>JBBBDQ010000424.1:2982500-3319078 GCA_037127315.1 Ascarosepion bandense | reverse complement strand
CTTTCTTTCTTTTTTCTTTTTTTTTATTTTTTAAACCTTCTTTCTTTTGAATTGTAAACGTGTCCTCTTCTCTAACTTTTATTTTCTTTCTTCCTTGACTTTTCTGGCGCGATTCCTCCCCTAACTTACTTAAAGCTCAGGCTAACTCTCTCTAACTCAGCTTATTTTTTCTCTCTCTTCTCTCTCTCTTCTCTCTCCGAGCCCTTCTTCCTCACTGTCAATCTTCTCCTACTTTTCCCTCCTACTATCTGTAACTATTTACTTCCTCTATCTCTCTTCAAATTATCCAAGCACTTGTTTGTACACATTTTTATTTAGCTTATTGTTTGTCTGTTTTTTAAACAAAGCGGTTTTTGTTTGTACTTTTATGGATTTTAACTCTTCATAAATTATCATCGTCGGCTTCACCGCTGTGCTAAATAACTGTAAGTCAAAAAGGTTTTCTATTTTATTTTTTTTAAAACAAGTCGAGCTTTTTAAAAACTTAATCGAGTTGAGATTGTTCGCTTTGATTTAATTTAGATAGAATGACCTTATTTGCCTAGCTATATTGTATTTTTAGTTGTCTTTTTTTTTTTTTTTAAATATTTGGCAGCAAATAACTTTATTTTGGGGTGAGCACTTCAATATGGTAATTGTTGTTGTCTACTTAGTGTAGTTCGGTTTCTGTACAAGATCACAATCACGATGTACAGAACAACTTTTGGTCGGAATCGAATTTAATTTAACTCTATCACTCAACTAGAGAATTATCAACCAGATTACAAGATCTTTCTTTTTTTTCTTTTCCAGCAACTCTAGTCAAGTTGATTAATCTTCTTAACTTAAACAATTAAACTACTATAAGTGTGGTTTTAAAATTGAACAAAGATGTTTGTAATTGTTAGGAAATTCCAGGTGTCAAATTTGACACTTGAGTTAAAAAAAAATCATAAAAATTTAATTGTTTTTTTCTTCTACTTAATTGAAAGCTTCCTGGAGATGGGGAAAATAATGATTTAACTAGATTTGAATTAGAATCGGAAATATTCGTGTTTAAAATTTTAAATGTTTAATGTGTGTACACTGTTAGTGAGTGACTTATACTCAAACAAAAACAAACGACTGTGACACTTTTCGCTCTATATACCTGACTACAGAGAGAATTTTAGTGTCACAGTTATTATCTCAGTTATTTATGAAAAAAAAATCACTGCTTTATTTGGCCCAAAAGATTTTTAAAAAATCGACGTGTTTTATCAGAAAACTTTTATGACCCAAAAAATTTTGGGTCATAAAACACGTCGATTTTTTAAATCTTTCAAAGAAAAATTCATTTATTTATTGGAGTTTTTAGTCAAACTTTTTGTATTTAATTTATGCAAAGCAGAATAAAACAAAAACAAAAAAAACATCTCCCTTCAAAATTTTAGAGAAAACTTTTTCGTGTAAAATTGCAATGCAACTCGATCTCTTTCAATTTCGTATCGCGGCGGAATTGAGGTTTACATTTTTAGCCCTTGAAAAATAACTACTAGGGGTGGTGAACGTAAAAGTCGATGCAGATGATTTTATATTTAAAACAAATTGTTTTTTTTTTTTAAGTAAAAATAAATTTGTCTTTTCTTTAGTGTAAAAAAAAAAAACATTGATTTTATTTATTTTGCTACATACATACAGTAACCTTAGTTAAATTATTTAAAAAAAAATAAATAGGGTTAACAAACAAACAAAAATAATATAAAATCAAAGTTTTTTTCTTAGAGATTTTATTGTTTATTCTTTCTTTCAAAATGTGTACCGCTGTGGCAATCGTTTTTTATCTTTTTTTTTTTTTAGTAAAAAGTTTTTAAAAACTTTGCCCAATAATAATAATAATAATAATAATACAACTGTATTGAGAAAATATTCTATGCAACTATTAAAATAACTTTAAAAAAAAAACGTACACGGCTGTTGATGGGATAAAAAATTACAGGTGCTCAGCCTCGTGATCGTTTCTGCTTTTTTTTTATTTTGTCATTTAAAACAAATTATTTATAAAACACTAAAACAGGAGGAAATACTGGAAAAGTGTAATAAAAAAATTAATATAAAATTAAAAACTATGGAAAATTAAGAAAATCAAAAAAGTTTCTTTGTTAGGGAGAAATTATAAAACTAGTCGGCTTTTTAAAAATAATTTAAAAATTAAACTGAAATGAAGTCTGACGATAAAAATGAAGCCAATATTGGTTTTTACTTTAGAAAAAACCTAAAACACGCTAAATTTAAGTTGCAAATAAGCACGGTTTGACTGAAAGTTAATTTCAACTTTTTTCTTTTTTTTAAATTTTTATATAAAAAAAAACTATATACAACGCTCCTAGAACCTAAAGTTTATTTTTATCCAATTTGAACCCACCTGTGTGGTATCTCGGCACTAAACAGCTTGTGTCGCTAGAACATACAACTGAGTATTATTGAGTTTTATCCTCACTGTTTATTCCCCATATTTTCGTCGTGGTCACGTTTAAGGTACGCTTAGAAAATCACTGTAAAAGAGAAATGATTCGATCGCACTGGGGCAATAAAGGGGACTGTTATCTAGGATGAGAAAGACTGCTGCTAGAAACAAAATATTTCTTTTTCAGTGCGCCCACGTCGCTACCGAATGTGATACAAGGTCAAGGTTTAAAAAGTAAGTTTAACAGCTATCAGTCAGTTAACTTAAGTGCCATACGTGATACAGTATACACGCTTGGGCGATCATGTCTCGAAAGAGGCATGACTGACTGGGCAGAAGATTATCCCGCAGTAGGTTGCCATTGCTTTCTGCGGTAGACTGGTTGCCGACCAAGGCTATAGAACCCAATCTGTCCTGCTATTTAACCCATAACTGGAAGGAAGAGACGGATTAATACCTTTCCCAAGGGTATTTGCACGTAAGTGAATACAATGGATTCAACTGGAATTCGAACTCGGCTCCCTGGTTTCTCATTCCGAGCCGATATCCACTGTACCACAATGCACATTAACAGCTATACAATGGGGAAAATTGCTCAAGCCCTCTCGGCACATACACTTTTAGGGATGCCTCAGGCGCCAGCAATAAATACAATACCCTCCCAAAAGAAAGGTATTACATGAGGGAGAAAGCCCTCCTGAGACTTTGGCTTAATTTTTCCTTGGTAAGGAAAGTAAAAGTATCCTTAAAAAAACCTATGAATGTCTAACTTAAAAACTTGAAATATTTCTCATATATTTAAATGTCTTTTCTAAACCTATGAGATGTTATCTCACATTTGCCAATATATGTTTCTAAAATCAGAATATTTTGTCTAAATGTCCAGAAAACCAGCATTGCTTGAAATGTTTTTCTTTCTCACTTCTTTGAATTTTTGAATTTACTCTTGTGGACTGCCACCAATTTTCTGGGATCAATGCAGACCTTCAAATCTTTTTGACTGTGCAGGCCTGTTATAACCAGTAGACGGGGCAGTCCATCCAGGGCGACACTTTTGGGGGGGGGCAGCAATTTCGGTCTGTTATATAACTGGCATGAAGATAATTGACAATTGATGTTAATCAGTCTCTCACAGTTGTCATTTTTACATTATTGGGCCTGTGTGTGCTGTCAATAATTACATCTATGCCAAGACGATCCTTATTAAATGTTCCCATTACATTCTCGCTGGGGGAAGTGAGACATGTCACTCAGCCAGCAAGTAGTCAAAAAAGATTGTCACTGGAATCAAACAAAAAATTAAATCTCTTCTATAAAGAAATTTTTAATTTTTACCCACGGATTAACTTAAGTTGTTTTGGTAAGAATTTGTGTGTGTGTGTGTGTGTGTGTGTGTCCATTACCTATAGACTACGAAACGGCTGAACTGATTTTCTTGAAAACCGTAGACTGAAAGAAAAATGAATGGATGTAAGTCAAATTTTGATTTCCTGGTATCGATATCAAATAAGTTTTTTTCATCATAAACTGAATTTTGAAGGCTAAATAAGTCCTCTGAGTAAATGGTATCATGGCTGAGACTAAGAACTACAATTATACCTACTTAGAGCTAAACCTGAAGCAAAAACTAAAATAAAAGGGCTAAAAAACATACAGACAGATAAACAGACACACACACAAACATCTTGCCTTTTATAGATATATATTATCGATTTTCTGCACTATTGTAAGAATTGCAACCTTGAAACTTCTGAATATCATTTCTTATGTCTTTGTCTATGAGTGTATCAAATTTGATTAAAATCGGTTCACTCCTTCTATAACCCGATTTTTTTTTATTTTTGATATTTATCGGGGGTACCTCGACACAAGACCTAGCTAAGAACACTCGCAGATGCTTATAGTACAACTGTGTAAATTTTCAAGAAAATCGGTTCAGCTGTTTCGTAGTCTATAGGTAATGGACACACACACAGAAACAAGGTTCCATTTATAAATAAGTTTAGATTTGTGCAATTTACATGCGTCCTGCTAGTTTTTATTGTTGCTATTGCTGAGAATTTTCTCAATTCCACTTAAAAATGCCTTCTTATTTGACTAAAAAGTGCATACATTTTAGGAGAAATATGTCATTTAATCATATGTAAATAATCACTGTTTGTTATTTTTCTACAGATTGTAACAGACTCCAATCATGGCATCTAAACCAGGAAATAAGAACAAGTACACTAAGTTGGCCCTGACTAATCCAACATGGAAAGGAGTTTTAGTAGTCATTGGTAGTATCATTGCTGAATTTACTCTTGGCTCATCCTACACACTTAGTGAGTATCATCATCATATTTTGATGATTCATATATTTTTAATATATTCATGACTAATACACATGATTGTTCAATTTACTCTCGGATTCAACATTGTGCTGTGTTCCTTCAAGAAGCACCTCTTTTGAAGGGACACAACATAACCAGCTTGTCCACTCCTTCTACATTATTTCCATGGCAAATATTCAAATGAACTCAATTCTTTATTTACGTCAGTTCAGACCTTTAAATCCAGCATAGGCTATGACACTACTCTTCCCCCATGGTCCATATGTAAGAAGAAAGTTCCAATAAGACAGCTTCCCCTACCCGCCAAGAACTACCATTGTTTTTTTTGTTTTTTGTTTTTTTTTTGTTTGAATTTTTGGTATAAGGATTTATTATTATATTATAAGGATTTATTATTATATTATAAGGATTTATTATTATTTACATGCAAACTTTATCCTCTGGTCTTCCTTTGTTATATATTGATGCGGGTAAGCAACAGGGAATTTTAAATAATACCATTTATTTAATATATAGGTGTAGATACAAGTGGAAGGAGAACAATCTACCCCCATAAACTGGATAAAAATGTCAGTTCAGAATTTAGATAATAATTTGTGGACTTGTCGTGTGATTACTTTTTAAAATAATTAACAGTAACAACAACAATAATAATAAGGCACAGATATTGAAATAACTTAAAATGATTATTTGATTTCTTAAATAGTGCATCATTTTACTTAAAATTGGCCTGTGATGCAAACATTAGCCAGTACATTATGTACACAAATTAGCTGTAATTTGTTCCCAAAAACATAAAATAAAATTTAAATGTTTGTGCAAATTGCAAATGTTGTCACAAAAGAAAAAATTATGACAAAGAGCACTGAGTGCTTAAAGGGACTCGCTCAGCAACACTTAATGCAGTAAACAGACAGTTTACAGTGTTCACCAGTGAGTTTCTGGTCGACCAAGCTGGCACGAACTTCAATTCAACTCCAGGCTATACACAACCAACCCTCCCCCCTTTTAGGTCACATCCCTTGCCCACAAAGGAGATATTCCACCTGTATGCTCTTGATACTTTTCTGCTTTTTGTAGCCCTTAGCAAAGAGTTTCTTTTTGCTATATCTCCTAATCCTTATACTGTCATCCATTTATACAAGCTTAGTAAGTAGGTTATACACTGCTTTGCTCTCTCCATCTTATCTTCAGCATATCCTGTGAGTGTCATATTTTCCAACCCCTATGAGATGTAGAAATTTCTGATAGTATGCATAAGTATACTTTTATTTCCATTTTCTCTTAAATTTCATCATTGTTCACATGTTCAGTCCATGGTATTCTCAACATCCTTCTGCAGAACCACATTTCTGTTGCCACAAGTCTCCTCTTCATCTGTGGTAAGACTGCTCAACATTCATGGCCACATGGAATAGGGAATTTTTACTCGTAATAATATTAGAAAGTGTAATGCAAATCTAAAAGATGTTAGTAAGATCATTACACCCTGTAATAGTGTGACTGTCTCCTGCCCACAAATTCTGGTTCATTTCATCCATTAACCTACACTGAACCTGCCATTACCTCAAGTAAATAGTCGACCATTCTATTTTGATTATAAGAGAATATGGAAAAAAAAAAAAAAAAAAATATATATATATATATATATATACATTAACTAGGATTAATTCAAGGATGTTGAATGACCATTTCGATATGAAATCCCCACAGGGGATAACACATCACCTCAGCAACAAAAAAATCCTTTCTGAAACTGGAGCAAAAAATCAGTCTATTTTTCTTTTTTAAATAGATTTGCAAAGAAATTAAAAAGAAAGAAAAAGATAAGATAAAATAAACAAGAAAAGAAAAATTGGCATCGTCTGGGTTCGCAAAAAAGGAAAGAGAATTGTAACGTAAAAGGAACAGATGGAGTGTTGAATTGATATTAGGTTAAGCAAAACAGAAAAAAGGTGGGAGGTAAGAGAGATAAATGAAGGAAGTGGGGGAAAAAGAAAAGAAAGAAAAAAATTTATATTTGCTCTGTAATATTTTATTACATGGAGCTCTCTTCCTGTATCATTTTTTAATATTAAAATAAAATTTTAATATTAATTAGGATTGGGTTTTTGGAATTTACCTTCTTGCTTTTTCTGCTTGGATAAAGTATCTAATAAAAACATATATATATATATATATATCAGAGAAACTGGTTTTAATGAGAAAAAGAAAATATATACAGAAATAAAGACAGTGAACAATAATACTCTCTTGAGTTGAATGTCTGCTTCAGTGAAAGGGAAAATTTCATCAGTTTTTAATCTTTTCATTTGTACCCTTTTACTTCATTAAATAATTTCCTGCATTTACCAGAATTGGCCCAGAGAAAGGACAAGAACAGTGTAGTTTTGTTAAAGATACCGGAATGAGGAATGCGATATCTATGCTCAGAATGCTATCTGAAAGAGCAATACAAATACAGAAGGACCTTTGTCTGTGCTCTATAGACTATACAGATCCAAAGACGCATTGGCATGGCCAAGGATACATTGCAGAAGCTAACCAGTTTACTGAGAGACAGAAAATTCTCATTGGAAACAAAAAAAAGAGTACAGGATTACTTTATGATATCTGTCCTTCTGTGTGGCAGCAAATGTTGGATGATCTCATCAAGGATGAAGAAGAGGCTTGAAGCAGCAGAAATATGATTTTATAAAAGGATGCTGAGGATGTCATGGACTGAACATGTGAGCAACAATGAAGTGTTAGAGAGGATGCAAACAAGAAGAAAACTCACACTTAACATCAGGAAGAAACAGATAAGGTTCCTGGGACACATAATGAGAAAAGAGGGCCTGGAGAATTTAATACACACAGGATGGATAGAAGGAAAGAGACAGGGGAAATCACCATGAGACCTACTTGATAGGTCTGAGCAAATGGATTGCAAAGCAGAGTTTGGGAGAGATACCAAGAAAAAAATTGAGAGAGACAAGGGACAGCCAAGTAGAAGTCCATGATCGTCTGCGTCGTGAAGGGACACAACACATGAAGAAAAAGAAGAATTTAAATCTTTTGTTGAAGATGTTAAGCTCTAATATTTAATGATGCAATAAAGGAATTTCCATGGATATTTTAATGTCATTGAACTCCCAAGTTTATTCAATCTTTAAATTAAGAATTATAATTCATCTGAAAAGTCACATAGGAAAACCATGAAATTTTCAGAAGTACTGCCAGTGTATATGTGTCTTTGTAATTTATTTTCTTTTTTCCTTTTTATTTTTCATTGTAGGCAATTTTTCTACATATATAATATCCTATATGCGGGTCCGTGGAATTTCTCCTGATATTAACTATACTCAGAGCATTTGGATTTCTGCTTCCGGTACAGTTGCCACAGGATTCTTTATGTTTATATCAGGATATCTTGAAAGAAAATTTGGTCCAAGAATTACTACACTGATTGCTGGCTGGTTTTTCAGGTAACCACTTTTCTATTCTAACAGTTTCTTTACTCACACTTCCTGTTCGTGGAACTCTCTACCATTTGCTTGTTTCTTTGTTAGCTACAATCTCAAAAAGTTTAAATACAATGTCAGTTGCCATCTTCTATGTCTTTGATTCCTAGCTTTCTCTTATCTTTTCTTCAACATCCTCTGTACTTTGTTTTTTCTCTCACTGTGCACTAATGACAGTCCTGCCTTGAAAGTGAAATGATTATAAAAAAATAAAAATAAAAAGCCAATTTAAGAAAGAAAACTTAAAATAAAAGAAACAAATGTTCAAAAGAAATGAAAGAATTTAATTATAAAATACAATGAGTATGATGATAAACTACATCCTGCAGCAGCAAGGCCTCTGATTGAGAGATTGATGACTTAAAGCAGTGTGGAACCACCTCTTAATTGCTGTTGTTTCCAGATCCACCCTAACCCAAGGTGGTAGCACCTGTTAGGGTCTCAACTATGGGCAAATAGCTAACCCCAAAATTGGGGTCATTTAAGAGAAAAAGAAAAAGTTAGGCTGGGTAAGAATCTTTAGCTTAAGACTGAAACTTATCTAAGAGAAGGAAATCTCTGAAATAAAAACCTCTACACCTACTCTGTATAGAATAGGGTAGGCTGAACTCTTTAACCTTTGTAGGTAATCTTTCTAGAGATGGTGTCTTGATGAAAGCACTGAGTTTCCAGTCTCCTAAACTGGTTGGTGTTAATAAGGGCATACAGCTGTAAAACTTGCTCCAATATTTCATGATGGTTCAATTATGGCGTCATAAAGAAAACCCCGTTCAACCCATGCTAGCATGGAAACGGACATTAAATGATGATGATAAAAAAAAAATGTTTAAACGCAAAAAATTTCAAAAAGCATTCATTTCATTTACAAATTTGTATTGAGAATTTTTCTTTTAAATTAACATCATAAAAACCAACAAATTTATTAAAAATGGGCGTAAGATAGGGAGAAAATATCTTCTACATATGTCCCATCAAAATTTTATCAATCATGGCTCGCCACGATTTTCTGTCCTTAGTAACTTTTACTAAATTTTGTTCTTTTTGTTATCTCACTTAAACCCTGTTCTGCCATTCATTTACTCAAGCTTACTACTTGGGTTATGTATTTTTTACTTCTGTACCACTGACCTTCAATTTGTCCTGTGAATATCAAAATTTCCAACTGTCTTTTCTCATTGTGCCAGAGAAATTTCAGCTGCCGCTTTCTGATGTTAAGTATAAGTGCTATATATATATATATATATATATATATATATATATATATATATATATATATAATTTTTTTTTAATTCTCAAAAATTATAATTTTCTTATAAATTTGCAGTGTGCATTTTTGTGTATTTGAACAAAATATAGTGTTCAGTTTGATAATGTAATTACCTGAAGAAAGTTGGAGTATACAACTGCTGAAACATCATGGATATGGCAACAAAGATAAGGACAACAATGTAAATAGTATGTATATATATATATATATATATATATATATATATATATATATATATAATCAGCATACAGTGTAGATATAGAAGAACCCAATGGAGTATCCTGTACATACAGTGATAGGATAACTCTCAAAGAGAGCTCTAAATATATATGTATATAAATACATAGAGAGCAAATATAAGAAAGATTAAGGCAGAAATGTTATTTCATGGTAAATTGGATGTATAGGCCTATTTCAGGCAAACCATCATCAGCTTCCATCTTTATTGTACAAAGGATTTTACAACTGATGATGGTTCACCTGAAATAGGCCTATACTTCTGATTTACCATGAAATAATGTGCCTGCCTTAATCTTTCTTATATATGTATAAAAAAAACAGTTTGAGAGGAAAAATGTATAACAAATTGGAAAAAGTTTTTATGTGATACGTTTTGTCTCTTTGGAATTCATCATTCACTTTGTTTACATTCGGTGCTGGGTAGGATGGTAAACTGCATCCAGCAGCAAGACCTCTGATTGGGAGGTTGTGAGGAGCATGGAATTGCTGTTGTTCCCAGGTCCAACCTGACCCGGAGTGGTAGCACCTGTTAGGGTCCCAGCTATGGGTAAAAAAATAGCTAACCCCAAACTGGGGTCAAAACACTATGAAAGTATAAAAATACTTTTATAGAAATATAATATATATAAAAATAGACTTTTATAGAAAAATATACACTTTTGAATGAAAAATATTACCAACAATACTTTAGTTTTAAGAAAAAAAATTATTGCCAGCAGTACATTTTTCGAAGAGAAAAATTACGAGCAATACATTTTTGAATACAAAGCTAGAAGACGTCTTCAGTTTTCTAAAACAAAATAAAAAAATAAATTTTTTTCGTCAATATCTGACAAAATGAACTTTCTTAGAAAAACCGAACATTAAAAAATAATATCTTTAAACTCTACCTTTTCGGCATTAAATAACCCACATAGGTGTTGATATGCCGTTAAAAACAAACTCAAATCAAAATTGTTTACATTCATGCAACTGTGCATGAACAAAAGATGCTTAGAATTTTAAATTTTGAAAATATTTTTCGACTGAATGTAAATAATGTAAACATCTCATTGTAGAAATTCAGATCAGGTGATTAGTCAAAATGTAATTAAAAACTGTTTAGTCTCGCCAGCTTTTGTTCAATCTGACAATAGAGAAATACTGTTGGAGTGTAGATTAACTTCATTTGCATTGAGTCTTGTATTTGATCAAGACATAACTGGTCCCAGGCATAAGTCCAAGAAAAATGTATAGTTCCAAATAACATATTTAAGTTGATGACACAACTATTTCCTCTCTCTCAGTAGCAAATCCAACAGGTCCTACAAAGTAAAAATGGCAACTACTCTTGAAAAGAACCTTCAATCAGTGGTTAACTCGGGCAAGAAATGGCTTGTGAATTTTAACACCCACAAACAAAATTGCTTTCATTTAATCACCATAGAGAATCTTTTCTGTCTGCCATCAGCATGGCTGATGCTAACCTCCAGAAAAAGAACTCTTTCCACCTGACATGAAGTCTTGTGATTATTTTGAATAAATCACTAGGTCTATTGCCAGAAACATTTAATACATTAAAGCAGATAATTTTTATCAGCAAAAACCATCTTACACATTTTTTTTTTTATCACCCCAAGCAAGGCGGTAATGCCACTGATGTGCAGGGGGTTACGTAAGAGTGAGAAGATTGGAAAAGAGAAAGCCAGAAACCACATCCTAAACAGGGAACAAGGGAATGTCCTCTTAACCTGTTCATTAGACATGGGTGGAGTGTGAACCGGACGATAGATAGATCTATCTACTCCAATTGAAAAAAAAAAGAAACCAAAGTGAAAAGATTGGAAAAGAGACAGCCAGAAACCACATCCTAAACAGGGAACAAGGGATGAGCCTCTACACCTGTTCAATAGATGTGGGTGGAGTGTGAACCGGGCGATAGTTTAGTCTACTATTCGTCCATGCATTAAATACTGCTGCTGTATCTTGTATAGTATTTTCTACTATATATCTTGAGATTCTTGTAAAATATCAAAGAAGGTTATTTAATCTGTCCTGAACTGGCATCAGTGATGTGCAAAGGTTTAGTGACATTCAGTGATGCTCGGGGCCAACTCTTTGATTGTACACCCCTAAAACTCGTGTAGAGGAAAGGAAGACATTTCGAATATGTACAAAGAGATAAAACATGAAATAAACACTTTTTTCACATTAAATATAAACAAAGTCTTCATTTCACTCTTTGATTAGATACCCTCCTAATATGGAAGCCCAAAACCATCAAACCCTACTCCACTGCTTCTGCCTGGCATCTAAACTTCAATCACATTCTTACTGATTTGATGTGGCTTTCCTCTGTCTTTTCTGTAAAACAATTTCATGGCAGTTACTCTGATGAGCTTTCCTCCTTGAATTTCAACTTCTTGAATGCTACTAGACTGGCAACTAGGACTCACCTACAAACAAGTTCCCTTAATTTTTATTTTTTTATTTTTTTTTTATTTTTTTGCACTTTTCACCTATGGAACTCTCTTCCACTTTATTGCTTTTGAGCCACCTACAATCTTAAAAAATTTAAATGCAATGCCAATCGCTATCTTCTGTCTTTTTGAATTATGTTGTTTTTATTTTGTTGCACTTTGTCCTCATTAAAGTCTTGTCCTTCTTATTCACTCTCAGTAACCCTTAGCATCTTAGTGGCATTTAGAACCTTGCTTGGAGTTAAATAATTGAAAAAAAGAAAAATAGGTATCATTTTTTTTTTTTTTTTTTTTTTTTTTTGGTACCAAAAACCAGAATACATATTTTAGCTAATTTGATGCTACTGATTCGAAAAATCTCTTTAAAGAATTTTCTTTAAAAAGTCATTTTCAGATTCAGTGCCCTCAAATTAGCTAAAAAGATGTTTGATGTCTTGATACTATTTCAAAATTATTTTGCTGTTGGCCAGTGTTATTTTACAAAATAATAGATACTCCTTGCACACACTAGATCATCTAAGAGCATTTTTTATTTCTTTTTACTTTCTTTACAGTGGCAGCATAGCTTTGACCTACTTCAGTGTGCAGTATTCATTTCCATGTCTCGTATTCACATATGGATTTTTGGTTAGCATTGGAGGATCAATTGTATACCCAGTTGGACTCAACTGTGCAATGAGGGTAAATATTTATCTCTTCAAACTTTGTTGCAATAAATCATTAGACATAATGGTTTTAAGCTGTTGAAATGTCTTGCACATTCTTTTTTTATGTACTTTCCTTCAGGATGTTGTTGATCATGACTCTACAGTTTCCTATCCTTTGTAGAACTTGTAGGGATAGGAAATTAAGAATTAAAATGAACTTTCTTCTTCACTTTTACAAAAATTCACAATGACGTGTGAAATCCTGGTTTTTCACAAGTAGATGTTAAATTGATTTTTGACTAATGGGAGCGACCTGCAATACTTGATGACTTAGCGATTCAGTGCAAAAATCTAAAATACTATAAAAGGCTCTAGTCAGCAATCAGCATTAGTCAGACAGTCTAAGATGGAAGCAGCAGAGACGACAAGCTAAAATGTATTGGGAGAAGCTTCAAGTGCCCTGGACAACATTCTTTCTCTTTCTTTCTTGTGTGCTGATTCATTTTACTTCTTCTTCTCCATTCGAAGACATTCCTACCAAACAAACACTAATACATACATATGTATATATGCAAAAACTCTCTCCAACAAATTACTACTGTGAACATTTCTTGGTACCCTTAACTCATTTCTCATTGAACATTTACTGATACCTATTCTTGTTATCCTTTTCTTTTAATAAATTCCTATTTTAACATGAAAAATGTATATATTTCATTCTTTCACTATTTCACACTATTCCACACACATTCCAATCGACAACCAACCAACCTTCTGATGATGGTAATTCTAGATAAAACTTGTAAGCTGTAGGGAGTTTGGTTATGTCTGACACAAGGCCGAATTAATAAACATTAACCATCTCCCAATAGCTACAATCTAAATGATTTTTTTTTATCCTGTTCTTTTATCCACTTACACAAGCTTCTTAGGTGGGTTACTCACTGTTTCTGTCTTTCTTTCTTATCTTCTGTAATTTAAATTCTCCCAGGCTTCTTTTCTCATACTGTCATAGAAATTACAACTCTATCTTTTTGAATCTAAGTATAAGTGTTCTATCAGTTTCTATTTTCCTTAAAACTTCCTTATCACTCACATGCTCGGTTCATGATATTTTCAATATTCTTCTATAGAATATTTAATTTAAGTACTGACCAGGCTCGATGTTGCTTAACTTCGGTGATTGGACAGGAACCGCTGCATTCAACACAATATAGCCGTAGACGTTAAAACACATACCAGATATTTAAACATTTATACTTGCTTGGTTTTAGAATCTCTAATTCATAATTTGAACATTAGATGCTTCTTTCTGCTGAACTGTTGTATTTGAATTTTGAATTTCACAATAGACGACACCATATCTCAGCCCTTGTTTCCTGTTTAAGATTGAATTTCCTGTTCATTCAACAGTCTTTTCATTCAAAAAAAGTATATACGTTCACTTGTTCCTTACTCAGCACTTCTCCCAGCTCTTTTTATTAGGAGTAGAGGTTTTTCCCTTGTTTCCTGTTTAAGATTGGATATCCACATCTTTCTGAAGTCTTTTCTTTCAAAATGAGTATATAGTTTTACTTCTCACCTACTTCACACTTCCCCTGTTTTTTGGAGTTTTTTTTTTGCATAAGAGTAGAGGTTTTCTGTTTAAGATTGGATTTCAAGTTCGTTCTTGTTATTGCTAAGTGGATAATTTCAATGAAGATAGTAGGCCTGCATATAGGAAAATGAAATATAGCACAAATGAGGAGGTCAATTCATGTGTGTTTATTCTAAAGATGCCATGAATGATCCCTTTTTTTTTTTATCTCCCTCTCTAAAGAGTGGAGGTTGTAGGGAAATAATTACAATATAATATGAACACTTGTAAAGTCTTTTCATTCTAAAGGAGTTTATAGGTTCACTTCTCACCTTCTTCACACTTCTCCCTGGTTTTTTGAACAGGAATAGAGGTTTAGCCCTTGTCTCCTTTTTTGAGATTGGATTTCCAGTTCCTTCTGTAGTCTTTTCATTCTCTTTCACTCCCATTAACGCTTAGTAGAATTATCGCTTTACTTGTGGTAGATTGATTGAAAAGTAAATGAATTATTTGTATTTTTTTAAGGTTTGGAAAGACAACATTTAAAGGTTTTTTTTTTAAATTTATTTACTACAATCTTTTCAGTGGTTCCCAAATCGGAAAGCAACATCTGTTGGAATTGTTTTGGCTGGATATGGCATGGCTGCATTTTTTTGGAACCCGCTCATTACATTCTACATCAACCCTACGAATTTTATTCCTAACCACAAAATAGGGAATGAAATGTAAGTATCAGTCTGTGTCTCTTTTCAGTGAGTGTAGATATATGTACAAGATTTGGTTTGCATGTGGGGTCAGCATTAAGAACCAACTTAGATATGGTGAGCTCCTAAACTAAGGAAATTATATCTAAATATGCCATAGAAGGCCTTTTTATTTTTTTTGTTAGAATTATTTAGATAATATCATTATTATAGACTAGCAGTATAGCCTGGCGTCGCTCGGGTGTAATGAAAGCTTTAAAACTAATCCATGGTCCTGGAGCTCAGACTCTTTGGACGTTGACACGAAAGACTAAAAAGCAATAGTTGTTTCCAGTTAAAGCGAAACCGTAGACTGAAAGAAAAATGAATGGATGTAAATCAAATTTTGGTTTCCTGGTATCGATATCAAATTTTCTGCATTATTGTAAGAACCGCAACCTTGAAACTTCTGAATATCGTTTCTTATGTCTTTGTCTATAAGTGTATTAAATTTGATTAAAATCGGATCACTCCTTCCATAACCCAATTTTTTCGATTATCGATTTTCAATATTTATCAGGGGTACCACAACACATAACCTAGCTAAGAACACTCACAGACTCTTACAGTACAAAATCGGTTCAGCCGTTTCGGAGTCTATAGGTCACAGACACACACACACACACACAAAGTTTCATTTATAAATAAGTTTAGATTTAGATTTTCCTATTTGGGTCAACAATATCATCTTCATTTTTATACCGACAATATTTTGCATGTTTTAATTTCCATCTTTCTTTAATAATTTATATCAGAATTTTTTAGATAAGGAATTATTCATTATCATATGCTTTGCCATTTGGACCAACATTCTCATCTTGGTTTTTACTCTCTAGCCTTTTTTCATATTTATGTTGGAATATTTGAGATGAGGAATTATCATATTATATTCTTGGCTATTCATCCGAGCATCCTCATCTTGGTTGTTATATTTGCAACATTCTGGCTGTTGTACTCTCGGACCTTCTTTTATTAAATATGTTGGAATATCCATCTTCTTTTATTAAATATGTTGGAATTTCCATCTTTCTTTAATTTATATCAATTTTTTAGATAAGGAATTATTCATTATCATATGCTTTGCCATTTGGACCAACATTCTCATCATGGTTTTTATTCTCTAGCCTTTTTTCATATTTATGTTGGAATATTTGAGATAAGGAATTATCATATTATATTCTTGGCTATTCATCCGAGCATCCTCATCTTGGTTGTTATATTTGCAACATTCTGGCTGTTGTACTCTCGGACCTTCTTTTATTAATTATGTTGGAATATTTGCAATCGATAATTATCTACTTTGCTATTCAGACCAGCATTATGTTGGAATATTTGCAATCGATAATTATACACTTTGCTATTCAGACCAGCATCCACATCATGGTTGTTATATTCACAATATTTCGACTATTGTATTTTCTAGTCTTGTTTCATTATTTATGTTGAAATTTTCAAGATGTGGAATTATCATTGTTATATGTAACAGTCTTCAGGAGTCTGCCTTCAGACTCAATAACTGTTATCTATCTATCTTATCATAATCTTTACTTCCTATTACATCACACACCTTGTTCATTATTATTTTTTTTACAATAACCTTCTAGCTTGACAGGCCCTTATGCCTTTTTTTTTTTTTTTTTTTTTTTTTAATCATTTCACCCCAAGCAAGGCATTTTACTGCCACTATTGCACGGGGCGTTACATAGGAGAAAGTGATGAGAAAGAGTGGTTAGATATAGAAAATGTTAGAAGGAGGGTGATAGATGGGTAAGGATACCGAGGATGAAGGTTGGGTAGATGGGAAGAGTGTTTGAAAGAATGAATGCGAGTTAGTATGTTAGGAGGTGTCTATTGACCTTACATTTAAACTCCTGGAGATTGTAGCTGTCGGGGAAGCAAGTGTATGGAAGGGAATTCCACAGGCGGGAAGTGCGAGAAAAGATGATGTTGGAGTAGAAATTGCAGTTACATCTTATCTGTTTCACTGTAAAAGGGTGGGACCTAGTTGCTAATCTAGTATCTCATGCAAATTCATACCTAGAGGGCACCAGTGATCTAAGTTCATTGGAGCAGAAGTATTTATAGAAGAGGCACAGGGAATCCACATCACACCGGTGAAAGAGTGACTGCAGCTGGTCTGCCAAATCGTTATTGATCACATTACAGATTCTCCGTTGTATTTTGTCAAGAACCCTGAGGAGAATAGCAGGGGCACCTGACCAGATGTGGTCGCAGTATTCAATACACGGGCGGATGATAGATTTATAAATGTGCAGGATAGATTCAGACGGGAAAAACTTCCGGGCCCTGCACAGAGAACCGACTTTCATATCAGCAGATTTAGCAATGGATTTGATATAGTCATTCCACTTGAGGTCGGCTGAGAGTGTGAGACCAAGGAGGCGTAGTGTTTTACTTTCTGAGAGGCAAGCCTGTTCCATGCTAATGGGAGGTAGGTGTGATTGTCTATGATGGTTAATTGATAGCAGCTTCGTTTTGGAAGCATTAAAATTTACAAGCCATTTCTTACCCCAGTCCACTATGGATTGGAGGTCCTTCTCTCTTGTATATTAAATTCTAATAAATTTAACAAGTACAAAGTCAGACACCTGAAGAATGTTAGAGCAGACAATGGCTGAAATATTATAGAAGCCCTGTTTGACGATTTTGGCAAGAAAAAAATAATTCATTAGCATACTTACAGGATCATTATGAACAAGGTTTCAAGAGAAAATTACACTTTACTCAAGCAAGGGTGGCCATAGCTCTCCACAGTTTCTTGTCTTTTGCAGCTCTTAGTACATTTTGCATTTTGTCTATCTCTCCTAATCCCTGATCTGCCAAACATATACACAAGCTTATTAGGTTAGTCATGAACTTCTTTCTTCTGTCCCTCTTGCTTTCAATATGTTCTGTGGGTGTCAAATTTTCTAGGCTCTCTTTCCTCATTATGCAAAATTTCAACTATCTCTTTTAGATTCAAAGTATATGCTCTTTTTGTTTCAATTTTCTTGAAAACTTTGTCATTGCTTCCATGTTCGGTTAATGGTATTCTTGAAATTCTTCTAACACTAGTTCTTGTACAATCACCAAAGTTAAGCAATGTTGAACCTGATCAGTAGCTAAATGGGTGACTTTTTGGGAATACTAGGTGTTGTAAGCTTGACTGTGCAGGTGATGTAATGGATAATGGCTTAGAATTGTTTATTGGAGAGCCACTTTCCAATTCCAGTTGGGTTCATTATATTTACTTATACACAAATACCTTTGAGAAAGGTATCATCCACCTCTTCTCCACCTAGCTATAGGTTAATTAGTAAGATTTGTAATACTAAAACTTCTTTTTTATGTGCTGTGTCCTGTCAGCATGTAGGTGATCATGGCTCTCCACAACTTCCTGTCCTTTGTAACAATTAATTTCGTATTCCTTTTATTTCTCCTAAATGCTGTTTCACCATCCATTTACTGAAGCTCACTAAGTATGTTATGCATTGTTTTCCTGTCTCTCTTGACTTCAATTTGTCCTTTGAGTATCAGATTTTCCAATCCCTCTTTCCTTGTTATCGGCCCTAGAAACCTCAGCTGTTTTTTCCTGCTGTTTAGTACATGTTTCCTTTTCATTTTTATTTTCTCTAAAACTTCATCGTTGCTCATGTTTGTCCACGGTATCCTCATCATTCTTCTGTAGAACCACATTTCTGTTTCTCTAAGTCGCTTCGTCTTTGAAAGGATTTTCCAGCATTCACTGCCAAATAGGATGACAGATATCACAAAACAGTTCAGTACTCTTTATCTTGCTTCTAGTAAAGTTTTTTTTTTTATTTCTTAGTTCTATTTCTTAGTACTCAGCTTAGTTTTATCTAAAAAAAAATAAAATGTGTCAAAAATATTTAGATTTCGACATTAAATAACCCATAAAGATCATGATATGTTGCTCAACAAAAAAAAACAAAAACAACCAACCATCTCAACATCCTTCTGTTGAACCAATTTCTGTTGCCTCAATTTTTTTCATCCGGGCTAAGATTGTCCACAATTCAATGCCATATTGAAGGACTGATGATATTTTAAACATTTTTAAATGATATTTGTCTATATCCACTGGGCCAATGGATATGCATTGTGGTCCAGTGGATATCAGCTCGGAACGAGAAATCGGAGAACTGAGTTCGAATTCCAGTTGAATTCATTGCATTCACTTATGCGCAAATACCCTTGGGAAAGGTATTAATCCGTCTCTTCCTTTCAGTTATGGGTTAAATAACAGAACAGATTGGGTTCTATAGCCTTGGCTGGCAACCAGTCTACTGCAGAAAGCAATGGCAACCTACTGTGGGATAATCTTCTGCCCAGTCAGTCATGTCTCTAAAGAGACATGATTGTCCAAACATGTATCACGTATGGCACTTAACTGACTGACTGACTGACTGGGCCAACTGAATTTTTGGGACTTATTAACCTAATGTTCAGTAACCTTTTTTTTTCTTTTTTTCTTTTTACCAGAGTTCATATTGCAATTTTTGATGTTAATAGTTTAATACTCTTTTCTTTGTTTCTCACAAGATTTTCCTATTTGCTCAATAACTTTGCTTAGCTTTTGGAGGGCATCTTTTGCTTTCCCAATATACCTCCAGATTGCAGTTTTGAGCTTTCCATCCTCTGTTAAAATACTTCTTAGATATTTAAGTTTTTGTACTTGCATGATTTTCATATATACAACTTGTATTTCGCTTGTTGCACTGTTTCTATTTGCTGACAACCAAAACCAAAATATTAGCCTAGAACTTGAGTCGTTCATAAATATTCTCATCTGATCTAAACTTTAAAATGGATGTCATGGCATCCAACTAACTTAAAATGAATTTTTTTTTTTTTAATCATATCACCCCAAGCAAGGCAGTAATGCCACTGATGTGCAGGGGGCTACTTAAGAGTGAAAAGATTGGAAAAGAGAAAGCCGGAAACCACATCCTAAACAAGGAACAAGGGATGAGCCTCTTCACCTATTCAATAGAAGTGGGTGGAGTGTGAACCAGGCAATAGATCTATCTACCTCAATTGAAAAAAAATATAGAAAAAGGAAAGAGTGAAAAGATTTGAAAAGAGAAAGCCAGAAACCACATCCTAAACAGGGAACAAGGGATGAGCCTCTTAACCTGTTCAATAGACGTGGGTGGAGTGTGAACCGGGCGATAGATCTATCTACCCCAATTGAAAAAAAAATATAGAAAAAGGAAAGAGTGAAAAGATTGGAAAAGAGAAAGCCAGAAACCACATCCTAAACAGGGAACAAGGGATGAGCCTCGTCACCTGTTCAATAGACATGTGTAGAATGTGAACCGGACGATAGTTAGATCTATCTACTCCAATTGGACTATTGTCCTCATCTTTGTTGCCATTTGTATGACATTTCGGCTGTTGTGCGCTTCAGGTGTTAGGAATTTCGAACTGAGGTATATCATTCTCATTCTTTGTGTGAAGCCTCTTTTGGTAGTCAGGAATTATCTCCCTCTAACCATCTAAGTTACTTGTTTACCACTGCTGAGGCCTGGTATTGAACTCACAACTCTTTGGGTCAAGTCACAGAAACTAATCAACGTCTATATCCACTGGGCCATCTGAATTTTTGGGACTTATAAACCTAATGTTCAGTAACATTTTTTTTTTTTTTTTTTTTTTACCAGAATTCATATTGCAATTTTTGACGTTAATAGTTTTCTCTAATATTTTTTACCAGAGATGATATTGCAGTTTTGACACTAATGATTTTCTCTGGCATTCTGTATTACTGGTTCCCATATTGTGTTCATCTCTATGCTTGGTTGGTTTAAGAGATTTTTGTAGCCTAGCATATGTACTGAAGAAGGCTGGAGCTTAAAACAGCCAAAATGCCATACAAAAGTCAACAAAGATGAGGCCAATAGTCCAGATAATGTAAATAATGTAAATACTACCTCATCTCAGAAATATAGACAAATATCATTTTAAAATGTTTAAAATATCATTTGCAGTGAAAACATTTTTGGCTTACATCCAAATCACATTGAAACACTGGTTCCCATAACATCACCAAAGGTAAGCAATGTTGAGCCTTGTTAGTACCTAGATGAGTGACTGCTTAGGAATACCAGCTACTGTAAGTTTGGATGCATGGATGATGTAATGGACAATGGCTCGAAATTTTTAATCAGAGTACTGAGTTCCAATTCCTGTTGTGTTTATTATATTCATTTACATACAAGTAATCTTGGGAAAAGTATGAATTTCACTTCTCTCCCCATCAATGGGTTAATTAGTAAGACTTGTATCACTGAACCATTATAATCACCTGAAAAAAAACCCTGCATAGCACAGATAAACTGTAGAAAATGATCAGTCACTAAAAAGCAAACAGATCAATGGTTAAAAATGATTTCAAACAAATAATCAATCCTTAAAATAGTGGTCCTGGGCATGACCCTAAACTGCATCCGGCAGCAAGGTCTCTGATTAGGAGGTTGTGAGGAGCATGGAACCACCTCTTCATTGCTGTTGTTCCCAGGTCCACCCTGACTCAGAGTGGTAGCACCTGTTAGGGTCCCAGCTATGGGTAAATAGTTAACCCCCAAACTGGTGTCAAAATGCTATGAAAATATTTACCAACAAAACTTTTTTGAATGAAAAATATTACCAACGAAACCTTTTTTTGAATGAAAAATATTACCAACGAAACCTTTTTTTGAATGAAAAATATTACCAACGAAACCTTTTTTTTGAATGAAAAATATTACCAACGAAACCTTTTTTTGAATGAAAAATATTACCAACGAAACCTTTTTTGAATGAAAAATATTACCAACGAAACCTTTTTTTGAATGAAAAATATTACCAACGAAACCTTTTTTTGAATGAAAAATATTACCAACGAAACCTTTTTTTGAATGAAAAATATTACCAACGAAACCTTTTTTTGAATGAAAAATATTACCAACGAAACCTTTTTTTGAATGAAAAATATTACCAACGAAACCTTTTTTTGAATGAAAAATATTACCAACGAAACCTTTTTTTGAATGAAAAATATTACCAACGAAACCTTTTTTTGAATGAAAAATATTACCAACGAAACCTTTTTTGAATGAAAAATATTACCAACGAAACCTTTTTTTGAATGAAAAATATTACCAACGAAACCTTTTTTTGAATGAAAAATATTACCAACGAAACCTTTTTTTGAATGAAAAATATTACCAACGAAACCTTTTTTTGAATGAAAAATATTACCAACGAAACCTTTTTTTGAATGAAAAATAGTACCAACGAAACCTTTTTTTGAATGAAAAATAGTACCAACGAAACCTTTTTTTGAATGAAAAATAGTACCAACGAAACCTTTTTTTGAATGAAAAATAGTACCAACGAAACCTTTTTTTGAATGAAAAATAGTACCAACGAAACCTTTTTTTGAATGAAAAATAGTACCAACGAAACCTTTTTTTGAATGAAAAATAGTACCAACGAAACCTTTTTTTGAATGAAAAATAGTACCAACGAAACCTTTTTTTGAATGAAAAATAGTACCAACGAAACCTTTTTTTTGAATGAAAAATAGTACCAACGAAACCTTTTTTTGAATGAAAAATATTACCAACGAAACCTTTTTTTTGTATGAAAAATATTACCAACGAAACCTTTTTTTTGTATGAAAAATATTACCAACGAAACCTTTTTTTTGTATGAAAAATATTACCAACGAAACCTTTTTTTTGTATGAAAAATATTACCAACGAAACCTTTTTTTTGTATGAAAAATGTTACCAACGAAACCTTTTTTTTGTATGAAAAATGTTACCAACGAAACCTTTTTTTTGTATGAAAAATGTTACCAACGAAACCTTTTTTTTGTATGAAAAATGTTACCAACGAAACCTTTTTTTTGTATGAAAAATGTTACCAACGAAACCTTTTTTTTGTATGAAAAATGTTACCAACGAAACCTTTTTTTTGTATGAAAAATGTTACCAACGAAACCTTTTTTTTGTATGAAAAATGTTACCAACGAAACCTTTTTTTTGTATGAAAAATGTTACCAACGAAACCTTTTTTTTGTATGAAAAATGTTACCAACGAAACCTTTTTTTTGTATGAAAAATGTTACCAACGAAACCTTTTTTTTGTATGAAAAATGTTACCAACGAAACCTTTTTTTTGTATGAAAAATGTTACCAACGAAACCTTTTTTTTGTATGAAAAATGTTACCAACGAAACCTTTTTTTTTGTATGAAAAATGTTACCAACGAAACCTTTTTTTTGTATGAAAAATATACACAAACAAAAACAATCAAACAAATAAACTAAATAAAACAAATCAAAACAATTTTCAGCATTAAATGACCTAATGAAGGTTGATATGGTGGTTAAATGAACCAACCAACCAACCTTAAAATAGTTCTTCATCAGAGATTATAGACTGTAAAAGCACAATTACTAAAGCATACTAAAATTTAAAAAAAGTCAAACAAACGAACACATACTAAAACCAATGTCACTTAAACACTTCCAAGAATAACAACAAACAAAAATTGGTAGCATATCTAACTAGAAGAAATAATGTTAGAATCAAGCTGTTAACTTTCCCCACTGTCAGAAACAAGGTTTGGAAGGAAACTCCCCATCAGTACTTAAAAGAGCTATATCATTTAGTCAATTTGAGAAGTCAAATTTCTTAAATAATTACTTTAATAAAAAGATTTTATAAACCTCAACCAACAGTAACACTAACTGTTCAGTTAATGAATGCTGATTGCTTGATTTGTTTTTTCCGGTTTATCAACCCTTTGTGGGTGATTTAAAGTTAAAACACATTTTGGATTGTAAGAATAATCATTTTTTTTTAAGTGAATTAACAATGTTTTTTGAGAATAGCAAAATCCAAACTCAACTCGCTGGGGGAGGAGATGAATTCATATAATTCCCAATACCATTTGCACATATGTGAATGTAACGAACCTGATTTTAATTGGAATTAGGTTCTGTAAATATATGGTCATCAACAAAAAGAGGAGCCCAATATGCTAACTACAAGTCAAAGAAACTAAAATAAAACAAGTAAAAAAATTCAAATACCTGGGAAGTATTTTGACAGAGGATGGAAAGTGCAACACGAAGATCCAAAGATGCATTAGCAAGGCCAAAGATGCATTTCAGAAGCTAAGCAGAGTACTGAAAGACAGGAAAATCTCATTAGAAACAAAGAAAAGAGTGCTAGGTTGCTATGTGATATCTGTCCTTCTGTATGGAAGTGAATCCTGGACAATCTCATCAAAGATGAAGGAGAAGCCTGAGGCAGCAGAAATGTGGTTTTACAGAAGGATGCTGAGGATACCATGGACGAAGCATGTGTGCAACATTAAGATGTTGGAAAAGATGCAAATGAGGAGAAAACTCATACTTAACATCAAGAAGAAACAAATGAGGTTCCTGGGACACGTAATGAGGAAGGCGGGCCTAGAGAGCGTAATACTCACAGGTCGGATAAGGGAAGGAGAGACATGAGAAAGCAGTGCAAGACTAACTTGTTAGGTCTGAGCAAATGGAGGCAGTGAGGTTTAGAAGAGATACCAGGAGAAAAAATATTGAGAGTAACAAGAGACAAAGCCAAGTGGAAGTCCATGATCGCCCACGTCCTGAAGGGACACGGCACATAAAGAAGAATAATTTCTCATTGTGATCTCCTGTCCATTACACCACCCAGGCATCCACCATATTCAATGAAAACTGCAAGTTTCCTGTAAGGAAATGGATAATTTTACCTTTATCAGAGATCTTGCTATAGAAATACATTGCAAATTATTTTGTTATAGAAATGTATTGAAAATGATTTTCCTATAGAAATGCATTGCAAATAATTTTACAGTAAGGGGTCATTCACATAGTACATATGCACAAATTTTAAATATTTTGACCTTGAACGCATGTGTACTTTTTAACGAATCCCCTCTCCCATGCGTATGTACTTTTTGTGCTCACCCGCCGAGTCTATTTTACAAAATACTGAGGTAAAAATATTTTGCACTGTTTCATTCCATTGTCATTTGAAAACTTCTTCTTTTTCTGTGTGGGCCTTGTTTTTTCAAAACATAGGCAATCATAGCTTTCCACGTCTCCCTATACCTGGTGGCTGCTTAGCACGCTTTCTCCTGTTACACCACACAACCCTCGTTCTGTTATCTACCTGCTCAGGTCCTTCAAATATGTTCTCTGCTGCTTTTCTCTGTCTAGCCTGTTAGTATCAAACTCTCCAAGCTCTCCTTCCTCATTGCATGTCCCAGGAACTTTAGCTGTCTCTTCCTGATTCTCAGTATTATTTTCTTTTTAGTTTACATCCTTTCCAAAACCTCATCATTGCTCACATGCTTCATCCATGATATCCGCAGCATCAATACCCTTCATTTGTCTGCCTGTGTGCAGAGTCTGTCTATTTCGCAATAAAATTTCTTTTCAAATTCTACAATGCTTTTACTCCTTTTCCTGGAGTTCACACTTTGATGTGAACATTGTTTCCCAGACTTGTTTTGATTCATTTCAAAACAAAAATTTAGAACAGCGTCAACAATTGAATAAATTTACTAAGCTTGAAAAAAAGATATTCTTTTCTTCTACAGTGGAAATTTTTTTTTTGCTTACCAAACTTTTAAAAATCAGCATAATTCTTTTTTCACATGTACATACTTGTAGTGCAGTGGATATCGGCTGAGAATAAGAAATCAGAGAGCTGAGTTTGAATTCAAGTTAAATTTGTTGCATTTGTTGGGAAAGGTATTAATCTGCCTCTTCTCTCCAATTATGGATTAAATAACAGGACAGATTCAGTTCTGTAGCCTTGGTTGGCAACCAGTTTATTGCAGAAAGTAATGCCAATCTACTGCGGGAAAATCTGCCCAGTCAGTCATGTCTCAAAAGGAACTGACTGACTGACATACTTGACTTCAAATTCCCCACTCCCTCCCGTAAGTAAACATACACTTTTTGGTGCCACCCTCGCTTTGTGTGTATGTACTATGTTGAATAAAATACAGAATAAATTGCAAATGATTTTTCTGCATTAGTGCAGAACTTTGTAGACATTTTGCATCGGTGCCACACTTTCTAAAATCAATCCTTTTGTAGCACATTATTTAAACTTTGTTAGCCAAGACAAATATATAATTCAAAATGTATATAAAAGAAGTTATTTAGTTAATAAAAACTTTTTACTGGCTGACTGAGTAACTAATTACACTAAAATATTGTGACACAGCAGTTTGGAAAGCTCTACAGTAGTATTAACATCGTAATTGCATTCAAAAACCAGGTCATGTAACATGTGGATAATAATATCTCAAAGCTCAATATAATTAAAACGTATTATAATATTGAGATAGTTTTTAAATTACCACCTAGTATCTTCATATATGCCAACAAAGGTCAGTTTAACTCACTGCAAATAGATTGACTAGATCTGGTTAACCAAAGTTCCTTTCCTCTGCAAGCTTTTTGTCTTTGTATGAAAAGTTGTACGTCTTATTAAGATAGTGGTGGGGTGAAGTAGTTGAAAGATTTAAAGGGGTAAAGGCCTTCGGGGACCAAAACAAAAATTTACCAAATAAAATGATTCTTTTGGTTGCTTTCAGATATTTTTCTCAACCAGAGGTTCTTGACAAAGTTCCTTCTTGCTTTCTGGTTTTGGGAATTTCTTATGCATTGCTTCTTCTACTTGGAGCCTTGATGGTTTTTAATCCGAAATCGGTAAGTTACACATCACTTTAATCTCTTTACTTTATTCTGAAATTAAAATGTTTTTTTAAAATTCCATGTCTCTTTAGAACATTGTGGATCATGTCTCTCCACAATTTCCTCACTTTTGTAGATCTAAATCAATTTTGGCTTTTCATTATTTCTCATAAACAATATTTCACTATCCATTTACTCAAGTATGTAAAGTGCGGTTTTCCTCTGTCCCTTTTGCCCTCAATCAATCCTGTGTGTATCTGATTTTCTATGCCCTCTTTTTTCATCATGTAACCTGGAAACCTCAATTGTCTCTTCCTGATGTTAAGTATAAGTTATCTCTTTGTTTCCATTTTTTCTAAAACCACATCATTGCTCACATGTTCAATCTATGGTATCCTCAGCATCCTTCTGTAGAAACATATTTCTGCTGTTTCAAATCTCTTCATCTTTGAGGAAATTTTCCAGCATTTACTGCCTTAAAGAAGGACAGATATCACATAACAGTTCAGTACTCTTTTCTTTGTTTATCTTGTATTATTTACAGTTTTAAAGTAGTTTTTTTTTTGTGTGTGTGTTTGGGGGGGGTGCGTTGTGACGCAGTAAATATCAACACAGAATGAGAAATCGGGGAGCCAAGTTCGAATTCCAGTTGAATTACTTGCATTTACACTACGTGCAAATACCCTTAGGAAAGGTATTAATCCATTACTTCCCTACAGTTATGGGTTAAATAATAGAACAGATTGAGTTCTATAGCCTTGGCTGACAACCAGACTACTGCAGAAATAGTAACCTACTGTGAGATAATTATTTGCCCAGTCAGTGATGTCTCTTTCGAGACATGATCGCCCAAGTGTGCATCACTTATGGCACTTAACTGACTGACTGGGGTGGGGTGGTGTGCTAAAAATAAAGATAGAATAATGATAAACAAAAAAATACAAGTACAGTTGGAACCTAGTTTCTTTTAGCATTTATTAAAATCTAATCTAAATCTAACTTCATTTATAAATGGAACTTTGTCTCTGTGTGTGCGTCTGTGTGTGTTCCCGTTACCTATAGACTCCAAATCGGCTGAACCAATTTTCTTGAAAATTTACACAGTTGTACTATAAGCGTCTGCAAGTGTTCTTAGCTAGGTTTTGTGTCAAGATACTACCAATAAATATTGAAAATCGATAATCGAAAAAATCGGATTATAGAAGGAGTGGTCCAACTTTAATCAAATTTGATACACTCATAGACAAAGACATAAGAAATGATATTCAGAAGTTTCATGGTTGCAGTTCTTACAATAAGTGCAGAAAATCGATAATATATATATATAAATAAAAAGGCAAGATGTTTGTGTGTGTGTCTGTTTATCTGCCTGTATGTCTGTATTTTTTCAGCCCTTTTATTTTAGTTTTTGCTTCGGGTGTGGCTCTAAATAGGTATAATTGTAGTTCTTAGTCTCAGCCATGATACCATTTACTCAGAGGACTTATTTAGCCTTCAAAATTCAGTTTACGAGGAAAAAACTTATTTGATATTGATACCAGGAAATCAAAATTTGACTTACATCCATTCAGCTTTCTTTCAGTCTACAATTCGCTTTAACTGGAAACAACTATTGCTTTTTAGTCTTTTGTGCCAACATCCAAAGAGTCTTGAGCTCCAGGACCATGGATTAGTTTTAAAGCTTTCATTACACCCAAGCAACACTGGGCTATACTGCTAGTTAATAATAATTGACTCGTCCCATCTATGGTGCAGGTTGCTTCAGGATTTAGTCGATGAGGATTCTCCCTAACTTCCTATCCTTTGTTGCTTTTAACAATGCTTGTTTTTTTACTATCTTGCTCATCGTCCATTCTGTCATCTATATATATCATTAGGTTACTTACTGTTTCTCTCTGCTCACCTTGTCTTGAATATGTTTTGTGAATATTAAAATCTACAATCAACATTTTCCCATAATGTGCCCCAGAAATGTCACCTAGCTGGTTCTAATTTTAAATGTAAGTGTCATATTTGTTTCCATTTTTTTTTTAAATTCTTTGTTGTTCACATAATTCATCCATGGCATTCTCAGTATATTTTAAGTATTGGTTAAGTTTATGCTTGTATACTCTCATAGTAGTCAGGTTTGTACCCAAGTCTATTTTTAAATATTGGTCAGGTTCATGTCTATCCTTCCATGCTGTTCAGGTTTATGTCTATCCTTCCATGCTGTTCAGGTTTATGTCTATCCTTCCATGCTGTTCAGGTTTATGTCTATCCTTCCATGCTGTTCAGGTTTATGTCTATCCTCCCACGCTGTTCAGGTTTATGTCTATCCTTCCACGCTGTTCAGGTTTATGTCTATCCTCCCACGCTGGCCAGGTTTATGTCTATCCTCCCACGCTGGCCAGGTTTATGTCTATCCTCCCACGCTGGCCAGGTTTACGTCTATCCTCCCACTGGCCTTTGGCCTATCCTTTCCCACGCTGGCCAGGTTTACGTCCTTCCTCCCACGCTGGCCAGGTTTACGTCTATCCTCCCACGCTGGCCAGGTTTACGTCTATCCTCCCACGCTGGCCAGGTTTACGTCTATCCTCCCACGCTGGCCAGGTTTACGTCTATCCTCCCACGCTGGCCAAGGTTTTTACGTCTATCCTCCCACGCTGGCCAATTTTTACGTCTATCCTCCCACGCTGGCCAATTTTTACGTCTATCCTCCCACGCTGGCCAATTTTTACGTCTATCCTCCCACGCTGGCCAATTTTTACGTCTATCCTCCCACGCTGGCCAATTTTTACGTCTATCCTCCGACGCTGGCCAAGGTTTACGTCTATCCTCCGACGCTGGCCAGGTTTACGTCTATCCTCCGACGCTGGCCAGGTTTACGTCTATCCTCCGACGCTGGCCAGGTTTACGTCTATCCTCCGACGCTGGCCAGGTTTACGTCTATCCTCCGATGCTGGCCAGGTTTACGTCTATCCTCCGATGCTGGCCAGGTTTACGTCTATCCTCCGATGCTGGCCAGGTTTAGGTCTATCCTCTCATGCTGGCCAGGTTTAGGTCTATCCTCTCATACTGGTTATGTTTATGCCAGAGTCTATTCCCAAATTTTATTCAAGTCTATGCTTAAACCTATATCAAAGCTTTGTTAGAAATACTGTATTTGTTTAATTAGTATATATTTTTATTGAATTTCAAATCTTTTCATACTGCTTACTAAATTTGAATGTTTATTGTATTTTTTGATGAAGTTAAGATATGATTCATGCTTTCTTATAAACTTATATACTGAAGCTAGCTGATATAAATTCATAAAAGTCTGAATGAGAAAAACATGTCTTCTTTAACAAGATACACTAACTTTCTCCTGTCAGTCAGGTTTTGTGGCCAAACTGAAAGAAGGATGCTTTGGATTAAGAAATGGTTTTTCTGCAGTATAAAACAGATGCAGATTTGATTCCTGTCAGGAGTTTATTTTTTCTTTAGTAGGATTTCTCAATTTAGGCAAGTTGCTATTAATTTCACTGTTTAATAAAATAAAAAAAAATGATAGGGTAACAACTCAAATATGTGGTGTACCCACTTAAAGTAACATTTAGGGTAATAAGAAATAATGTTTGAAAAAATTTTTTTATTGATTGACTGTCATGTTCAATGTTATTTAAGTCCTTTTTAGTACTCCAGCAGTAATCAGGCATCATTTATTTGTCCCACCATCTCTGGTCGTGCTCTTCCATTGTTTTGATATGCTGATGGAATCGTTCTCTTTGCTCATCACTCACATCACTGCAATTACCTGGAAACTTATCTAGATGGCTATGTAAAAAAAAAAAAAAACTTAATACTGCTAGCATATTACTGATTAAGTGCGTTACTGATAAAGTTTATCAGTTAATTTGAATTTTGGCAATAAATTGGAAAAATTTGGAACTTCTATTTTAAAACTTGTGACTCAAAAACATTTTTTTTCTTATAAAAATTGTTTATTTCAGGTGGTTGACATAAATTGCTCAGCCTATTTGAAAATTTATGGGTTTCTACGACTTTTTATTAAATAAATGTTGCGATCAGCCAAGATCATAAATTGATCTTTTTTTCTGAAAATAAGCAATTTCAGTACAGCAAAAACAGTCAGTCAGTTAAGTGCCATACGTGATACACGCTTGGGCGATCATGTCTCAAAACAGACATGACTGACTGGGCAGAAGATTATCCCACAGTAGGTTGCCATTGCTTTCTGCGGTAGACTGGTTGCCAACCAAGGCTATAGAACCCAATCTGTCATGTTATTTAACCCATAACTGGAAGGAATAGATGGATTAATACCTTTCCCAAGGGTAATTGCACATAAGTGAATGCAATGAATTCAGCTGGACAGTAGCTAACCATAAAAATCTATGATCGTTTTCGGAATCAGCCTCCATCAAATTAGCTAAAAAATGTTTCTAGGCACCAAAAACCATGTTGACCAGTGTAATTGTTAAATAATATAGACAAGTTCTGTCTATCAATATTTTTTACCTGAAATTTGTGTCTGTGGGTGTTTTCCATGACACACACTTCAATATATAGTTTCCTATTGATAAAGACATCTCCTCAATTCGTTTTCACGGATTATTCTGTGTGTAGCTATGCAATTGTTTTTTGTTTTTTTTTATTCTGACATTTGATGGAACAAATTTTTCAAGCCATCAAATAAGTTGTTTTGTTTTATTGGTAAAATTTATATAAACGTATTAAAAATCAGTCATGTAACTAGGCAGAATAATCCTTGATAAGAAATGGAGAATAAGGTGTCTTTCTCCAGAGGGGATCATATATTGAAATGTGTTTAATAAACACACACACACACACACACACACACACACACACACAGTGAGAGAGATAAAAATGAAAATTAAAGGTTACACTGAGCAGAGACAGCCTGTTTCATGCTTGAAAGATCACGTATTTCAGTTAACTGATGTTTATTGATTAATGCTTATTGATAGTTTACCACTTTTATTAATACAACTTTCAACCCACTAAAATTATTTTTACAGTACCAACACCTGGTCAAGTATTAGTCAAAAAAAAAGCTTTGATACTGTTTTACTAAGAAACAATAGAAAAATGGCCGCTCTAAAAATTTTTATTCATGACAGATGATAGCCATCACAGTACAATCAATATTTTTTTTTTATAATTTCAGTCTTCAGTGCCTGCTTCACATTCTAATGACACTGACTCAGATTCAAATTCAGAACCAGATCTTGATCAAAGAAAAAACGAAGACGAAATACAGTTGCAGAGAATCAGCAGAAAAAAAGTGAACGCAAAGTTAGTGATTATTTTTCTTTTTCTTCACTCAATCTTTTTTTCATCTTGCATGTGTAACTCAATGGTAAAGCAAGGACTGGAAGTTAGAGAGGTATCTTATTCTTCCATATGCCGTGTCCCTTCAGAACGCTGGTGATGATGGCTCTCCATAATTTCCAGTCTTTTGTAGATCTTAATAAATTTCGTCTTTTTGCTATCTCTCCTAATCCCTATTCTTCCAAGCAAGTTCTTCTTAGCAACTCAAAGTTACCAAGTAGGTTATGCTTTTTTTTTTCCACTGTCTCTTCATTAAGCCCTCTTTCATCATTATGCATCCTACCTTCATAGCTAGGACACTTTATGCTACTACACTGAGTTGATGCATCATCATTCCATTAATATTCCATTGGTAAGGAAGGAGTTCCACTTTGACAGGTTCATCATCACAATTATTACATTTTGGAATGAACTCCCAAGAGGATGCTTCTCTGATCACTACAATGCTAGCATCTTCAAGTTGTGAGTTAGCTGTTATCTACTGTACATATTCTCATAATATGCTTTTATTACCCATTACCTGTATGCCCTTATAACATGTTAGTTTTTTTAACTCTCTACCTTGACTGGCTTTTCAATCTTTTATAAGGTGAACAGTAATTAAAAAAGCAACAAAAATTAAACAACAATATCCAAAATAAGATTAAATTTTTGTATAATATCAGTTTTAATTTCTATCAAATTCAATTTATAAATATTTTTCAGTTAGTATCAAATTCAATTGTATAAATATTTTTCAATTAGTATCAAATTCAATGTATAAATATTTTTCAATTAGTATCAAATTCAATTTATAAATATTTTTCAATAAGTATCAAATTCAATGTATAAATATTTTTCAATTAGTATCAAATTCAATGTATAAATATTTTTCAATTAGTATCAAATTCAATGTATAAATATTTTTCAATTAGTATCAAATTCAATGTATAAATATTTTTCAATTAGTATCAAATTCAATTGTATAAATATTTTTCAATTAGTATCAAATTCAATTGTATAAATATTTTTCAATTAGTATCAAATTCAATTGTATAAATATTTTTCAATTAGTATCAAATTCAATTGTATAAATATTTTTCGATTAGTATCAAATTCAATTGTATAAATATTTTTCGATTAGTATCAAATTCAATTGTATAAATATTTTTCGATTAGTATCAAATTCAATTGTATAAATATTTTTCGATTAGTATCAAATTCAATTGTATAAATATTTTTCGATTAGTATCAAATTCAATTGTATAAATATTTTTCGATTAGTATCAAATTCAATTGTATAAATATTTTTCGATTAGTATCAAATTCAATTGTATAAATATTTTTCGATTAGTATCAAATTCAATTGTATAAATATTTTTCAATTAGTATCAAATTTAATTGTATAAATTTTTATTTTTATATAAAAAAACTTTGTTATTATATATAGGATTAATGTGGAGAAATTTTTGTCACTTAACCTAGCAGGGCTTGTGATGTCTTCTTCCTCTTCTACTGTTGTTTCCCAATCTTTTTCTTATTAATATGGGCTTGATATAATTTAATATCTTTGTATGGGAGTGGTTCTAAAGATGGTTAATTAAAGATGGTTATTATTGTATTGACCTCTTTTTAGTGTGTTGTATTGTTTGCTGTGGTTTATTCCTTTAAATGTGTTAACTGAGTGTGCTTGAGTGGATGTCTGATAAGGAATTTATAATGAATTGGCTTCTTGTCATTTTTGGGTTGATCTCTTTCATAATGTTTCAGTATCTGTAACCACTTTTTTTAGTGATAGTTATGTATTTGTGTTCTTGTGTGTATTATGTTTGTGGCTTTTATGCATTATTTTTTCTGTTTGGTAGTTATTATATTATCTCTTGTTTTTTTTATTTTTGTTTTTGTCAAGATCGAGTGTTTATATATCTATATTTATGTGTGACTAGCAGTATAGCTCGGCTTTGCTCGGGTGTAATGAAAGCTTTGAAACTAATCCATGGTCCTGGAGCTCAGAGTCTTTGGACGTTGGCACGAAAGACTAAAAAGCAATCGTTGTTTCCAGTTAAAGTGAAACCGTAGACTGAAAGAAAAATGAATGGATGTAAGTCAAATTTTGATTTCCTGGTATCAATATCAAATAAGTTTTTTTCATCGCAAACTGAATTTTGAAGGCTAAATAAGTCCTCTGAGTAAATGGTATCATGGCCGAGACTAAGAACTACAATTATACTTACTTAGAGCCACACCCGAAGCAAAAACTAAAATAAAAGGGCTGAAAAAATACAGACAAACAGGCAGATAAACAGACACATACACAAACATCTTGTCTTTTCTATATATATATTATCGATTTTCTGCACTATTGTAAGAACTGTAACCTTGAAACTTCTGAATGTCGTTTCTTATGTCTTTGTCTATGAGTGTATCAAATTTGATTAAAGTTGGACCACTCCTTCTATAATCTGATTTTTTCGATTATCGATTTTCAATATTTATCAGGGGTACCTTGATACAAAACCTAGCTAAGAACACTCACAGACGCTTATAGTACAACTGTGTAAATTTTCAAGAAAATCGGTTCAGCCATTTCGGAGTCTATAGGTAACAGACGCACACACACACACACATACACATAGACGAAGTTCTATTTATAAATAAGTTTAGATAGTTTTGGGTTTGCATTTTGTGCTTTGTTTTTATTTTTTATATTTTTTGTTAGTATTTACATAACAAAGTAGATATTTGTTTGAATGTCTACATGTTACATTTATTTCATTTTCTTGTTTCATATTTTACTTTGGCTTTTGAAATAATTATTGATAATTTTTTTCTTCCAAACATAGTTTGCAGTTCCTGTTATGTCATGGATGCTTTTTTTACAATTTCCCATTTTATTTTGGTGGTGATATTTTCTTTTTGGTTCCATATGTATTTTGATATTGTTGTTTGCCAAAATATCTTTTGTCAGTAAACCACTGGAAAATAGCAATCCCGGCACTAAGCATCATTTCAACTCAACAATATATATATATATATATATATATATATATATATAAACATGTAACAGAAATTAACGAATTTTAACGAAACTTGGTTATAAACAACCGACAATTTGAAATGAATTGTTTGAACATTATTTTTTATCGATACTCGTATTTAAGTAGATATTCTGTTTTTAATTAAACAGTATTATATATTTATATATTTATATCTACTGGCCTGATTATTTACTTAAATATGAGTATTGTTCAAACAATTCATTTCAAGTTGTCGGTTGTTTATAACCAAGTTTCGTTAAAATTCAATAATTTTCATTACATGTTTACATTTGTTGACATTACAATACATTTCAGAGCAGATATGGTTGTTGCGATAAATTATAAATTGTGTTATATAGGCTTGATTAAAACCTTGTTTGAACTGGAGGTCATTTATGGTCGAGCAGTCTAAGACGTTGTTAGATCAAATGGTAGCTTCCCATATGTAGATAGGGGTTGCAGGTTCGAATCCTGCCAAATGACACACATTTTCACAATAAAAATTTATTGTAAATAATCAGGCCAGTAGATATAAATATATAATACTGTTTAATTAAAAACAGAATATCTACTTAAATATGAGTATTGATAAAAAATAATATTCAAACAATATGTATATATTATTACATAACTTTAAGAAATTTGATAAAATTCTTCAAATAATCTGGCTGTAGACAAAATAAATACCTTTTTAATAATAAAAAAAAAACAGTGTCTACTCAAATATGGGTATCCACTAAAAATAACAAGTAATAAAATCTCACGAATTAATAAAAGTTTTAAAATTATGTCTCTTTTTTTAGATATAAGTTTTTTTTTATAACCATTTCACTCAAAGCAATGTGATAATGGCACAAAGACGCAAAGTGCTTCAGGGAGTGAAAGAGAAAGTAACAAATTTTAGTGAGAATTGAGAAAAAAGACAATAAAGAAACAGGATTCCAGAAGAAAGAAGATGGTGATTGATGTTGCATTTAAATATTTTTAAAATTGTAGATGACAAGGAAGCAAGAAATTGGAAGGGAGTTCCACAGATTAGAAATGCGAGAAAAAAAACTATTAAAATAGAAGTGACAATTGCATCTAGCTTGTTTAGTCTAGACATTCAGTCAGTCAGTTACGTGCCATACGTGATACACGCTGCTCAGTCAGTCATGTCTCAAGAGACATGACTGACTGAGCAGAAGATTATCCCACAGTAGGTTGCCATTGCTTTCTTTGGTAGACTGGTTGCCGACCAAGGCTATAGAACCCAATCTATCCTGTTATTTAACCCATATCTTGTTTAAATTCATGCAGCCAAGGCACTAAGAAGAACAGCTTATCAGAACAATTGCCATGAAAATATTTGTAGAAAAAACAAAGGGAAGTCATATTGGTGGAAAAATGACTGATGTTGAGATGCCAGGTCAGGATTGGCTATATTACTACAAACACTGGGATATATGAACTCCATTCCTTGCGTGCCTCTGTTGGAAGTCATGAGTTATCTCCCTCTAACCCTATAAATTACTTGTTCACCACTGCTGTAGCTACAGTGTTTGTAATAAAGTGTCCAGTTTGAAATTTCTAGCACCTGAAGAAGGCCGGGGCTTACAATGGCCAAAACTTCATACAAATGACAACAAAAAGGAGGACAGTAGTCCGAATAATGTAAATACTGTAAATATTATCTCATCTCAGAAGCATAGACATGTGCTGGAGAAGTTGAGCATCAAATGCTGAATTATGTCGTGAACTAGCAAAGAAGCATGTGTTTTGCAGGACTCCGTATCATGCATGATGACAAAGTTACCAGCAAATTTGTACTCTGGCGGCCAAGCAAGGGAAGAACAAGAACAAGGCTCACCTTTGTAGACACCCAGTTAGAGAATTCGGGGATAGCAGAAGAGCTAAAGACCATTATGGTAGACTAGGCTGAATGGAAAAAACATATGGATGCTATGGAGCAGGGGCGACCAAACTTACTTAATGAAAGAGCCACATATGATAAAGTTCAGATGTTTGAGAGCTGCAAGACATGAATGAAATTTACACCTACATTTTTGTTATATACCAAATGTTCTCAAAATCTTGACTGATGTTTGTTAACTATAGGTCCGTTAATTGCCATATGTGATACATGCTTGGGCAACCATGTCTCTTTCAAGACATGACTGACTAGGCAAAAGATTTTCCTCCAGTAGGTTGCTATTTTTTCTGTGTTAGACTGGTTGCCAATCAAGGATCTAGAATATAATCTGTCCTGATATTCGACGCATAGCTGAAGGGTGGAATAGATGGTGTCATACCTTTTCCAAGGGTATTTGCACATAAGTAAATGCAATGAATTAAATTGGAATTCAAACTTGGCTCTTGGATATTTCATTTCGGGCCAATATCCACAATGCACATCCTTTTTCATTGTAGGGATGTTATAACTGTGAGTTAATAACTATAAACCACTTAACATTTATATATACAAAAATACTCTTCAAAATGAGAAAACAAGAAAGACGTAGAAAAAATAAATATTACTTAAATGCTTGTTATGTGGTGAGGGACACATGAGAGACAATAATAGTGAGTAAAATTGGGAACTTGAGATTAAATGTAGATCAAATATGAATTGGAATCTGATAGAATGGTAAGATATAAAATAAAGTATATACAGTCTTTCTTGTATGTTTATTTATATATATGTTACGAAATATCCTGGAGATTAACAAAATGGTTTTAAAAGCCGACATTTTTAATGTTTTTGTTTGAACAAAATTTTTATGTAATATATTTATATAATATTTATATATTATATATAATTATATATATATATATATATATATATATATTATTATATATAATATTATATATGACAATTTATATAATATATATATTTTTATATAATATATATACAGTCTTTCTTGTATGTTTATTTATATATATATATATGTTATGGAATATCAATAGAAGATTAACAAAATTGTTTTAACAGCCGACATTTTGAATGTTTTTGTTTGAACATTATTTATATAGAATATATTTATATAATATTTATATATATAATATAATTATATCCTGAAAATTAACAAAATGGTTTTAACAGCCGACATTTTTAATGTTTTTGTTTGAACATTATTTTTAATCGATACTCATATTTGAGTAGATGTTCTGTTTTTAAATCAAACAGAATATCTACTCAAATACAAGTATTGATTAAAAAATAATGTTCAGACAAATAATTTAAATGTCTGTTGTTAAAACCATTTCATTAATCTTTAGGATTTCTGTAACATTGTGTGTTTACATTTGTTGACATTACATTTCAGAGCAGAGATGGTTACTTACATAGAATCGGAAATTATGTTATATAAGGCTTGATTTGACTTTGATGAGATTGTGGAATCATTTGTGGTTGAGTGGTCTAAGATGTACCAGATCAATTTGTGGCTTCCTCTATGTTGATAGGGTTTGCTGGTTTTTTTATTATTAGTTTTATACCATTTTTTTTTTTTTTTTTTTTTTTTTTTTGCCTGGTCTGAACAGTTTATCGCATCTCCTACAGAGGGATAAGACTCTTGAAAAAAGGACCAGACTCCAGGTGGATGATTTCAGATTGAAATATAAACCTAGATTTATATAAGCTACCATTTATCTTTGTATTCTAATGTGACTTTAAATTTCTGTCATATTTTTCCCAAAAAGTTGACCAAGTAAAGCAGGCTTGAGCAGAAAGAAGCAGGTTTGAACCAAAAGAAACGGACATGAACCAAAAAAAGCTTGCATAAAATTATATTCAGAAAGCTAATAAAAGCAAAAAAATAACATGAAACAAAAGAAAGCTAACATAAAAAAGCTAATGAAAGCAAAAAAATAACATGAAACAAAAGAAAGCTAACATAAAAAAGCTAAAGAAAGCAAAAAATATAGCATGAAACAAAAGAAAGCTAACATAAAAAAGCTAATGAAAGCAAAAAAATAACATGAAACAAAAGAAAGCTAACATAAAAAAGCTAATGAAAGCAAAAAATAACATGAAACAAAAGAAAGCTAACATAAAAAAGCTAATGAAAGCAAAAAAATAACATGAAACAAAAGAAAGCTAACATAAAAAAGCTAAAGAAAGCAAAAAATATAGCATGAAACAAAAGAAAGCTAACATAAAAAAGCTAATGAAAGCAAAAAAATAACATGAAACAAAAGAAAGCTAACATAAAAAAGCTAATGAAAGCAAAAAAATAACATGAAACAAAAGAAAGCTAACATAAAAAAGCTAATGAAAGCAAAAAAATAACATGAAACAAAAGAAAGCTAACATAAAAAAGCTAATGAAAGCAAAGAAATAACATGAAACAAAAGAAAGCTAATATAAAAAAGCTAATGAAAGTAAAAAAATAACATGAAACAAAAGAAAGCTAACATAAAAAAGCTAATGAAAGCAAAAAAATAACATGAAACAAAAGAAAGCTAACATAAAAAAGCTAAAGAAAGCTAGTAGAATACAAGAATATCACATCTGGGCTGGAGTTGCTAATCTTCACTTTCCTGTATCAATGGACTTCAAAAGCATTCACACAGACTTAGGGAAGAGTATTGTTTTCCACTCTACAACCACTTTCCCCAGATGCAAGATATTGGTGACTTCTCACAACTCTAATACTGTTTTCATAGCAGATATTCAAGCAAGATACATCCCTTGGTTATACCTTCATAGCTAGGACATGTCACTACATGTACTACACTAAATTGACGCATCCTTATGCACTTCATATTCCATTGTTAAGAAGAGAGTTCCACTCTGACAGCTTCTTCTCCAGAATTATTGCATTGTGGAATGAACTCCCAAGAGTATGCTTCCTTGATCACTGCAATGCTAGCCTCTTTGAGTTGTGAGTTAGCCATTATCTATCTTGCAAATCCTCATAATATGCTTTTGTTGCCCATCACCTGTATGCATTTACAACATCCTTATTTTTTTAATTATCTGCATTGAGTGGCTCTTTGATCTTTTATTAGATGAACAGTAACTAAAAAAAGCATACAAAAATTAAACAGATATATCTAAATTGAGCAAAATGTTTTATATAATATCAATTTCAATTAGTATCAAATTTAATTGTATAAGTATTTTTCAATTAGTATCAAATTTAATTGTATAAATATTTTTTGATTGGCATAAATTTAATTGTGCAAATATTTTTCCAAGATTGCAACAGAATAATCAACCAAATATTAACAGCGAAAATAAAGAAAATAAAACTGAGTAAGTACAAAGAAGGTATTTATTCTGTATTCTTTCATAATATTTTTCTATCATAATATAAAGTACTATTATTTTATTTCTAGTTTTTCTTAAAAAAATTGTTTTAACGATTACTCTCTTTCACACACACACACACACATATATATATAAGGATACAAAAGGTGCTTATCTCCCTTTGGGAAAGGTAAAGTCACGTCGTCACATGGCGATTGCTTGTAATGTCACTCCTGATAGTGATCCAAGCGCTAGTCACAGACTTTCTGCTAACAGTAACAGTAGGAAGAAGGTTGTTCACTTCTGCCTCTGCCTAACAGCATGTTCTGTTGCAACATAAAACTCCTGATGTCCCGTTAGGACATAGATGAATCCACAAGCACATTGTGCCATCTTATTGAGACATAGATAAAACCTACCATATCCCTTTGGGATAAAGATGAATTCAACACCTCCAAATCTGGAATCATAACAATGGCCAAACAGAAGTATTTCCAAGTTATATGCAAGACTATTTTTTTTCGTTTCTTCAGATACTTTGCTTTGCATTAAATATAATGGATGTGTATTTCTCCACATGTGAACACTTGTTTATATATATATATATATATATATATATATATTATTTGTGTATATCATAAAATCTCTTTGAGAACAAGCATTCATTCATTTTGTTTCTCTGTTTCGCCTTACCATTACATTAGTGACCTGACCTAATATTATTTACTCACACACAAGGAAATAGGAATAAGATATATTTCTACACTTGGGAAATGAAAACATATTTCTTTCATATATATATATATATATATATATATATATATATATATATATATGAGATTGAGAAACAGATGATTAATGTAAAGTTTGTCACTTAACTAAGCAGGGTTATGCTGACTTCAAAATTTTGTGAAGGCATTGCGATATCTTTACTCCTTGGTACTTTTTTCTTCACCTACTGTTCTTTCCCAGTCTCACTTATATGGGGCTTGGTCCAATTTCATATCTTAGTATGGGACTGGTTCTACAGATGGCTAATTTCTTTTCATTGGTTATTGTTGTGTTGACCTCTTTTTAGTGTGTGGTATTGTTTTCAGCTGTTTTATTGCTTTTGAATGTTTTAAATTCTTTTTAGGGTGCTTGAGTGGATGTCTGATAATAATGAATTTATAATGAATTGGTGTCTTGTCATTTTGGGTTGGCCTATTTTTACTGTGTTGTGTTGACCTTTACTGTTTTAGTATCTGTGAAAGTTTAAAAGATGTTTAGGTCATAGTTATGTATTTGTGTTCTTGTGTGTATTTATGTTTGTGGGTTTTATTTTTTCCTGTTTGGTACTTATTATATTATCATTTGTTTTTTTTTTTGTTTTTTTTTGTTGTTATTTTTATATTTATACTTATATGTGATAGTTTTGAGCTTGCATTTTGTATTTGTTTGTGTTGGGACTTGCATATCAAAGTAGATAGTTGTTTGAATGTCTACATTTTACCATTATTTTATTTTTTTTGTTTCATATTTTACTTTGGATTTTGAAGCTAATTATTGCTAATTTTTTCCTCCAAACACAGTTTGCTGTTTCTGCAGTTGTGTTGTGTTGCTCTTTTTACAACTCCCTGTTTAATTTTGGTGGTGATGTTATTTTCTTTTTGGCTCCATATGTATTTTAATAGTATTGTGCTGTTTTTGTATAGATACAAAAACTTCACCGAAATATCTTTTCTCAGCAAACCACTGAAAAATAACTAGCAATCTTAGAACTATGTATTATCACAACTCATCACTATATATATTATTACATAATATGTTTTCTTTAATAAGGTTTCTTGAATAATCAGGCTGTTACATGAAATAAAATACTGTGTAATAAAAAACAGAGCATTTACTCAAATATGGGCATCCACTAAAAATAAGATTTAAGTAATAAAATCTTTCAGATTAATAAAATTTTATACAGAAGATACTCTCACAGTATGTAGCCCATTTTTTCTGCAGTAGACTGGTTGCAAACAGATGAATACCTTTTGCAAGGATATTTGTGCATAAGTGAATGCAACAAATTAAACTGAAATCTCTCTGATTTCTCATTTCAAGCTGATATTTACTGCACCACGATGCACATCCCACACAATAAAATACTTAATTAATCCAAAATAAATAATAATAAACTGAAGGTGGAAGGCAGAATTTAAGCAATCATCTGTAATAATTGCTACAATGAATATATAGGAGAAACCTCAAGGAATTTAAAAGGTTATATGAACACAAAAGGCTTTTTTACATGACAACACGTTCAATTCGTTAGTTGCCCACTGTAATAAGTCTGTCTATAATTTTGATTTAATTAATGCTACTTTAATTACAAGAGAAAGGTTAATGAAAATGTCTAAAAAGTACATTAATCATGAGATCATTCACAGTAAATATGCATCCAGGTTTTTATATTTCACCTTTCTTTGCAGATCTTCTATTATGTTAAGATTGTGTGCACTAACAATCTAATTTTTTTCCTTTTTTTAATCATTTCCCTCTCAAGCAAGGCAGGACCAGCACTAATATGCAGCGGATAACAGTGAGAGAAAAAGATGCAGGCAGTGTCAAAGAAAGTATAAAAGATGGATGGGATTCAAGAAGACAGATGGAATTGGACATTGCATTTAACCTTTTAGACATTGTAGCTATCAAGGAAGCAAACAAACAGAAAGAAGTTCCACAAATGGCAAGTGCAAGAAAAGAATCTATTAGAGTAGAAGAGCAAATTACATTTAACTATTCCAATGATAAGTCTATGGCTATATCGTGTTGAATGCACTGGTTCCCGTCCGATCACCGAAGTTAAGCAACATTAAGCTTGGTGAGTACTTAAATGGGTGACCATTTGGGAATGGTGCTGCAAACGTAAGGACAAGGAATGGTCCACCGGTCCTCCAGGCTTGGGGTTGGGCACAGGGCTAACAACCCTGCCCGTAAAAAAACAGTTTGTTACAGAAACAGCAACAAAATGTTGCTGCCCTATGCACCATTGGGTGTGAGGGAAAAATGATAATGATTCCAATGATAAAAGAGTAGAACATTGATGCCAATCGAGTAGTCCATGTTATGACATGTAGTCGGAGTACCAAAAAAAAAAAAAAACATCAGAGCAGTTGCTATGAAATGTATAGAAAAAATGGAGGAAAGCCTTACAATGTTGGTGAGAAACTGACTGAAATCAAGATAGTGCATCAAGACCCATTACAATACAGATCTATTGTTGGATTTTTTAAAGAACCCCAAGGTGAATAGCAGGAGCACCTGAACAGATATGGTAACAGTATTCGCTTCACAAATGAATGGTAGATTTATAAATGTGCAAGATTGACTCTGACAAGAGAAACTTTCTTCCTTGACACAATGACGCAACCTTCCTAGCAGTTGATGCAGCTATAGATTTGATGTAGTCATTCCGCTTGTGTAAATCCTGCCAGTGATATGATAAAAAGCTAGAAATTTAAATATTGTGTCTTGTTCCCCCAAAGAAGCAAGTTTAGGGAAAAGGATATTTCTGAATTCTGAACCATAGAGAAAACAATGAACAAACAACTTGGCTGTCTTTCCCAAGAAGGCATGTCAATTCACAGATAATAAAACAAAGGTTATCTTTCGAGAAGCATGATTACCTACATCCTGAAAAGACATGGCATTTTAATTTATCACAAATGCAGATGATTGTCTAAATGTACACTTTGTGTCTTGTACAGAGTTCTTGAAAAAGAAGAAGAAAGCTCTCTGAGTCCACGAGAAGTGCTAAAAACCCGACAATTCTACCTACTTTGGTTCATTCTGTTCAGCCTTAATCAAAGCATTGACTTTATATGCACCCTGTATAAGGTAAGGAAAGTTCAATTTAGTCTTTTTAATTAATTGTTGCTTTTATTTAATTACTGATCTATCATATTTTCCAGCTCATCAGATGCATTTTTTTTTTTTTTTTACTAAATTATATTCTATATGTGTCTTCCAAGATGAATGTATCAGTTGCCACCAGGTTGTCACATGTATCACAAGCTTTTTCTGTCCTGGAAATTTTACCCATGTTGAGTTCATCAAAACAATTTACTTATGCTATCCCATACAAGCTACAAGTTGTACAATATGCCAAAAAATATGGTAACAAAACAGCAGAAAGACACTTTGGAAAAAAATTATTCTGCAATGGAGGAAACAAGAAGTATTGAATGAAGTCAGAAACAAGACAAATCACAATTTATGTCACCAGCAAAATGAGAGAGAGACTTGTGTACATGGTGAATGGAACACAGGAACTTGGGGGTTGCAGTTAGTATGAAAATGATAATCTTGGAAGTAAAGAAAACTTGCAACAAACATGGAAGTAGAAGACTACAAAGGCATTACATCTTGATATTTTTGGTTCCTGAAGCAAAATAAGTTATGCTTACGAATAAGAACTAAAATATCTTAAAAAATACCAGGTGACTATGAACAGAAAATACTAACTTTCCATCAATTTATCATTAATGCTAGAAAGAAGAACTTGTTCAACTTAATATGGGAATATGGATGAAGTTCCTTTAACATTTGACATACCTTCTAATAAAAGTGTAGTTGTGAAAGATACCACAACAGTGACTATTAAAATTAATAGTCATAAAGACTAACTACAGTGCAGTTTTACCACCATTGATTTTCAAAAGGAAAACATTGGCCAAAAAGAAATTGTCAAATGGAATTCATGTTATTGCACAGCATAAAGGCTGAATTAATGAAAAGTGTGGATAGAAAAAGTATTGTTTAATCAGGCAGGTAGCCTGGTATGAAAAAAAATGTATGGGATCAGTTCAGTGCACGCATGACAGACAACACTAAAAGTTAAAAAAAAATAAAAACTAGCAAGAGAAATGAACACAATGTTATCTGTAATTCCTGGTGGCCTTAATTCCCAGCTATAGCCATTAGATGTGAGTATTAACAAACTATTTAAGAATAAGATGCGTGAAGAATAGTCTAAATGAATGCCAGAAGGAAGGAATGAAACAACACCATGTGGAAGAATGAAACACCCAAAAATAGCTCAAGTGTGTGAATGGGTGTTGAAATCTTGGAATGCTATAAATACTAAAATTGTTGTAAAGTCTTTCAAAAAGTCTGGCATAGATAATGACATGGATGATAATAAGGATAATTTATCTAAATCTAAACTTATTTATAAAAGGAACTTTGTGTGTGTGTGTGTGTGTCCATTACCTCCAAAACGACTGAACCAATTTTCTTGAAAATTTACACAGTTGTACCATACGCGTCTGTGAGTGTTCTTAGCTAGGTTTTGTGTTGAGGTACCACCAATAAATATCGAAAATGGATAATCAAAAAAATTGGGTTATAGAAGGTGTGGTCCGATTTTAATCAAATTTGGTACTCTCATAGACAAAGACATAAGAAACAATATTCAGAAGTTTCAAGGTTGCAGTTCTTACAGTAGTGCAGAAAATCGATTATATATATAAAAGGCAAGATGTGTGTGTGTGTGTGTGTCTGTTTATCTGCCTGTATATCTGTATTTTTTTCAGACCTTTTATTTTAGTTTTGCTTTGGGTTTGGCTCTAAGTTGTTATAATTGTAGTTCTTAGTCTCAGCCATGATACCATTTACTCAGAGGACTTATTTAGCCTTCAAAATTCAGTTTGCGACGAAAAAAACTTATTTGATATTGATACCAAGAAATCAAAATTTGACTTACATCCATTCATTTTTCTTTCAGTCTATGGTTTCACTTTAACTGAAAACAACTATTGCTTTTTAGTCTTTCATGTCAACATACAAAGAGTCTGTGCTCCAGGACCATGGATTAGTTTTAAAGCTTTCATTACACCCGAGCAATACCAGGCTATACTGCTAGTGCTGTATAACCTGGAAACCAAAATGACCAATGTGTTGTATAACCAGAGGGCAAGGATGACAAAAATTAAACTGCAACCAAAACAACATATATGATGCATACCTTTCAATAAACCAGCAATTACTAATTCAATGACAGGGTCCAAAAACTTTTTTTTTCAGCCCTTTTATTTTAGTTTTTGCTTCAGGTTTGGCTCTAAGTAGATATAATTGTAGTTCTTGGTCTCAGCCATGATACCGTTTACTTAGAGGACTTATTTAGCATTCAAAATTCAGTTTACGATGAAAAAAACTTTGATATCGATACCAGGAAATCAAAATTTGACTTACATCCATTCATTTTTCTTTCAGTCTACGGTTTCACTTTAACTGGAAACAACTATTGCTTTTTAGTCTTTTGTGCCAACGTCCAAAGAGTCTGAGCTCCAGGACCATGGATTATTTTTAAAGCTTTCATTACACCCGAGCAACATCAAGCTATACTGCTAGTTGCACATGAATGACAGTAGTGATGACTCTGCAGATAATAGTTTAGAGATTTTTATACGAATCCAGCAGTGACAGATTTTTGTGATTTAGGAATGAATAAAATTATTTTAATGGTTTTAGATTTTTGCATCTATAATTTTAAAATTTTTAATTTCTTTTTTATGAAAATAAAACCACCCTTGAATAACTGAAGACATATATTTACTAACAACCAACTAGTACAAACAAAATAGGTCAAATGATTAATGTAAACAATACGTGACACCATTATGTGTGGGATGCATGGTGAATGTGTTGTTGTATCAGAATGACTATTTTTTTTTTCTTAGAAATTTCTTTCCAATATTAGGATGCATCTTATAAGCCAGAAAATACTGTATTTAATCAATTATTGATTTAAAAATCAGTCATACAAGAAAAGATAGCAATAAAAAGTATTGTCTGATAACTTCATTGCACATGTATATAAATATTTATATATATATATATATATATATATATATATATATATATATATAGTGATGGATAAATTTTTATCTAAATTACACAAAAATGAAAATACCACTAACATCTCATTTTAACAGATATATTTACCAAAATTATATAAAAATATCTTGAAATACGAAAGAGTAAATTTATTCAATAAAATCACCACTGCTTTCAGCCATAGCTCCCAGATGATTTAGGAATCTCCAGCAACTCTTCAGTATGGTCTCCTTGTTTAAGTGGCTGAATGCTACTGTAATCCTTGTCTTCAATTCATCTCTGGTGCTGCAAGGAGTTTTGTTGGGTTCTTGCTCAACAGTGCACCACACATAAGAATCAAGAGAGTTTGCAGTCTGAAGAGTTAGATGACAAAAAAATGAATTGACCACAGAAACTGTTTGGCAGCAATGACTGGATCTCCTGCTTGTGTGGCAGAGTGAATTGCAGATTCACAAAAGTAAAAAATATAAGAATTTCTTTATTCTTATACACTACCAGCCATAATTATTAGGCACAACCCAGTTTAAAAAAAATGATGTATTTCATACTATTTTTAGTATTTATTGCCAAGTGGATAATTCTAAATGAAAATAAAATGGTTCTTTTGTTATTATTACTTTGTAAAATTTTACAAGGCAGCCAGAAAGTCTTTGCTTTGGCCAGCCAGTAAGAAAAAGAGACTAGCATGGGGAAGAGAGCACAAAAACTGGACACCAGAACAGTTTATTTGATGCATCTGTTATTGTGCAGTATTAACAAAGAAAAATTTTATTTTTTTTATCCACTTGGCAATAAATATGAAAAATAGTATGAAATACATCATTTCTTTTTAAAAAAAACTGGGGTGGCCTAATAATTATGGTCGATTGTGTGTGTGTGTGTGTGTATATATATATATATATATATATATATATATATATTAATCATCCACATACAAGCCTGTTTCACTGTAGCACAGCTCATCCAAAATTCGACCGATTTGGTGTTAGTCGAAATCCCTACTACCTAAGCCATCGATGCATAGAATGAGAGAGGGGAAATTTTAGCATGTTATATATATGCATTGTATACACAAGCCAGTCACCAAGAGAACTCGATTCATTACTAAGAGTAACATGTAAATCACAGAAGAGATAACTGTTTTTAGAATATATATATATATATATATATATATATATATATATATATAGTAAAACTACAGAAAATATAAGAAAACAAATTATAAAAATTTTCAATACTCTAGGATTCACAGTAGACATAAAAACAAATCTAAAAATAGTAAATTTCCGAGATATAACACTCAACCTAAACAAGAACAAATACAAACCATACAGAAAAGAAAACAACCCTATATATATCAGCAAAAATTACAATCACCCTCCAAATATATTCAAACACATACTCATATCTATAAACAAAAGAGTATCTACCAGCTTAAATAACATAAAAATATTCAATGAAAACAAAGCATATGAGTCAGCACTAAAAAAAATAGTGGATACTCAAACATACTTGAATTCACAAAGAGAAACCAAACAAAAAGAATAGAAAAAGAAATATAATCTGGTTTAATCCAACCTACCACAACAATATAAAACTGAAAATAGGAAAAATATCTTTCAACAAAATAGATAATCACTCTTCCAAACACAACAAACTAACAAAAATACAGTCAAAATCAGCTACAGCTGCATGGAAAATATGGACAAGATAATAACCAAACACTACAAAAAAATACTTAATAAAACTAATAACAACACAGGTATATAGATCAATTGATATGAAAGACAGGTATATAGATCGATTGATATGAAAGACAGGTATATAGATCGATTGATATGAAAGACAGGTATATAGATCGATTGATATGAAAGACAGGTATATAGATCGATTGATATGAAAGACAGGTATAAAGATCGATTGATATGAAAGACAGGTATATAGATCGATTGATATGAAAGACAGGTATATAGATCGATTGATATGAAAGACAGGTATATAGATCGATTGATATGAAAGACAGGTATATAGATCGATTGATATGAAAGACAGGTATATAGATCGATTGATATGAAAGACAGGTATATAGATCGATTGATATGAAAGACAGGTATAAAGATAGATTGATATGAAAAAAATATATGAAAATAGATATAAAGAAATATACATTAGTCATCCACATACAAGCCCGTTTCACTGTATCACGGCTCATCAGTGTGGCTAGACATATCCACTTGCTTCTGGCCAGGATTGAAACTCGACCGATTTGGTGTCAGTTGGAGTCTCTACTCCCTAAGCCATCGGCATAAGGCATCAGAGAAGGGAAATTTTAATGTCTTGTATATAAGCAGTGTATACAGACGCCAGTCACCGAGAGAACTCAATTCATTTCTGAAGAGTCATGCAGAAGAGAGAGATGATGATGATGATGATGATAATCATAATCAGAGTTTTATGTTTTACTCTTTTTTAGGCTTATGGTCAGACCTTCATAAAGGATGATCACTTCTTGTCAATGACTGGAGCTGTTGCAAGCATTGCTAATGCCCTTGGTCGTATGCTCTGGGGATTAATTGGTGACAGATTTTCCTTCAAGGTGAGTTTTTTTATGTACTAAATTTCATTCAATACAAGACTGGAAAGTGAAAATTATGTTTCAAACTGTAGTTTGTGCTCAAAAACAAAAGGATTAAACTCACCCTTGATTCTTTTATCTTTGCCAGAAACAGGGAACATTTGTCCAGCCCTCTCTCTAAATATGGCAATTTGCCTGACACAAAAAAGAAAATACAGGACCTCCTATAAAAGGTAGTAAGGAAAAGTCAGAAGAAAAGGCCAAACATAAACTTCAAAATAACTGAAGGCATGGTTATTGGCAAAAGGAGAACCCCAAAGTGCCAACTACAGGTTAGCAATACTAAAATCAAATGAGTGCAAAAATTTAAATATCTGGAAAATGTTCTGACAGGGGATGGGAAATGCAAAATGGATATCTGAATGTGCATTGGCATGGCTAAGGACACATTTCAAAGGCAGAGTACTGAGAGATAAGATTTCACTGGAAACAAAGAAAAGAGTGACTGTTATGTGATATCTGTCTTTCTACGAGGGTCATTCAATAAATAAGTTGAATTTTTTGGTATAAGGACTTCTAATACAGATAGTAGCTTACTTTGTTTTTTGTTTTTGTTTTTTTTTCCTTTACTTCTTTTGCAAAAGGGTTTAATTTTTTTGCAGATTGAAAAAAAAGAACTTTGATAGTTTTGGAGATTAACACAGATGGTCGACCAAGAAGCATGATTGACCAGAGATCAGTTATCAAGTTTTTGGTTACTAAAGGGTGCAAACCAGTTGAAATTCATAGGAGAATGTCAACTGTGTATGGTGCCACATGTTTCAGCCAGGAAAATGTCTACAAGTGGGATGTTTGAAAGTGACGATGAAGTCAAAAGTGCTGTGAGCGATTGGTTGAGACATCAGTCCAAAGATTTTTACACTGAGAGAATACGGAAGCTTGTGCACAGATGGGAAAAGTGTGTGACACTGCTGGGAGACTACATCGAAAAATAAAAACAAAAAAGAAAAAGTAAGCTTCTATCTGTATTAGAAAAATTCACCTTATTTATTGAACGACCCTCATACATGGCAGTGAACAGAAGGATGCTGAGAATAACATGGCCTGAACATGTGAGCAACGACAAGGTTTTGGAGAGATTGTAAACAAGGAAACTTATACTTAGCATCAGGAATAGACAGCTGAGGTTTCTTGGACATGTAATGAGGAAGGAGGGCTTAGAGAATCTCATACTCACAGGATGGATAGAGAGAAAGAAGAACAAGGGAAAGCAGTGCAATACATACTTGATATGCTTAAGCAAGTAGATAGCGGAGCGGGGTTTAAGTGAGATACCAAGAGGGAAAGTGTTAAGAGCAACAAGGTATAGGGTGATGTGGAGGGCCATAATCACTTAAAAAGAAAGGAGATAATACATAAAGAAGTCATTATTGTAACTCCCCCCCCCACTTATTTCTGGTCTGTTTCATCAATTTAATACCAAAAAGTGTCATTCCAATACCAAAACAGAACATAAAAAAATGAACCTCCCTACTTACTTTTTACGCTACTCACACCTTACTATTGGATGTGTGTTGTGATGCAGTGGATACCAGCTTGGAATGAGAAATCGGAGAGCCGAGTTCAAATTCCTGTTGAAATCTTCCATTCACTTACACACAAATACTCTTGGGAAAGGTATCAATCCATCTCTTCTTCTTCCAGCTATGGGTTAAATAGCAGGTTAATACCTTATCAATGGCCTGTTTCTTTTTTAATACAAGAAAAGACAGAAGAAAAAGATATATCAGAGGCTGCTTCACTTTTTAAATTTTGTTTTAGTGAGAAATTGAAAAGAAAGCATACATATATATAACAGAAAGAAAGAGGGCAGACCTGAAGCAGACTACCACCACATTTCATTTCATTGTTTTTCATTTTTTGTTACTTTTTTCAGTGCAGTCTTATGGATTGTTACTTAAACTTTCCGGTTATCAAAAAATGTTTTGAAAAATTACAATATTTAAACAAATTTGTTGGGCGGGGTCAGTTTCTCATACAACATTAAAGTATATCGATCCTCCATTTTCAATCCACTCATGTTGGTGTCGCTTTGTTTATGTTAATTTCGTTGTTTTTAATTTTTTTTTACTTTTTTCAGTGCAGTTCTATCGATTGGTACTTAAACTTTCCGATTATCAAAAAATGTTTTGAAAAATTACAATATTTAAACAAATTTGTTGTGGGGTCAGTTTCTCATACAATGTTAAAGTAATTCGATCCTCCATTTTCAATCCACTATAAGGTTGTATGAGAAACTGGTCCCCACCCTCCAAGATCGTTTAAATATTGAAATTTTTGCAAATTGTTTTTGTCATTCGTAAAGTTTAAGGTGTAAATTGAATAATATTGCACTGAAAAAAGTTCAAAAAATTTGGTAATGAACAAATTTACAGGTGTTGGTAATGTTGTACCGGCGACTGGTTTCAAAATGGAGGCTTGATTTACTATAACGCTGTATTAAAAACTGATCCCCCTTACCCAGAAAATGTTTAAATATTGAAATTTTTGAAAATTTTTTTTTGTCAATGGTAAAGCTAAGGGGGTAATCGATAGGACTGTGCTGAAAAAAGTAAAAAATAAAAAACAATGAAATTAAACGTAGTGGTAGTCTGCTTCAGGTTCACCAGAAAGAGAAAATAGATTTATGATGTTATAATGAGTGTATGGTTGAAAAGGAAAGAACAGTGTTTAAAATTTCACTGTGTTGATCAATTTTCTGAATAAATAGATAATGCTCAATGTCAGCATATGTAACTGAGGAGAAAAGTAACAAAATTTTTGATATGTTGTTCTTCAGTTGCCACTGACAAGGGAAGTGGTCATGGCCGTATCTGACTACCGGGCACACCGGGCACGGGTCCAGGCCAATCCGTGCAATCATAGTGAAAATCCTGGCAAGGAAAAATGTCTTCGTTAGAAATCAAACTGAACAATTCACAAAGAAAGAAAGAAAGAAAAATGAAGAAAACATCCGAATGAACTCAGTAAAAATCTGTTTATTTATTAATTTTTGGAGAAAAGATTGGTTATACTCAGAAAGTCCAAAACCCGATTTCCTGCTTTTTTTCACGTTCTGTGCCTAATTTCCATTGGAATAGCCAAAAAAATCCGCAAAATCATAGTTTCTGGAAACGGATGACACTGATGACGTCATCATATTGTCAGCTAATAAATCCAGGCAATTTTCTCTGTGTCCAGTGTTTTTTTTGTTTTTTTTAGCATCAGCTACAGCCCTGGAAGTGGTTAAATGTAAACGTGTTGTTAGTAAGACTGGGAGTTGACAAATTTTGGGGGTTGGCTGACCTGGGTCACATGATGATGACAATGAAAGAAGTATGGAGTGGATTAGTGAAGCTGCATTGTAGCACAAGTGGTGGGTCATTGGTAATGCTGTTCTGTTTATCTTCATATTTAAAAGCGACACTGGGGACTTTGTATGGATGGACCACTGGTCATATAAGGAGGTCAATGTGTTGAGCTAATTTATATATGTGGTTTAGCAAGTTCTGATTCCCAGGTAGTAACATTTATGATTGGCTATTGCATTTTAGATTTTTGCAGGGATTTACTTTTTGGACAGGATGTGATGCTTGGAGCCCTTGTGTAGAAGACAACATTTTTATTAGGGGTTTTGCTTTCTTAGCTTTCTCGTTGGTAATCTTTTCATATCTATTTCAGTTCATAGATAGCATTATCTTTTACTAAATTTTAAATATATGCTCATTATAAACTTATATTTTTTGTTTGCTTCTCTTGCAGAAAGCCATGTTCAGTTTGTTACTCATTCTGACCTTTCTGCTCGGTACCCTGAACTTGACAGAAAAAGGTGGCAAATTCATGTTCAGCATTTGGATCTTTCTCATCTTCTTGACGTTTTCAGGGACTTTTGTACTTTTACCTGCAGTTACACAGAAGACATTTGGAACTAAATACTACTTAACAAACTATGGTCTGGTGTTCACATCCCATGTAAGTAAAAACAAAAATAATTTCATAACTGGATGGTAACAATTGGTATTTATTGTTCAAGCAGCTGGTGCCAACAGTGCTTGAAACTTACAAAATCTTTCTCTTAAAATAATTTTTCAAGAAAATAGGTTTTTCTAAGTTCAGCAGCTGTTATCACTTTTTTCAGCATCAACACAAGTTTCTTCCTAACTTTTTGTTTGAAATATTGAGCTGTTTACTTATATGGGAACATTTGACATTCACTGACCAAATAGTCAGTGCTACTTTTGGTTGAAATTTTAAAAATCTTTCTCTTAAAACAATTTTTCTGGAAAAAGGTTTCTCATAGTCTGGGTATGATGATTAACTACATCCAACAGCAAGGCCTATGTTCGAGAGATTGGAGGCATATAGGAGTGTGGAACCACCTCTTAATTGGTGTTGTTCCAAGGTCCACCCTGACTTACAGTGATAGCACCTGTTAAGGTCCCAGTTATGAACAAAAAATAGTAAACTCCCTAAAACAAAAACAAAATATTATGAAAGTATAAAAATACCAGCAATACATTTTTATATAAAAAATACCAACAATGCCTATTTAAGAAAAATATCTATTTATAGTAAAATTACCAATACTACATCAAAATTACCAAAAATACCTATTTATAGTAAAATTAGCAACAATTCGTCAGAGTTACTAAAAAATACCTATTTATAGTAAAATTAGCAACAATACATCAAAATTACCAAAAATACCTATTTATAGTAAAATTACCAACAATACATCAAAATTACCAAAAATACCTATTTATAGTAAAATTACCAACAGTATATCAAAATTAAGAAAAATACCTATTCATAGTAAAATTACTAATACATCAATCAACATGAAAGTTCTTTCATGACTAGAATATACTAGAATCCATATAATATCCTACAATTTCTTAAATGATACCGATTTCCAAAATATAACTTCAACAAAACTACAACATGAAACACACCTATCACCACCTGTAGCAATCATGTCCACACAAACATCTATATGCACAAAAGTTGAGTATCGTCTACTACTTAACTGTGTAAACAGAATAACAATATTTTTGTTATCTCAAAGCTTCCAAGAAAATTAAATTTTGGTATTAAATGATGCATAAAGAGTTTATATTCCATTGAACAAACAAAAATAAAAAAAGTAAACAGAATGCATGGTCATCAATAAAAAAGGCAACCCAATATGCCAAATACAGGTCAGGGACACTAGAATCAAGCAGGTACAAAAATTTAAATACCTGGAAAGTGTTATAACAGAAGACGGAAAGTGTGACACAGAGATCTGAAGGCGAATTGGCATGGCGAAGGAAGCATTCCAGAAGTTGTGTAAAGTATTAAGGAACAGGACAATTTCGCTAGAAACTAGGAAGAGAGTACTGGATTGCTATGTGTTGTCAGTTCTTCAGTATGGCAGTGAATGCTGGACAATATCATCAAAGATGAAGGAAAAACTTCAAGCAACTGAAATGTGGTTCCACAGAAGGATGCTGCGAATATCATGGATTGAGCATGGGAGCAATGATAATGTTTTGGAAATGATAGAAACAAAAAGGAAATTAATATTGAGCATCAGGAAGAGACAATTGAAGTTTCTGGGACATGCAATGAGAAAGGAGGGCTTGGAGAACCTGATACTAACAGGCCAGATAGATGGAAAAGGAGACGGGGGAAAGCAACGGATAACATATTTGAAGGACCTGATCAGGTGGATGACGGAACAAGGGTTGCATGGTGAAACAGCAGAAAGCGTGCTAAGAGCCATCAGGGACAGGGAGACGTGGAAAGCTATGATAGCCTACGTCCTGAAGGGACAGGGCACATAGAAGAAGATGAAGAAAAAATAAATCTTTAGATCCAGTAGCAGTTATTGCTCTTTCCAATATGAATGGGAATTTCTTTCCTAATTTTTATTGAAGTAATGTGGAACATCAACTCACCGTCTTGATTATATCATTATTTTCTCTTCAAGTTACATGTGCTATCCATTTTAGTTGTTGCTGCTGTTGAAAGTCCTTGAGTGATGTGGTTCTTGCTATTTGGTACAGTTATTTGTTTGTGATTCTGTAAGTTTCCTAACCTTTTATTTGAAGTAGTGTGAAATGTTAACATCTTGATTATATCATTATTTTTTCTTCAAGTTACATGTGCTATCCATTTTAGTTGTTGCTGCTGTTGAAAGATCCTCCAATGAGGTGGTTTCTGTTATTTGTTTTAGTTCTTTGTGATTCTGTAGTGCCTGTCCACAAGGTTCAAAGAAGAATGAACTTAAGACCATATGTGCGTTGTGGTCCAGGGGATATCGACTTGGAACGAGAAATCGGAGAGCCGAGTTTGAATCCCAGTTGAATTCGTTGCAATCATATACGCACAAATATCCTTGGGAAAGGTATTAATCTGTCTCTTCCCTCCAGCTATGGGTCAAATAACAGGATAGATTGGGTTCTATAGCCTTGGTTGGCAATGAGTCGACCGCAGAAAGCAATGGCAACCTACTGCGGGATAATCTTCTGCCCAGTCAGTCATGTCTCTTTCGAGACATGATCACCCAAGCGTGTATCACGTATGGCACTTACTGACTGAATGTTAAAACACCACTTCTCATACGATCACCAAAGTTAAGCAATATTAAACCCTGTCAGTACTTAAATGGCTTAATAATACCAGATGTTTTAAACTTGAGCATGCAGGTTGGGGCAATAGATGATGACTGAGAATTTATATTCGGAAAGCCGAGTTCCAATTTCAGTTGGGTTCGTTATGTTCATTTATGTGTTAAAATATCCTTGAGAAAGTTATTAATTCACCTTTTATCCCCCACAGCTATGGGTTAATTAATAAAACTTATATCACTAAGTCATTATCTCTAAAAAGATTGTTACAATCCAAAAATATTTTCTTGCTTTAAATAACCTGAAAAGTATTAAAAATTCCATAGAAAACAAATGAATAAATTGAATGTTTCATTTGCTCTATACCATGTTTAAATAGACAGAAAAAGATATGAATATTTGTCTATAATTCTGAGATGAGATAGTATCTACACTATTCGGACTATTGTCCTCATCTTTGTTGGCATGTTTATGATAACCTCCTTCAGGTGTTAGCAATTCCTGGGGTATATCATTCTCATTCCTTGTGCAAAGCCACTTCTGGTAGTCATGAGTTATCTCCCTTTAGCTTAACTCTCTAAGTTATTTGTAGCCTGGTATTGAACTCACAACTTTTTGGGTCAAGAACTGAAACTAAACAATGTCTATATCCACTGGGTCATGTGTCCTTGGGGACAACAGCAAGAAAATTTCTGAGAGTTATAAACCTAATGTTTAAATAACCATTTTTTACCAGAGTTCATATTGCAATTTTTTGATGTTAATGATTTTCTCTAGTATTTTTTACCAGAATTCATATTTGAATTTTTTTTTATGATTCCTCATTCCTCTGTAGGGTCCTGAACAAGAACATTGCAAGGCCGTAACATGAAAGGAGATAGAAAAATCAGGGATAGCTGACCACATTTGGAGGGAGAAAGGGAATCACCACCCCCTATGGGATGAAGTTGAAATAATAGATAGAGAACACCAATGGAAACTACGTAAACTTAAGGAATCAGCACATATGTTAGGCTACAAAAATCTCCTAAGCAAATACCAGTAATACAGAGTGCTAGAGAAATTATTTGCATAAAAAAAAATGGAATATGAGCTCTGGTAAAAAATACTAGAGAAAATCATTAACATCAAAAATTGCAATATGAACTCTGGTGAAAATGGTTACTGAAACATTAGGTTTATAACTCTCAGAAATTTTCTTGCTGTTGTCCCCAAGGACACATGACCCAGTGGATATAGACATTGTTTAGTTTCAGTTCTTGACCCAAAAAGTTGTGAGTTCAATACCAGGCTACAAATAACTTAGAAATTCACTTGCAGTTCTAGTCATGCCAAAAAAAATTAGAAAACAGCAATTAAAGTACCAAGTTTAAAAAAGCTGAAAAATTGCAAAAACTGAAGAAGGCTTTAAAAGCAAAACATGAACAATCTGCCCGAAAAATTGGCCTTTTTTCCTCAGCACTCTCACCTGACCACCATCAAGAAGGCTCCTATTTCCAAATCCCCAGCATAGAAAAAGTATACTTCTGCCAACACTTCTAACCCATCTCCAGCCCAAACTTTGATCAGTAATCAACAAAAAAGGCAAAGACATCTCTCTACAAACTCAAATGAATCAGCTCAAATATAAATTCGAAACCCATATATAATACCGAGGAACTCATGTGCCCAGTAACAAAGAAGAAAGAAGAAAATGCAGCAACACACTCCAGAAAGAACAAAGATCTTAAATATTTAAGTAAAAGTGGTGAATGGTATGGATCTGTAAAATCCCCCAAATGATCAAGGCGGCAAACCATATTTTTAGAATGTTTCCCCCTTTAACATTCTTTGGTGGTGCCAATATAAAAAGATTGAAGCAATTTTGTTCAGGGAGGCCATCACTTTTCATTCTCCTTTTCCTGTATAGAGCTCTAAAAATAACATTCCCCTGGGACATTGGTGGCCTGTCTCCTGATGGTACTATCAAAATTGATATGGAACAAGGTTCAATGGGACAGCTCGTTGGAATCATCACCCTGGTCATGTTCAATTCAGAAGAGCAACCTTAACTGGTCAAATAATGGCTCTAGTGCAAATGCTTGGGTCCTATGGACAGAGTCTCACTGGGCGAGGCCTACTCATGATCTTCAGCATCTCTGGGTGAATATATGTTGTGTTCACCCTCTATTTAACATGTCTGGCTGGATGCCCAAAAGCAGTTTCTTGGTTTGTGAGTCTTTGGAAGCCGTGTGTGCTCTTGTCTTCACAGATCTGGCAGGCAAGCTTTGCATGCTGGATGTTACTATAAATGTTAAGGCTCTTTGTCTCCTTGGGGTCTATGTGCGCAATGACCATGCTGAGCGGCATGATTTGTTTTGACAGATCAAACTGTTTTTGACAACACCTTGTTGGGTAGTTTTAGCAGGCAATTTTTTTTTTTTTTTTTTTTTTTTAATCATTTCACCCCAAGCAAGGCATTCCACTGCCACTATTGCACAGGGGGTTACATAGGAGGAGGTGAGAAAGAGTGGTTAGATATAGGAGATATAGGAAATATCAGAAGTGGGGTGATAGGTAGTTGGGAGGATGGGAAGAGTGTTTGAAAGAGTGGAAGTGAGTTATTGTGTTAGGAGGTGTCTATTGACCTTACATTTAAACTCCTGGAGATTGTAGCCATTGGGGAAACAGTCATGTGGAAGGGAATTCCACAGTCGGGAAGTACGAGAAAAGAAATTGTTGGAGTAGAAGTTGCGGTTTCATTTTATCGGTTTCACTGTAAAAGGGTGGGATCTAGTTGCTAATCTAGTATCTCATGCAAATTCGAACCTAGAAGGCACCAGTGATCTAAGTTCATCGGAGCAGAAGCCATGGGAGTATTTATAGAAGAGACACAGGGAAGCCACGTTGCACCGGTGAGAGAGAGACTGCAGGCGGTCTGCCAAGTCAGTATCGATCACATTACAGACCCTCCACTGTACCTTGTCGAGAATGACATCCTTGACCCCAATATATATCACATAGGCTAAAGATCGAGTATCAACAACCAGAATGGGAAATTATTTCAGGACTCTGTCGACAAGTTTGATCTTACTGATAAGTATTGCAAGGAACACCTCCATGACAGACGAATTAGTTATAGTGATGTGTTCTAGCTACCTCAATACAATTCTAGCTAATAGAGTTGATTGTAGGGTTTTTAGGTTGTCCAAGTTTTCATCTGATAGTTTACCCAGATCATAGACTCATTCAGGTTCATGTAAACTTAGATAAACCTAAGGTTATGATGGCTGGCTACTGGAAACTGAATGCATCATTATTAGGTGAGCAAGATTTCTAGGACCAGCAAGAATTGATGGGGTCTGTGATTGGGAATATGTGGTGGGATAAATTAAAATCCAAAATTTGCTGTTGATTATAGATATCGACTCAATCTAGTTAGGTTAGTAGTGTAAATGGTATGTGAGGGAAAGTTTGACCTGGCAATCAAATCCTGTGATGGTGAAGAAGTAGTCTTAGCTAGAGCAGAGTTAGCCTCCTTATTTATAAAAAAGGATCAAGCTCTGGTAGTTAGGGTTAGGTTAAAAAGAATCTCTTCTGAGGTGGTAAAAATGGTTGCTGAATTGCATGCAAAAGAAGTTAGAAATGTGTCCCATTGCTGGATAAATGAACCTTGACTGCAAACATGGGCATATGTGAGGCTTTTCATGACTACTTTCAAGCCTTGACTACAAACATGGGCATATGTGAGGCTTTTCATGAGCACTTCCAAGATCTGGTCACCAGGAAGCTTGGTCTGAGCACTGCTCAGTTCGACACCTATTTGGCCAACTTTCCCCAACTCAAGGTAGCTGAAGCAGCTAGGTGTGAGGATCCTATTACAGTTGGAAATCTGGTAAGTGCCAAAGCTGGTAGGCTGGGACAAATCACCATGATTAGATGGTCTACTCTACAAAGTGTACTTGAGGCAGTCACCTGTCCTTTTTTCTTTTGCTGGCACTAATTTACAAAAACTGGATTAAGCAGGGGTCTATATCTCAATGTTTCCCCAGGGGTATGATCAAGTTGCTATGTATGGACAAGAATAGTGGCAATGGGATAGGTAACTTTCTGTCTTTAATGATGTTAAACCCAGAGTTAAAAATTTTAGCCAAGTTCTTAGCCAGCTGTTTGCAGGCTGTCCTCTCTAGTCTGATTGTTTCTGAACAGACTTGTAATATGTAGGGCAGGGCTATTCAGAATAACCCTCATGGTATGCTTGATCACCAAGCAAGTTTACAGTTAGGCTGCATTGGTCAATTTAGATCAATCCAAGGCATTTGATAGGGTTGACCATTGATTTCTGGAGGCTGTCTTTTTGGCCACCTGTTTCAGGCCATACATTGCCATCTGAATCCAACTTCTGTATGCATCTCTCAGTGTGCTGATGGAAGTGAATGGGGTTCTACCAGACCCTTTCACATCATCTCGTCCACTTTTACCTTTGCTGTACTTTCTTCCCTTCCATATCCATACGGCATTCACCCTGGTTGGGTTGAGCCAGCTTCCTCCCAAGCAATGGAGAAAGATTCATTTAAAGGCAAGGTCCCAAGTCCTACCCTTGATTGGTTGCCAGCCAAGGCTATAGAACCCAATCTGTTCTGTTACTTAACCCATAACTGGAGGAAAAGTACGGATTAATACCTTTCCCCAGGGTATTTGAGCATAAGTGAATGCAGGGCATTCAAGTGGAATTTGAACTCTGCTCCCCGATTTCACCTTCCTAACTGATATCCACTGCACCACAATGCACATCCATCAAGAAATGCTTACAGCATCTGGTATTCCCAAGTGGTCACCCACCTAAGTGCTGACCAGGCTCAACGTTGCTTAACTTCGGTGATCAAATGAGAACCAGTGTATTCAACGTGATATGACCGTAAGTTTCCCTTGGAGCTTTTTCTTCAAAAGTTAAAGATAAGTCCAGTCCTATGCGGAATTTCCCTCCCTGGTGCTACCACATTGGCCAGGTACTCTGCTGACAAAGTTTCGGTTTTTGTGTCAAGCAGAGCCAGAATTGATGAAGTCTGCAAAGAAATCAGACAGTAAAAGATGATGACAGTGTTGGAATATATAAAAGTTCCACTTGATCTGGTGTAAAATAACATTTTAGAATACCCTCATATATTATACTAAAGATGCTGAAAACATGGTTGTGTGTCCGTATTGATCCAGAAAGTACCAGACTCCTTAGTACTAGGACAGCAGTGTACTGAACATTTGCATCCCTAGACAAATCTGTCCCTGGATAATTGCTTACCGCAGACAATTTCTTTGAAGCCTTCAAAGGCAATAACCATAAATCTTGAAAAAAACATATCTAGCAATCACAATTTTTTTTTTTTTGATAAAATGAAAGTAATGAAATTGAAAAAATAAAAGTTTATTTTTGTTATAAATGCAATGACAGATTAAGAGTGTTTAAAAAGAATATTTAAAAAGTCGAAAATTATTATTGTTTCACAAATTAATCAAAAGTTAGGAATGTTGTGAGCTATTCATTAAAAGCTGGTGGGCAATTCTTTCTTCTTTTATGTACCATGTCCCTTCAGGACGTAGGCGGTCATGGCTTTCCACATCTCCCTGTCCCTGATGGCTCTTAGCACGCTTTCTGCTATTTCACCATGCAAATTCTACTCCAACAGCTTTTGTAAATTCTACTCCAACAGCTTCTTTTCTCACGCTTCCCGCCTGTGGAACTCCCTTCCACAAGTCTGCTTTCCCGACAGTTACAATCTCCAGGTGTTTAAATGTAGGGTCAATAGACACCTCCTATCACACTAACTCCCAACTATTCTCACAACACTCTCATCTACCCAACCCTCATTCTCGGTATCCTCACCCGCCTATCACCCACCCTCTGTTATGTCCTATATTTAACCAGCCTTTCTCCTCTCTACGTAGCCCCCTGCACAGTAGTGGCAGTGACATGCCTTGCTCGGGGTGAAACGCTTATAAAAAAAAAAAAAAAAAAAAACCCTTGTTCTGTCATCCACCTGATCAGGTCCTTCAAATATGTTATCCATTGCTTTCCTCTGTCTCTTTTTCCCTCTATCTGGCCTGTTAGTAACAGGTTCTCCAAGCCCTCCTTCCTCATTGCATGTCCCAGAAACTTTAGTTGTCTCTTCCTGATGCTCAGTATTAATTTCCTTTTCATCTCCATCCTTTCCAAAACCTCGTCATTGCTCACATGCTCAGTCCATGATATTCACAGCATCCTTCTGTAGAACCACATTTCAGCTACTTCAAGTTTTTCCTTCACCTTCGAAGATATTGTCTAACATTCACTGCCATATTAAAGAACCGACATCACATAGCAACCCAGTACTCTCCTCTTTGTTTCTAGAAAAATATGATATTCAAAAAATTACCAGAGATATGCAATTATCTAGGGACGAATTTGTCTGTCCAAACAGACTCCTCCTACCATACTCTGTCTGTACAAGATCAGTACTATCCTGTAGCAACCAATGGCATGACTAACTCTGGCTGTTAATAGCCAAAGGCACTATACTTCATAGAAATGAAGTGGTCTCTATAAATAATACATATTTATATATTTGTCTATATTTCTGAGATGATGTAGTATTTACATTATTCGGACTATTGTCCTCATCTTTGTTGCCATTTGTATGATGTTTCGGCCATTGTATACTCCGGCCTTCTTCAGGTACTAGGAATTTCAAATCAAACCCTTTATTACAATCACAGGGATATATTATTCTCATTTCTTGCATAGTAGTAACACAAGGGGAAATAGAAAAATCAGGCGTAGCTGACCACATATGGAGGGAGAAAGGGAATTACTGCCCCCTATGGGATGAAGTTGAAATAATAGATAGAGAACACCACTGGAAACTACATAAACTTAAGGAATCAGTGCATATGCTAGGCTACAAAAATCTCCTAAGCAAACCAAGCATAGGGATGAACACAATATGGGAACCAGTAATACAGAGTGTCAGATAAAATCATTAGTGTCAAAATTGCAATATGTGCTCTGGTAAAAAATACTAGAGAAAATCATTAACATCAAAAATACTAGTGAAAACCATTAACATCAAACAATTGCAATATGAACTCTGGTAAAAAGGGTTACTGGACATTAGGTTTATATGTCCCAAAAATTAAGTTGTTCTTGTCCTTAAGGACATATGACCCAGTGTTGGTTAGTTCCTGACTTGACTCTTAGAGTAGTGAGTTCAGTACCAAGTTACAGGGTTACAGGAAGATAACTCATGACTTCCACGCATTACTAATACGCAAAGAATGATATACCCCAGTGATTGTAATAAAGGGTTCGGTTCTGACGAAGGCTAGAGTAACCAACCTTTATTTTATTTATATATATATATATATATATATATATATATATATATATATTAATGCAGGTTTCATTGAATAATATAGACAAGTTTTGTCTATTAATTTTGTGTAGGATCCGTTCATACCGTCTGATATACTTGATGGTGATGTCGTTAAAAGACAACAAAAAATCACAGTATTTGTTGAATTTTTTATCAGGTCTAAGCTTTCGGCTCACATAAGCCATTATCAAAGAGTAAATAATAACACATAGTAAGCATAGAACATTTAAGCTATTAACAATAAAGATAATTGAATTGAAAATATAAGTCCATCCCTACCGTGGCGGATGGCCGAAGACAGTGACAAAATAGTGGTGTTGTGGTCCCTGGTCTGATTACAGACATTTCTTAAAAAGCTTAACATGGAAAAAACAACACATGATACTAACCCAACCAATCCTAAACATATCACTCTCTTATACCGTAGCCAGATGCACTCCAACTACCAACTAGATGAAAACATCCTAAAAAAACTCATAAATACTAATATTTCTCCGACAGACTCTAACAAAAGAATTAAGTTCATTATATATTACACTAAATCCACTACATCTAATTCATTTGTCCGCAACGACTCTTCCCCCACCGTTAGTGATTTGCAAAAGACCAATGTAGTATATAAATTCATATGTCCATTTAGAGAATGTATCTCTAACAACCTCAATAATATCTACATCGGCCACACCACAAATTCGCTCTCACGGCGTCTGACGTTGCACTTAAATAAAAATTCAAATATATTCCGTCATTTAGAACAACACGGTTATCAACGCACACTTCTGAGAAAAACGCTTGTTGATAACACGTACATACTCAAACAAGAAAATAATAAGCAGAAACTAAAAATCCTCGAAGCACTCTACATTAAACAGTTTAAACCTGGTTTGAATACAATCAATTTCGATATTTCCAACAACGTACTCAAATGTCTGTAATCAGACCAGGGACCACAACACCACTATTTTGTCACTGTCTTCGGCCATCCGCCACGGTAGGGATGGACTTATATTTTCAATTCAATTATCTTTATTGTTAATAGCTTAAATGTTCTATGTTTACTATGTGTTATTATTTACTCTTTGATAATGGCTTATGTGAACCGAAAGCTTAGACCTGATAAAAAATTCAACAAATACTGTGATTTTTTGTTGTCTTTTAACGACATCACCATCAAGTATATCAGACGGTATGAACGGATCCTACACAAAATTAATAGACAAAACTTGTCTATATTATTCAATGAAACCTGCATTAATGAAAAAATGCTGCCAAAATACACACAATATATATATATATATACATACAAGTATTGTTGGAATAATATTCCTTGTCCAAAGAAACACCATTTTTAAAAAAGTGCTCAATACAAAAGTAGAGCTAATAATATTATTTATTCATAAATTATAACATGGATATGTTACAATATCACTACAAAAGTAGCCATTTTGTGTATACTATTATTGTATTATAATTTTAGCAACAAGAACAAAGTAGATATAAGTATTAATTAATAATAATGATCTGACTTCAAGCAAATCTTAATAACAATACCCACCAAAATTGACCTTAAGACTGCCCGCATATTTTCCAAATGAGAAGTTGCTTTACTCTGATTGGTCCACATTGTATATACAATAATACCTCCCTGATTAAAGGGGTCATGCTCGTTTTCAGACTTTTAAACCATTCATTTAAGAACTATCACATCACTTGACAAGACAGAAAAGTGTCAAAACAAAATGGCTACTTTTGTAGTGATATTGTAACATATCCATGTTATAATTTATGAATAAATAATGTGTGTGTGTGTGCGCTTGTGCTTGTGTACATATTCTGTTTTAATTTATCATAATCCTTTCCTCAGTGTAGATGTGTATATATATTTTTTCTGAAAGTGTCTTTTTCAGGCACGGATGAATAAACATGTTCAAAATATAATGTTCAGAAACCAGCTACACATCTAATCTTATTTATAAATGGAACTTTGTCTGTGTGCGTCCATTACCTATTACCTATAGACTATGAAACAGCTGAACCGATTTTCTTGAAAATTTACACAGCTGTGCTATAAGCGTCTGCGAGTGTTCTGAGCTAGGTTTTGTGTAGAGGTACCCCTGATAAATATCAAAAATCGATAATCGAAAAAATCGGGTTATAGAAGGAGTGGCCCGATTTTAATCAAATTTGATACACTCATAGACAGAGACATAAGAAATTATATTCAGAAGTTTTAAGGTTGCAGTTCTTACAATAGTGCAGAAAATCGATTTTATATATATATATATATATAAAAGGCAAGATGTTTGTGTTGTGTCTGTTTATCTGCCTGTATATCTGTATTTTTTTCAGACCTTTTATTTTAGTTTTGCTTTGGGTTTGGCTCTAAGTTGTTATAATTGTAGTTCTTAGTCTCAGCCATGATACCATTTACTCAGAGGACTTATTTAGCCTTCAAAATTCAGTTTATGATGAAAAAAACTTATTTGATATCGATACCAGGAAATCAAAATTTGACTTACATCCATTCATTTTTCTTTCAGTCTATGGTTTCACTTTAACTGGAAACAACTATTGCTTTTTAGTCTTTCATGTCAACATACAAAGAGTCTGTGCTCCAGGACCATGGATTAGTTTTAAAGCTTTCATTACACCCGAGCAATACCAGGCTATACTGCTAGTGCTGTATAACCTGGAAACCAAAATGACCAATGTGTTGTATAACCAGAGGGCAAGGATGACAAAAATTAAACTGCAACCAAAACAACATATATGATGCATACCTTTCAATAAAACAGCAATTACTAATTCAATGACAGGGTCCAAAAACTTTTTATCTTCTCTTATAAAATCGCTTGCCTTTTTCGCGCTGATAAAATGACAATGTTCTCACTTCATAAAATGACGACAATAATACATATATATTAACAAATGTAGACAGCATATCATTTATTTGCTCTTCAGGTGACGTGGTGTAGAGTAGGAGGTGTGTTCATAAGTGTTAGCAGACACTCATCAAGAGGCCAGAGGCTGCACTCATCCAGTTTTCTCTGTGTCTTTCTCGGTCCGGGTTCCAATCTCAACTCTCGAACTGACTGCTTACTACTAATTTCTGTCTCTTTATATAACCAATTCCGTCATATTTTGGCACATTGTTTACATAATTTCAAAGCCCATATTATGTTACTTTGTCTACGCTGATTTCAAAACAATCAAATATTTTTTGACATGGGGAATTTTACCCACATTTTTAACTTTGACAACAATCAAATATTAATCAAAACAATGTCTACTTTTTTTAGCTGTTTCATAAAAATACACTTATTCAGGAAATTATTCACCCACTCAGACAATCTACAACATAAAAATGAAACATTTTTTCCCAAAATAATTAGTGAGGAAGGAATTAATTTCTATTTTACCTGTAATTTTTCAACTTTGTTAATTAGTAGTTTAATATGTTTTCTATAATTAAACTACTGTATGAAATTTACTCTAATTCTAAAATCATTTTATTGCAGTTTAAATATTATTGTGAACACTTTTTATTAGAAACTAAATAAAAGTGTGTTATGGCGTAACAAAAATTGACTTGAAATTCTAATCAGGTTACTTTACATTCTCTTGCATGAGAAAGTATGACTCTCTCTTATTCCACCTCATGCTATGAGTTAAATAGCAGGATAGACTGGGTCCAATAGTCTTGGTTGGCAACCAGTTTACTATAGAAAGAAATGGCAACCTACTGCATGAAAATCTTCTGTCTAGTCAGTGATTGATCAAATGAGACATAATTGCCCATGCATGTGTCACTGTTGGAACCTAAAAAGGTTACTGAATGAGAAGTAACCAAAATGAAGGTTGGAAAAGAAAATCGTAATCTTTATAACATTAACAAAATACCATATTTGACAGCTGCTTGAAGTAGATAACCACTGCTAGTGGTGAAATGCTAAACAGCAATACTCACAAGAGTATTCAACATATTTATGAGAATTGGGACATACCGATTATTGTTCATATGTGTGTATATAACAATCACGTATAGCACTTACCTGACTGACTGACTGAAATGAAAGAGAATTTAAGAAGATATTTTCCTAGATATCAATGAAATTGTAAGTTAAGTCCTTTCAATATAGTTGCAGGATAAACCACAAGTAGGCACTGTGGATGTTGAACAAAAACAAATGTACCTGAGCAAGCGTCCACAAAAGGGATTGGCTAGCCAATCATTATTTGTGTGTATGTGTGTGTGTTTTTGTGTGTGTGTATACTTCAAATTTGTTAATTAAAAAATTAATTTTCCATAATTAAACTGCTAAGTCAAATTTGTACTAATTTTAAAATCATTTTATTGCAACTTGACAGTTATTGAGAATGCTTTTTATCGCAAACTAAACAAAAAAAAAAAATTGTTAAGGAAATATTTTCTCGGATATTCCAAGTGACGATGATAATAATTAAACTATGACTTGTTTTATTTAGATCATCAATGGATCTTTGGGTTCCTATATGACGATTGAGCTCAATAAATTCCTTGGATGGCATGGAATGTTTTTTCTCTCAGCTGGCATATCATTTGTCTGTGAGTATTTATGGTCCTTCACTCTTTCCACATTTTTTGCACAGAGAGTTTTTTTTCCTGTGCTCATACAGGATAACTGACTTATTTGCTTGCATTTAAACTAACTTTTCTCCCTCAAAATTTATTTTACAAAGGCAATAAGAAAAGGCTACAGCTACAAAGAAAAATACTACAATTTATCAACTAAAAATATACTGTTTTTATTCATATATGAGTGGGCTCGTGCAGCCAAAAATGATCACAAAATATTTATATTGTCATTCCATCTAAAATGATGGCAACATATATATTGATGTACCAACTATTGAGTATCTTACATTAACACATAAGAAAACAAAATAATTCAAACCCTCAAGGATATCAGGAGGAAAATATATATATATATATATATATATATATATATATTGTAACAAAGTTGTGGAACTCGTAGGTTTTTTAACCTGCTGTTCATGCATTTACTTTTATAAAGAGTGCTCGATACCAACGTAAAACATTATATTGTAATAGTTGTTACAATGGTTTATAAATTCATAGTATCACTACACAAAAATTTTCGCGTTTTGAAGCTACTTTAGGTGCTTCTCATCGGGTGATGAAGTTGAAATGAAACCTGTGTAGTGATACTATGAATTTATAAATCATTGTAACAACAATTACAATATATATAAATATATATATATCTCATTATTTAGTTTTTGGTCATAATTCAGTTAGACTAGTATACAGTTATATAAAAATTATTATTATATATGTTCTCTGTTAAAAACGTTTTTTAATATTCTGTATGAATTTATTTTTCAACAGTCTGAAATAAATCTTGACTTGTAATTGTTGCGTTTCGCTCTCAATATTTTATAATGCTCTGGATAATATCCATCAAGCTCTCTATTTTTATCTAATTAATAATTTATATTAATTGGATAAAATCTTTTGGATTATTTTCTCTGTCTTTACGGGTCTGCCATTCTCTTTTATCAAAACAATGTCTACTTTTTTTTAGCTGTTTCATAAAAATACACTTATTCAGGAAATTATTCACCCACTCAGACAATCTACAACATGAAAATGAAACAAAGAGAGAGACAAAGATTTTAAGCATATTTGTAACTTCTAATCAGGCAACCATATTAACACCATAAGCTATGCAGATAATACACAAGAGAAACTGTCCAAAATGTGAGCAACAAATTAGAGAAGTTCAAATAACACAAACCAGACAAGGCACCAAAATCAGAATCTACATTCTAGTAGTAAAAGATGCCTTCCAAAAGTGAAGGAAAGTATTAAAAAAAAACAGGAAATGTGTTGTGGTGCCGGATATTGGCTCGGAACAAGAGAGCTGAGTTTGAATTCCAGTTGAATCTGTTGCATTCACATATGAGCAAATATGCTTGAAAAAAGTATGAATCCATCACTTTCCACAGCAGCTATGGGTTAAATAGCTGGACAGATTGAGTTCGATAGCCTTGGTTGGCAACCAGTCTACCAGAGAAAGTAATGGTAACCTACTGCAGGAAAATCTTCTGCCTAGTCAGTCATGGATCAATTTTCCAAGTGTTTCTAACTTACGGCACTTAACTGAATGATGCTGATGATACAATCATATATGGGGGCATTTCCAAGATATGCCCAAAGCGTGGCAGCTGATCGATCCTCTGACCCAGCTCTAACAGCTTAGTGGGGGAAAAACAGTCTGGTCTGGTCACATTCAGTGACTTTAAAATCAAACTAATTATGTTCCATCATCACCACACAAACCAAGAACTTTTACAACTCTTGAAGAACAGTTGTTCCCTTAGGGAAGCCCTGTGCTTTAAGCACCTATTGAGACCTAAGCTCAGTCCAGACCTCAAATGAAACTCATATATACAATCCATCACTAAAAATGCTGAAGAAATGGCCGGTTTCTTGTACCCCTCCAGTAAGTACCTGACTCCTCCTGCCATCCTTCACCTTTACAAAAGCCAGACCAAGCAGAAAATGTCATACTGCTGCCATCTATGGGGAGAAGCTGCCCGGTCTTCACTTTTCCAGTTTCAAGGAAATCCAAAAATGTTTCCATGTCCTTGTGGATGACAATTTTTTTTTTCACTCTACAATCCCTTTCTTATAGAAAAAACATTGCAAAGACACTCATTGCTCTATTGATATTTCCATGAAAAGTGTCCAGATGAAATACATTCCTTACTTTGACCAGCTCTAATGTTCTTTCTTAAAAAGACACCAAAAAAGAAGAAATACTTTTTATACTTACAACATCAAAGAATTTTACAAGTATGCTAAAATTTAGATTCTTATCATTTGCAATTACTGATAACTGCAGAAAATTACTCATACATTCCATGTCAATGTGCAGGCTTAAACTCAACCCAGGCCTCAAATGGCAGTTGTAAATATGATTCATCACTAAAGAGACTAAAAAATTAGTTGGTTACTTGTAACGCTTCGGTAAATATTGGACTCCACCTGCTATCCTCTATCTTTACAAGAGCCAAACCAGGTGGAAAATGGAGTACTGCTGCCATATATGGGCAGGAGCTACCCTGTCTTCAATTTCATCTTGATTGTCAAAAAGTATCTATGTCCATGTGTATGATGAATTATTTTCAACTCTATTTTCCCTTTCTCATGGACAAAATGGCACAAGCCTCTTGCTATTTCTACGGAAAGTTTTCAGACAAACTAGATTCCTTACTTCTATCATTTTTAATCTTCGTAGCTAAAATCCACTATGCCACACACATAGCAAACCAGTTTCATTCCTTTCATATTCCGTTCGTGAAATCTAAGTTCTACTGGAGCAGCTTCTTTCTGCTTTGTTCAACTGATTCTCTGATCACTATAATCTTAACCTGTTCAAATCTAGGTTCAACTGTGATCTTCTCTATATATACCCACAAACTGTGCTTTTTACTCTGTAACCTTTTACTTTGAGTGGCTCTTGGGCCTTGTACAGGATGAACATCATTGTAAAAAAACAAAAAAAAAAGAGGTTGGAAAACGCCACGCTGAAATTTTAAAACTTGTTGGGATGGCCAAAGTTGCAATTCAAAAGTTAAGAGTATTAAGTAATGGAAAAACTTTGCTCAAAACAAAGGAAAGTTTACTCGACCATTACGTGATATCTACCATCTGTATAGAAGTGAATTTCCGCAACAATGAAGAAGAGAGTTAAAGCAACAGAAAAGTGGTTTGGTTCTACAGAAATATGCTCAAAACAAAATAGAAATAAGGATAGATATTGGGGGTGGGGGGACTCTGCATGAATGCAAACAGAAGGATTTCATTTCATTTCACAATCATTTTGTTTTGTGTTTGAGAGAAGCATAATTTTAATTTTTACTTACTGTTATATTTACAATCACTGTTTTCTTCAGAATTATAAATAATATTTTAATAAAAATGGATTTCACTCTAGTCATGTGGTATTTTTAAAAACTAGAGAGATTCATTTAAAAGAAAAAAAATTTGATTTCATCAAATTTCTCCAAAACAACTACTAAAAACCATGAAATTTAAATTATAATCCAATTTTTTTTATTTCTTTATAAATATAATTGATACTTTTTTTCTTTCTTTTTATAGGTGCAATATTTACTTGCTTTTTCACTGAACTGAAGAATCCATCATTAAACAAATTTTCAAAATTGACAACAAAGGAGTGATTATCAAGTAAAAAAGATTGTATAAAGTATATTTACTCACTACAAACAGGCAATGACTGCTGATAAAAATATTCAGAATATTTGAGATTATGAATTGATAATTTTTTATTTTTTTATTCTAATCTGTCTTTAACTTTTTAAAGATGGACATCTTCTCATCTGTATAATATGAAATGAACAAAATACTGGTGAAAAGTGAGGTTTTCAAAACTATAGGAAAGAGTTGTTTCCCTTGATCTGAGTGTCCTTATGAATCTTCTGAGTTCATGTAAAACGAATGTCTCATTTGTTGATGCTCTCTTGCCATAAAATTCCAAGTTTCTGAATAACAAAATTTCAATAACCTTTAATCTTCATACACATCATAAAAATGTGTCAAAACGCCAATTTTTCTCTTGACACCACTATTATTTTAACTACATTCAATCCATTGCAAGTTTGTATTAAAAAATTAGAATTTAAAAACCCGAATATGTGAAATTGAATTTCTTTTCTTTTCTTTATTCTTGAGAATTGACAACAAAAATAATAAAAACTATTTATTAGATTCTTTGTTTACACTATTATATTATTAGAACAATTGGCAAAACATCAGCGAATTGCCAATTGATTCAAACTTTATAAAATGCTAAATAAGTATTTCTTTATAGTTGGTTCACATTGTTCAGATTATTGTCCTCATATTTATTGCCATGTTTAGAATGTTTCAGTTGTTGTATGCTCCAGCCTTCTTCATGTGCTAGGAATTTCAAACTGAACCCTGAAGAAGGCCGGAGCATACAATGGCCGAAATGTCATGAACATGGCAATAAAGATAAAGACAATAGTCCGAACAGTGTAAATACTACCTCATCTCAGAAGTATAGACAAATACAGTTGGTTCACATATTTTAATAATTTAATAAATATTTATAAACTTATGAATAAAAATTTTCATATTTATTTCTTTATGAATTGAGAAATGATAAACGTTGCATTAGTTTTAATTGTATTAATTTTTAGAATGTTAAAAACATAAAATTATTCTTGTAAATAACCTAATTAATAAATAATGTTAAATATTTATGCTTTAAACCAGCGATTCCCAAACTAGGGGAAATTTCTGCTTAGGGGGGAAATTTGAAGCTACCAGGGGGGAAATAATTACACTACCTACTAAATAAAAAAAGATCTCATGCGTTGTGCACTTGCCAAAACTAACCCTGATAATGATACACTGGTGCACAAGAAGAAGCATCACCCTTTTCACTAATTTAATTCTGAAGTAGAAGAGCAAACAAAAGTCCTTTTATTTGTTACTAACCGCTCTCTATGGCTATGCTTAATTGTTACTAACTGCTCCCTATCCACTTTACTCTGTAACTATAAGTTTATCAGTATATTTGTACATTTGAAAAAAAAATTAGTAAATAGTCTCAGTGTGTTTTAACTGCTCTATCTCTCATACACATGAAGGGAGAAATCTTGATGGTTGAACTGGGTGTAGGGGAAAATGACAGAAATAGTTTGGGAACCACTGCTTTAAACTTTCAAGATAAAAAAAAATGATAAATTCAATTTCATCATATGTTTAGGTTTTATTACAATTCTAATCGTTGCTTTTAAAATCAATAAACATTGCCAAGGAATGAAGGTAATTAAAATAGCAGTGCCAAGGAAAAAACTTTTGACATACCATTTTTTTTTTTTGAACATTAAAAGACGTTCAAAATTTCCTTCTTTAAATACAATTTGGTCATATTCAATATTTTTCATCTCGAAAAAAAAATTTATTACATTCTCCGTTAACATTTTATAGATTTTCTCATTTCAGTCAAAACAGATTGGTCTCCCTTTACAACCTGTGATATATTTTTATTAAATAAATTATAAATATTTTATCAAAAAGAAATTACTCATGGGAATTTATATTTCAATTATATTTGAAATTTTAATTCATGTATATATACCATACAGAGAAAATGAAAAAATCTATCTCATTAAATTCTTTAAAATTCTTCTTTTTTTTTTTCTTTTTTTTTTTTTTGTGTAAAGTTATATCTTTTTAAATCTGTTTCATTATTGAGATCTGATTAAATAGCAGATAGTCAGGTCTGGTGCAAAAGTTTCCATTCCAACCTCACTCAGAGTACCCCCAATTCTAATACATCTCAATTTTTATAAGGTAGTATTCATATAAAATACAAGTTTTATTGTAATCTAATTATGTACAATAACGGACCATATACAATAGGAGTGGGGAACAATTCAACTAGAAACAATTCAAAATAAAATGTATGTTATAACCATTCCATTTTAAATAAATAAACAATGTTTTTAAAATGAACTTGAAATTTTTCTTGTTAAAAAGTTGAATAGTTTTTAACACATTCGACATTATAGATAAAAAATAGTGAATTTTATTGTGATTTTTCAAGACTTAGCTTGAGCAAAACAAATTTTTGGATTTGAGTAAAAAAAAAAGACCCTAGAATGATAACAAAATCCGTAAAAATTTTTCCTCTTTTAGTCAATTGTGCTTAATTTAATTTGTAATGTATATAAATGTAGATAAAAAAAAATGTTGATAAGATAGCAAGGGTCATAAAGCAGTGACTAGGGGCCTCCACTCAGGCCTTCCTCAGTTATGAGGGTTAAATATAGTAAGCATTATTTAGACTCTGACTATATGATATTTTTTCTCCTGCATTTTAATAATTGCTTAGTTTGACAAAGATGTTTTATAACTTCCTTCTAGAAACAAGAAAAAGATTTTCAAGTTTTGCAGCAGTATTTAATGTTAACTTGAGATTTTTTTTGTTAAAAAGCTGAAGAATTTTAACATATTCAACATTATGGATACAAAATAGTCAATTTTATGTCGTGTTTTTTTAGGTTTAGCTTGAGTAAAACAAATTCATAGATTTGGACTAAAGAAAAAAATCAACCTGAAATTATGTCAAAATCCACAAAATGTTTTCATCATTTAATAGTCAGTTGCTCTTAGCTAAATTTGTAACATATATAAATGTAGGTAGAAAAAAAGCAAATGTTGATAAGATAGCAAGGGTCACAATGCACTGCTCATAGCCCTCAATCAGGCTTGCCTCTTCTTCAGTTAGGGGTTCAGGGATTCTATGCACCAGTCTTGGGTGGAGTTATTTAACTAACACAATAGAGACACACAGAAGGAAACCAAGGAACCATTTTTTTTTTCCTTTTGATTATAGCAAAACTGCAACTGTGATAAAATTTTGTTAAACTGACTTAACATTTCAATCTGCAAATAGTCCACTTGCCTCTCATAGCAAGCATTAAAAAAATCTTTTTGGCTTTTTTGTTTTCATGAATTTTTTTCAGAAATTTATATGTAATTTTTTTCATTGTTAATTCAGATTTTTCTTGACTCAAGGTCACTCTATCTCAATCAAATGCTCAGGAATATTTTGGTGCTTCTCATAAGAGTCAGATGGTGAAGTATCCTTACTTCTAGGCATAGGTTGTTTACTTCAATTCTACTACAAAATAAAAATCACCTACACCTCTTTAGTAAGGCAAAATTCATGAGGATCTGAGCAGATGTCAATGTTGGCATATCAGCTCACACAAAAATCTGAAAATAGATACAAAGTTTTCCCTTATAATTTAAATGTTTTTACCAGTTTAAATTAAGAACAGAAAAAATAAAGAATTATCCTGAATTTCTACAAAAGTCTGTTTACAATTTGATTCCATCACTCCCATCAATGACTCTGCACAATCAACGAGGGAGGTCTTCAACACTTCTGTAACTTATCATGTTTTACAGATAAAGGTGTTGGCCCTATACAAACCCCTTTATACTCCAGGTAAGGTAGAGTGGTTTCCAAGCAAGTATATAGAAACCAATCTGTCCTGCTATTTAATCCATAGCTGGAGGGAGAGGAATTTGATTAATACCTTTCCCAAGGGTATCTAAACTTATTTATAATGGAACTGTGTGTGTGTGTGTGTGTCCATTACCTATAGACTCCGAAACGGCTGAACCGATTCTCTTGGAAATTTACACAGTTGTACTATAAGCATCTGCAGGTGTTCTTAACTAGGTTTTGTGTAGAGGTACAACCGATAAATATCAAAAATTGATAATCGAAAAAATCAGGTTATAGAAGGAGTGGCCCGATTTTAATCAAATTTGATACACTCATAGACAAAGACATAAGAAATGATATTCGTAAGTTTCAAAGTTGCAGTTCTTAAAATAGTGCAGAAAATCGATTATTTTTATATATATATATATATATAAAAGGCAAGATGTTTGTGTTGTGTCTGTTTATCTGCCTGTATGTCGATTTTTTTCAGCTCTTTTATTTTAGTTTTTGCTTTGGGTTTAACTCTAAGTAGGTATAATTGTAATTCTTAGTCTCAGCCATGATACCATTTACTCAGAGGACTTATTTAGCCTTCAAAATTCAGTTTACAATGAAAAAAAACTTATTTGATATTGATACTAGGAAATCAAAATTTGACTTACATCCATTCATTTTTCTTTCAGTCTACAGTTTCGCTTTAACTGGAAACAACTATTGCTTTTTAGTCTTACATGCCAACGTCCAAAGAGTCTGAGCTAAAAAAACGCTCGTTGATAATACATACATACTTAAACAAGAAAATAATAAACAGAAACTAAAAATCTTGAAAGCAATCTACATTAAACAATTTAAACCTGGTTTGAATACGATCAATTTTGATATTTCCAATAACGTACTCAAATGCCTCTAATCAGATCAGGGACCACAACACCACCATTTTGTCACTGTCTTCGGCCATCTGCCACGGTAGGGATGGACTTATATTTTCAATTTAATTCTCTTTATTGTTAATAACTTAAATGTTCTATGTTTAATGTTGTGTTAATATATATTCTTTGATAATGGCTTATGTGAGCCAAAAGCTTAAACCCGATAAAAAAATCAACAATTACTGTGATTTTTTTTGTTGTGATCATCAAAGCGTTTTCTCGCTGCGACGGCATTTCTCACTGTCAGCTCTCTGCCTTCGGGCAGAGAGCGCTCTCTGCTTCCGAGCAGAGAGCACAAACCCAGTCGTGGTTCCGCCGAAGGGTAGAACCACGACTCGGTAAAAATAGACAGACATTTTTTTTGGCCCGGCTATATGGCCAGGAATACCCACTTTAAAATGACCATGTGTCACATCCGGCCTTGCGTGGGAAGGCTAGTAAATACAGTGATTTTTTTGTTGTCTTTCAACGATATCACCATCAAGTATATCAGACGGTACAAACGGATCCTACACAAAATTAAGACAAAACTTGTCTATATTATTCAATGAAACCTGCATTAATATATATATATATATATATATATATATATTTTGAAATGATTTGTTTGAACATTATTTTTTATCGATACTCATATTTAAGTAGATATTTTGTTTTTAATTAAACAGTATTATATATTTATATCTACTAGCCTGATTATTTATGATAAATTTTTATGACGAAAATGTGTCATTTGGCAGGATTTGAACCTGCAACCCCTATCCACATAGGGGAAGCTACCATGTGATCTGGCACGTCTTAGACCTCTCAACCATGAATGATCATTAGTCTAAATAACATTTTAATCAAGCTTATATATATATATATTTAGAAAATGAATGTCTATTATGTTTAATCATGAGCCTTTCTAAACATCCTATTTTGGCTTTAATTTCAGGTGAAAATAAAAACAAAAATTCTTCAACATTTAAATATTTTTTTTATTAAGTTCGTTCTAAGCTTTCGGCTCACATGAGCCATCTTCAGAGAGGTTACAGGGACATTAACATAAAAACATCCACCATCAAAGACAATTTTATCTTGTGTTGACATAAAACTTTGCTAAGCAATGATAACAGTTACCAAATAGCAAACACAGTTCATAAATTTGAAATGCGGTTCTATGATGTCACACCACATGAGAGCTCGAAATGTTAACAGAACCATATATTTAAATGCAATGTAATGTGTTATGACCAGATTTAAACATGATTTTATTAAGTGTGGGTTGTTTGGATTTAATGTAGATGGCCTCCAATATCTGAATATTTTATAAAGAATTACACAACATTAAGGAAACACTTGTCAATAATGGATTTCCTAACTCCGTCATTGATCAACAAATTAGAATTTTTTTAAATTTTCAGGTGAAAATAAAATAGACCAAAACTGTTATAGCAATGTTTTATGTCAACATAAGATAAAATCATCTTTGATGGTGGATGTCTTTATGTTAATGTCCCTGTAACCTCTCTGAAGATGGCTCATGTGAGCCAAAGGCTAAGAACCGGCACAATAAAAAAATATCCAAATATTGTACAATTTTTGTCTTTATTTTCACTTCAAATTCAAGTCAAAATACAATGTTTAGGACATTGATTAAACATAATAGACATTCATTGTCTGTTGTATTTAACAACATATGTTTAGAAAATTATCTGCTGCCTCAATACACATATATATATATATCTTACATATATAGAGGGTTTATTGTTGTCATTAATTATTTTATTTTCTAAATTTGCCATATAATATTTAGAAAACAGGGGGCCTAAAGGAGATCCCATCGCAATACCATCTATTTGAGTATAAATATTACCTAAGGGCTCATGAAAGGGTTGGAGAATTTATTTTCACTTGAAATTAAAGCCAAAATATGATGTTTAGAATGGCTCATGATTAAACATAATAGACATTCATTGTCTCTTATATTTAACAGTAAACGTTTAGAAAAAAATATATATCAGCATGCGGTGTAGATATAGAAAAATCCAAAGGAGTATCCTGTACATACAGTGGTAGGATAACTCTCTAAGAGAGTTCTAAATATATATGTATATAAATACATATAGAGCAAATATAAGAAAAATTAAGGCAGACACGTTATTTTATGGTAAATTGGAAGTATAGGCCTATTTTAGGCAAACCATCATCAGCTTCCATCTTTATTGTACAAAGGATTTTACACGACATGAAATTCAAAAAGACCTAAAAAAAACTCCAAATAAAAATATAGGTCGCTCCCTTAAAAGAGAAAATTTAAGAAAAAATACATCATTACATCAGTTCGGCAAACACACACACATATTTATACATAAGCATATATATACGCAACATATAATCAAATAGCACATGTAAGAGCGGATGTCAACAAAAATCCAAAGATACATTCATGCTATGTACACTGTAGCAAACCACTCTCATTTCTTTCATATATTGGTGAGATGTAAGTTCCTCTTGAAAACTTTTTCTCCATGAACTGCTGCTTCATGAAAACTAAATTCTAAATTTGAAGCTGTAATTATAAACTGACGTGCGTTGTGGTCCAGTGGATATCGGCTCGGAACAAGAAATCGGGGAGCCAAGTTCGAATTCCAGTTGAATTCATTGCATTCACTTACACGCAAATACCCTTGGGAAAGGTATTAATCCATCTCTTCCCTCCAGTTATGGGTTAAATAACAGGACAGATTGGGTTCTATAGCCTTGGCTGGCAACCAGTGTACCACAGAAAGCAATGGCAACCTACTGCGGGATAATCTTCTGCCCAGTCAGTCATGTCTCTTTTGAGACATGATCGCCCAAGCGTGTTTCACGTATGGCACTTAACTGACTGAATTATAAACTATACATTTGGAAAGTAAACATTTCATTGGAATATGCTGGAAAATTTTCCAAATTTTCATCTTGAAATCAAGAAAATACAAACTTTAAGCAAAATGGTTATAATATATATACTGCTCTCAAAATTAAATGCACACTTAATGTAACAGTGGCAGTAATTCAGAATTTAAAATGATCTAGGGGAGGTAATTCATTATTTGGCATTTGAAAGGCAAAAATTAAATTTTATTAATAAAACTGGAAAAATAACCTAGAAACTTTATTCCATGCTGGATTGAACCCAAAATCTTATCAGTTTATACCAGTCATGAGACTAATCAACACTGAAAGTTTCATCCACATCTGTTCAAAGGTCTTGAGATATATTGACCACAGACAAATATGTCCGAATACAATACTTCCACTGGTGGAGGTAACTAAAATTTCATATCTAAAATATAATTATAAACTAGCATGTTGAGAAAAGAGAATTCCACTGAAATATGTTGGGAAATTCAAGTTTTCATCAGAAATCAAGAAAATACAAGAATTAAGCAAAATGGTTACTATTGTCACCATTTTGCTTAATGTAGGAAAAAGTAAGCATCAGTTTAAGCTGATTTTAGGAGCATATGAATTTTACCTATTCTATGGACTGATTCTGCTAAGATGGAAAAGTTTAAGAATGTACTGCTATAATTTAGCTGTGAGATTAGGGGTATGTGTCCAGCTAGACACAACCTTTAGCACTCTACACTACTAATATAATTTCTCTTTTCACTACTTTCTTCTTTCAATGACTGTTAATTGCAGTATCCTTATTGTTAATTCCACTCAAAGTTGTTTTCTGTTACCATAGCAGGATATGACAACACAACTATGAAATTCAAATTCAGAGATCAGAGTCACCTTCAGTGGCAGGATAATCTTTCTGTACAGAAAATGAAGTTGCAGAGTGGTTAACAAGTTCTGAAAATGACCATACAAGTACTTATCAAAACCAATTAAAGTATGGTCACTTTACTTATGCATTATTGATACAGTTTTATTCTGAAACTATAGATAAAACCAAACAAACAGTTTATGTCTAAAATTTTGCTATTCAGTTAGCATGTGGTGATACCAACCAAGCAAAAGCAAGGGACCGGATGTTTGCACACTCACAAACAAAAAACAAATGACCAAAAGTCGTCCATGTGCATCCAGGTTTGCGCAGATGTTCCGGTTGAAAACTAAAAATTAATTAAATATTAAATTTCCAGTTTGCGAGCCTATGCAAATTTTATTTATTGGCCAATGGGAAGCCCAGAATCAAATACAGATATGAATTCCCAAATGATCTGCTGTGATCCAAAAAGTTGAAATAAAAAGCCGATACAGAAAGCATCGACAGACCCAGACTCGAGAGAGACGACTGTAATTAGTAGCCCCCTTGACCCAAGTCAAGTGGCTTACTATGTTCGCCTCCTTTACCCCTCTTATCTTTCCCTGTCTCAAAACTAGTTACTGACCTAAGGAGCGGATACATCAAAGACATTCCTTACTTACAGCACTCCCACATATCTAAGTATTCATTCTCTTTTCAGCATTTTATTGCCATGAACATTTTAACGTCCATTGGACCCATATGTAAAGGATTACTTTAATTGTAAAAACCTTAATTGATATGTGTATATATAAAATGTTATTTTTCAACTCGATTTGCTTTTCTTGACTTATAATCATTTTATGACTTATAGTGGGCTATCTACAATGAGGCCAAATTCTGTTAATCTGCAACAACATACTACTACCCTTCACTAGAACAGACTCCCACTATAAACTGGAAAAGAATGGATAACCCACTGTAAGCATTCTCAGTATGACTTATGTTAACTGTCAATTTGGGGTGGGGGACAAGAATACTTCTTATATATAAACTATTATTTTGGAAAGTGAAAGTTTCCCTTTATGTTGGGAAATTTCCACGTTTTCCTCTTGAAATCAAAAAAATACAAAATACATGGAAAAAATGGATGCGTAAGTTTAAACTGACACCAGGATGATATAGGTTAAATAAGCAGCAGATACAAAATAATGTTTCAAATTTAAGCTAAAGTTCTAATTTACTCATTGTTCTTTGTTCACTTTTATTTCTTCACTTTATTGTTCGCTTAAACTTGTATTTGCTGTAATGTTCCTAAGTTGTCCGAATTTCTTAGAAAAAGCATTGTCATTAATATCAATTTCCGATGTTTGTTTTCTTTTATCTTATTCTATTGCCTTTGTTTTTGTATTTATTCTACAAGTGTTAAGTAAGCAGCATGGATAAGCTGCAGTCATGGCTTGAGAATGTAAGAATCAAACTTGAAGCCGTAGGAAAATGGTTAATGCTTATTTGATTGGCCTTGTGTCATACATAACCAAACTCCCTACAACTTACAAGTTTTCTCTAGAATTATCATCAGAATTATCAGGTTTTCATTAGGTTTCATCATGTTGGCAGCAGAAGGTTGTTTGTCAACAGGTTGGAATTTGTGGAATTGTGTGAAATGATGTAAGAATAAAATATACATTTTTCATGTTAAAATAGGAATTTATTAAAAGGAAAGAAAAACAAGAATTCGTGGAAATTAATGTTCAATGAGAAGCAAGAACTGAGTTAAGGGTATCAAGAAATGTTCATTGTAGTAATTTGTTGGAAGGAGTTTATGCGTACATACGCATATGTATTAACATTTGTTTGGTAGGAATGTCTTTGAATGGAGAAGAAGTAAAAGGAATCAGCACACGAGAAAGAAGGAGAAAGAGAACAAGGTGTGACATGACCTTATGTCCAGGTCAACTTGAAGTTACATTTTAGTTGTGTCTCTCTCGCTGCTCCCATCTGACTAACTGACACTGATTGAGGTCATTTATCTAGTCTTTTAGTATTTCGCACTGGATTGCGAAGTCCCTTTAGCCTTGCAACTCGCTTCCATCAGTCAGAATATCAATTTAACACCTACTTGCGAAATCCGGTTTTGACTTTTTCTTTAAGCACATTATTTATTGCATATAATGAATACACAATCGTGGCATTGATTTTCTAAATGCCGCTTAGATGTGGCACAAAGCCGAGAGTATGGGGTACCCAGTGAGTATCAAACTCACGACTCAGTTGTAATAGGTAAGCTTACTAACCCTTACACCATGTCCCTTTTTCTTTAAGCACATGGTCAATCCTTTTTCTATTTGGGGAAAAACAAGCATTTTACATGACATTGTGAATTTTTGTAAAAGTGAAGAAGGTTGATTTTTAATTCTTAATTTCCTATCCCAGAAACTCCCATTCAGTGCCTTCACTCTTTCAGGGAAGTGATGTAACTCTGCTTGGCCCCTTTGCTAAATCTACCACATCACCCAATTAGTAGTCATAACCTTCTCCTCCTTTTGTACTTCCCTCTGGTCTGTTTTATAAGCTGTCAATAAGCTTCTCAATGCAACAGAATAATAGATGCCTCTTTTCTTGTTTCCGGCTCTTTAATATACTGCATCCTTATCCTGTAGAAGTAGGGAGATGGTCATTGTTTATCAAATTGTTAGGGCGCCACTCCTATTTGACTACAAATGGACTGTTCCCATTGCTATATATAGCAATGGTGGATTCTCTACAAGAGAGTCATAGAGAGTCACTTGAGAGTCTCTAATGAGTTACTGAAGAGTCAGTGCGAGTCAGTGAAGAGTTAGTCACACTTCTGGTGGCATACCGGAAGTAATCACATATACACACGTCTCACGACGGATTGGACTCTTGTATCTTTCTATTGTAAATATTACTAATCACTTCTGTACATACTAACCGTCTTTCCGTGGAATACAACTTATATTCTGATTCTGTTGTTGAGTTATTCATTTATACTTGGCGACATAACACAAATTGGCTATGTGTCATACATAACCGAACTCCCTAAAACTTAGGATTATTCACTATCATCAGAAGGTTGCAGATTGGAATGTGTGGAAGAATAAAAGTATATGTTTTGTATATTTAAATAAGAATTTATTAATAGAACAGAATAACATGAATTGGTAGAAGTTAAATGTTTAATGAGAAACAGTAAGGAGTTAAGAGTATCAAGAGTTCATAATAGTAACTTGTGTGGATGTAGGCAGGAACGTATGCATGTATGTATTTGAAAATGTTTTTATAAGTACAAAATTTAAGTAAAGAAATGAAAGTGTGTAGCTTGTTGTTACACATTATGAAATAGTAATAAAAAAAAGCAAAGCAAACAGTTTCGCCCCCGCTCGTTAGGCCTCTACAGGAGATTTAAATTAGAATTAAAATGAAGTGTGTCATGGAAAATGAGGGAGGAAAAAAAAATTATGTATGTATGTATATATGTACACACATTATCCTTGGGTAGGAATGTCTTTGAAGTATTTGCTCAGTCTTAAAGGGTTCCGTTCAGTTATCAAGTATAAAAAGAGACAGACGGGTGAATGGTATAGGGAGAGAGGTGAGAGAGAAAGAAAGCGGTAATAATAGCGATGACTCAACGTTTGTCAAGGGTATGTGTTAATTATGCTCATCTTCTTCTCTCTAGTGACAGTCTAATTTGCTTTGTCTTTTATTTCGTTTGTGGGGTTTGAAAAGGTCATTTGGGAATTCACTCCCAGATGTGATTCTGGCCTTTGCATTAGATGATGAACAAATTTTGCCTCGGCTTGCGAAAAGGGTCCATAAAATAATTTGTTTCTGATAATTGAAGATCATTCGAATTTTGTTTTTAGATGTTTCTTAATTTTCTATTGGTCAAGAAACATTTTGCATTGAGGTATGAAATTTTATTGAGTTTTGTTTTGGATTCGTTTTTGCATGTGTGCTAAGCAAAATTTTGTAAATTCGTTTATTTCTAACAAAATCAATGTCAGTGCTTAGCATTTGAATTTTCAAATGTAGATCTTGTTTTGTTCACTACAATCCATATCACCTCCTTCCATTAGTGAAAAGTATTTGATCTAACATTGTTTGGTTAATGCTTTTCTTTTTTCTTTCTCTGGATAAGTAAGAAGAGACACTTTCTCTCCCCAACTTTTTCTCTTTTTCCTCATTAAATAAAAAAGAAGTACTAATATGACAATAATGTTAAATATTTAAATATCAACATGAACTAATTCCAATATATGCTGCTTATGTACAAGCTCAGCATAGTGGAATCTGATTGGCTAATTTTTTTTCTCTGAGTTCTGATTGGCCAAATTAATGGTTCATTTAGATCAACTGTTTTTTTTTTTTTTGTTTTTTTTTTCTTATGGCTGGAACATGATTCTAAATAATGGAGTGTTCCATTACAAATTAACATAAATTGCATGCAAGGGGACCTCAAGATGTTTGCTCAAAATTCAAAGTTTGGCTGATACTTAGCATATAGCTTGACCCCTAAACATACAGTAGGTTATCAGTGACCCAAAACTGTGATCAAAAAATATATTTTAGGTTTGAAAACCCAACTTGTACACCGCAATTTTTCATACCTTTTCATTTTTAATGACTTGTGATAAGAGAACAGAATAAGGAATAAATATTTAAAAAGGTGTTTTCTTCTTTGTTTTCTCTTACTGTATCGAAAACCTTCCCAGAAAATTGCTTTTCTTTTTTACTAAATGTTTGCATAATACAAGGCCCAAAAGCCACTCTAGGTTTTAGGAATGAGGCAAGGAGGAAGCAAGTGCTGATTATGAGGATATGTAATGTCTATATTAGATATATTGTATTGGACTCTAATTTTCCCTTGGCCAGCATTGGTGGAGAAGGAAGACGAGCTGCTTCATGGGCAACCACTGATTTCTCATAAAACCCTGCTCAGACCTGCACCATTGAGAGGATACTCCAGTATCACCTCATGACAGCAAAACATGGGAAGCAACAGACTACTGACTGGAGGATTTCAGCAGTTCATTTCTTTGTGGAACTGGCCACTGGCAACAGGGCAATTTCAACTTTGCTTTAAGGACATTAACAAAAGGAAATGAGGGCAATGGACATGGACATCAAGAGGTGGGATGACGTTGCTAACTATTGCTCATGGAGGCTGGAGCAAGAAGAAAACTAATGGATGTTTTCTGCTGGGGAGAAGTTTGCTCTACGGGAAGAATACAACACAGCAACACCAAGGGAGAGTGTCACATGCTGAGACTCTCACTCCTGTGTGGGCCTGTCCAGCCATATTACTATACCACCATCAGCAGCTGAGGCACAACTTTTGGGGCACAGATCATCAAAACCAATAGATGCTGAGAATGGGGTATGATCATAAAGTATCAGGACAGTTGTTATGTTGATAGAGCTAAAATATGCAGAGTGAATGTGCTTAGCATAGATTGACCTTGAACTCTGCCATGCTTGCACACTAAGTTATAATGTTCTCACTCACTTCTATTCTTTTATAATAGTGCTTGGAAGGAAAGTGTGTAGAGTGTGGTCGTCTTACTGCACCACAAATGTTCCATCAGTGACCATGAGAGAAAAAATGGAGCAGTGATTCTTTTTTAAATTTTGATAAGAGCTTGATGAGACCAGTGCAGAGACCAATGAAAAGTTTCAGAAAGTGTATGGGAAAATTGTGTATGAGCCAGACATAAGTGTATAAGTGGCTCAAACATTTTCAAGATGGCTGGCAAAATATCAACAAAGGCTCATGTTCTGGGAGACCATGATGAAAACAGCACAGATCTGAATTCTGCTGTTCTGAAAGACTGTTGTATTTAAACCTTGTAATGTAAATAATGTGTAAGATATTAATTTATGAATTCTCTATAAATAATACATACACATATGCATGTTTTAAAGTTTATTAAAGTAAGTTTTCAACTCTTATTTCTATTGAATATTGAATGCTCCTGATAAAATTATTGAACGGTAAACAAAAATAAGTTATATATTCTTTCACTAAATATTTAATTCCAGTTCTTGCTATTTTTGACCCTTATGTAATGTATAATCTCTGTACAGATTTCACATGAAATTCTAAATTTAACAAGATCAAAAAATATTTTGTTGTGGGTTGTATTTGACTTTTGCCACTAACAAAAGTTGAATGTTGGTGAACTGCAATAAAACAAAATGAAGACATGACTGGAAACCCTTTTTGGTTTTCTTTTGCATTATGGGAAAATAAAATTCTTTAAAAAAACTTCTAGCATGATACAGTAAACCAACTTCCTTTGCAACCGACCTAGTAATGGATTCAGTATAGTCTTTCAGATGTGTGTTGTAGTGCATTGGATATCAGCTCGGAATGAGAAATCGGAGAGCCGAGTTTGAATTCCAGCTGACTTCATTGCATTCACTTACGCGCAAATACCCTTGGGAAAGGTATTAATCTGTCTCTTCCTTCCAGTTATGGGTTAAATAACAGGACAGATTGGGTTCTATAGCCTTGGTCAGCAACCAGTCGACCGCAGAAAGCAATGGCAACCTACTGCGGGATAATCTTCTGCCCAATCAGTCATGTCTCTTTTGAGATATGATCGCCCAAGTGTGTATCACATATGGCACTTAACTGACTGAATAGTCTTTCCAGAACATTAGCCTGAGAAGGCATAAGGATTCGATGTCCTGGAGGTTAGCATCAGCCATACCAATGGAAAGCATTAAGAGGTCTTTCAGATAATAGAGAGATGTTTAAATTATCTGGAAGTGTAAAGATTAACAAGCCACCCTTTGCCCAGATAAGGAAATGGTTAACATTACCATTGCTGTTAACATTAAGCATGTGGGTGGGTGTAAACGTCTGTGCTTAATAATTTGTATTATCTATAATTTAAATGGTAGATACAATTCATATCATTTCTTTTATAGTATTCAATATCTTGTGGGATTTGCACCGCTGCTTATAGGTGATTATCTTCAGATAACATTAAACCCAATATACTCCAATTTTTGGCCTTTTAAAAACTAATGCAAAGATAATTAGTACAAAGATATATTTTACTTGTACTGATAAAATTTTATATTTCATTGAATAAAACATATAATTTAACCCTCTAGGGCCATTCGTATCATATTTGATACAGTATGAAAACAAGCCTTGAAAGAAATATTTTCCTGAAAAATTTTTTATGAGAAATATTTTATAAATTTCAAATGAAAGCAGTACTGACTGCTCAGTCAATGAATACCAAATGTTTCCTTATAGGGAAATACCAAATGTTTCCTTATAGGAAAATACTGTATCAAATATGATACGAATGGCCCTAGAGGGTTAATTAACTTATAACACATTCAGATCATACAGTTTCTCTGTTTCCTTCAGAATCTGGATGATCATGGTACTCCCCGATTTCCTATCCTTTGCAGCACTTACCAACAGTTATTCACTTTACTATCCTTCCCATCTCCTGTTCTACTATCCATTTACGCATGCTAGTTAGGTCGGCCGATCACTGTTTTTTGTTGTGTCACTTGTATTATTCGAGTGTAAAAATCTCCATGGAATTTTTCCTCATGAAGTATCCGATAAATTTCAACTGTGTATCACGGAAGGAATGCAGAAGTTTAGAAAGCTGAAAGCCAATAGATCGCTTATTTAAATTAAGCAAATATAGCCGAAAGTACTCGGAGCAATACACAGAATTGTGGCAAGTTTCTACCTGACATCAAAATTTTTCAGGAAAATATTTCTTTCAAGGCTTGTTTTCATACTGTATCAAATATGATACGAATGGCCCTAGAGGGTTAAAGAATTCATAAATTCATTCGAAAAATATCTTGTGTTAAATGTCTAAGTCCTTTAGCATATGAGAGAAAAGAGAGTCCTTGTAAATATGTATTTATGTTTGTATCTCATTGATAGTAGTAATCTTTCCAACTCTCTGGGATTTTTAGGAGTCCTGAAAATGTGTAGCATTGAAGAATGAACAAAATTAGTTCATTGGCTTTGTAGAGGATTGTATTTGACTTTGTGTCATTAACAAAAGTTGAATGTCGGTGGACAGCCATAAACAAAACAAAAAAACAAACACTTGAATAGAAAATGAATTACCAATGTTTATTGACACATCAAAGTACAAAAATATGAAGGTATAGAGAATGATTGACCTCAAGTCAGCCTGTTGTTGAGTCAGGGTGGCCAAATCTCCTTTTTATTAGGACAGCTGCCAAACACGTCCAAACTTAATAGTTGGGAAGTGAGAATAGAACGATTATCTCCTTTCCGGAAGGAAGTGGGGTCATAAAATTCTCATGTGACCAGAAATCCTTTTTGGCTTCCTTTTGCATGATGGAAAAATGAAATTCTTCATTTTTTTTTATTAATATTTTATTTTCATTCTCCCACAAAACATTGCCACACAGAAACAGAGCTGTATAAATACATTATTTACTAGAAATATACAAGGTAACCAAAAAAGTTCTGTCCGTTTTTAAAGGAAAAAAAGAAAACGCTTCACAGTATGTAACTTATATTTAGTCTTCAAAGTAATCGCCATCGGCATCCAGCACCTTCTGCCAACTTGTCTCTAGCTGTTCAATGCCCTTGTGGTAGAACTCGGGGGGTAGGGGTGGGGTTCACGCAAAGAAGTCCGTGAGGGCTTTGCACAAGTCTGCTTCATTGGTGAAGGATTTCCCATGAAGATGATTATCCAGGGAGTGGAAGAGGTGGTAACTGGATGGCGCAAGGTCAGGTGAATAAGGTGGATGGCAAAAGTTTCCCACCCAAGTTGCTGTATGGTCTCCCTGACCAGCTGCACGGCATGCGGTCTTGTGTTGTCATAGAGGAAAAGCACAACTTTTCGATTCACCAGTGCTGGCTCCTTCTGGCGCGATGCCTGTTGCACACATTTCAATTGCTGCAAGTATAGGTCTCCAGTGACCGTTTAGCCAGTTGGTAGCAGTTCATAATGAACCACTTGACAACCTGTCCACCAAACACAAAGCATAATCTTGCATGGGTGCATAGGCGGTCTTGCAATGTGAGGGACAGCCTACTGAGGAGACAACCAATGTCTGGAACGCTTGGGAATTTCGTACAGAACCCACTTTTCATCACTGATAAGCACTTGATTGAATAAGGATGTGGTACAGTGGAGAGAAAGCAGCGATAGGCAGGCTGCCACTCATTGTCTCTTGTGGACCTCCAACAGCGTTTGCAGAACCTACTTGCTCAGTTTGTACATTTTACGTAGGTGGTGCAGGTAAAGTCGAACTGTTTCATCAGAAACGTTGAACTGTCTTGCAAATTCACCACACGTTAGACTACTGTACTTTTCAATGGCCGCTTTCAGGAATCCGTCATTCAAGACCCGTGGTCATCCACTGTGAGGCTCATCATGGAGAGACAAATCTCCTGACTTGAATTTTCAAAACCAACACCTTGCAGTACGTTCATTCACAACACTATCCTCAAACGCTTGACATATGCAGCGACTTGATGCAGCTGCTGATAAGCCCACTTTGAAGTCATAAAGCAAACAGATCTCTAGATACTTCCATCTTTTTCACAGCTGTCCGGCTTATAACTGATGACCGGACATGGTGAGCGTGTTTTTTATAACGTCTGATGTTCCTACTTCCGGCTGTCTGAATTTGAAAACAATTGCTACCCGCATTTTGTATATATTTCAACATCATTCAATGACTAATAAAAAAAACAGACAGAACCTTGTATAAATTCATTCATTTTAGAAAATGTTACACATCTTCTTGAGTTTGTGGTTCTAGTTTGAGTTTGAGGTTATTTGACTTTCAGTGAGGGAGGTCTTCATCTCAGGTGTTTTTATCAGCTGATATTTCATCTGTAGGTGTGTCATTATCAGTTGTTGCTATTCCTTTTGATTTTGGATCAGACAGAGGAATTTTCGACTGTGTTACAGGCTTCAATCTGTTTAAGGACATATTTTGGTGATTTCCTGGATGGAGCTTTGTGACAAAATATTTTTCATGTCTCTCTATGACTTTAAACAGTTCATATAAGAGTCTTTTAAAAGATACCTCACTCTGTTTTTTTTTTAATCGTTTCACCCCAAGTAGGGTGTACCACCCCTGATGCGCAGGGGGCTACATAAGAGAATAAAAGTTTAGGCAGGAGAACAGTAAAGAGAAAGATGAACCAGTTACAGGAGTGTCAGAGAACAGGTAAGAGAAGGATGGGAACACAGGTGTGAAGACAGTTGCGAAGGTAGAGAGAAAGGAAAAGAACAAGATATACAGGGCGATATAGGAAGAACTGGAGTCAAGTTGTTAAGAGATGGGTATTGACATTGCATTTAAATTCCTGGAGGTTGTAGCCGTCAGGAAAGCAAGTATGTGGAAGGGAGTTCCACAGGCGGGAAGTGCGAGAGAGAAAGCTGCAGGAGTAGAATTGTTGCTGCATTTTGTTGATTTAACTGTAAATGGGTGGGACCTGTAGCTAAATATGTGTATATTTATTTAGTTCTTGGAGAATTAAAGGCTTTGAAACAATGTGTAGTTGTCCTCCAGAAAGAAATTCCATTTTGCGTTTTATCATCTTTTGCGCTAATTGTCAAACTTTTTCATTGGTAAACCCTGTAGATTCCTTTTCACTCATAGGCTTGGATAGTAGCACTGAAGTCCTTGTTACTGCAACAGCTGGTGAGTAACCTTGGTAAGTTTCGTAAACCAAGTAGCACTGTTGGCAAGGCTTCTAACCAATTTTTTTTTTCTTGTAATTATGGCAGTTTTAATTATCTGATGTTGCTTTTCATTTATTTCATTAGATTGTGGAAGATAGGAGGTCATTCTTAGTCTGTGAAATCATATCAGTTTTGATAATTCACTAAAGAGCTCACTTTCAAACTGAATTCTTCTAAAAGTGACAACGTATAGAGGAACTCCAACTTGAGATATTCCCATTTAGAAATGACATAACCACTGTTGTAGCCGTAGTGTCTTGAATGGGTGTAGCTTCAACCCATTGAGTAGTTCTGTCTATGCATGTTAAGATGAGTATATGCTGTTGTGATTGATGGTTGATGGTAATGGCCCTACAATGTCAATATGAACAGTTTCAAATCATGTAGAGGATAGTGAAAAAGGAACAACCACTGATTTTATGTGGTGAGTAACCTTACTTTGTTGACAAAGTACTCTTTAGTCCATGAGCATATGTTTTTGTCTATGCCTGGCCAAATTTAGTGGAATTTCATTAGTTTTACTGTGGCTGTGTGTTCTGAATGTGACATATTGTGGATATCATAGACCGCCCTGTGCAACGCTTGTGGAATAAATAGTCTCGGTTATGGTGTGGAAATATTACATAAAATAGTTTTGTTGCCTACAATGTAAGCCTGTCTATATAGGCCTTCATTTCTGTGTCAACGAGGGCTGGTAAGTCACAAAGTTCAACTGTCACTGTATTTACTGGTTTGGAGAGGCAGTCTGCAGTAATGCTTTCTTTGTCTCAAATATATAGGATATCAGTTACATATTCAGATATTAATGCCAGGTGTGTTTGTTTATCTGATTTCATCAGTGTGGTTTTATAAAAACTAATATGAGTGGTTTGAGTTTTATTTAACAGCATATCAACACCTCTGTGGGTTATTTAATGTCAAAAAGTGGGGGTTTAAGGTATTTTTTAATATTCAGTTATAGTGAAAAGGTTAATTTAGTCAGATTTTAATTAAAATTTTTCGTCTTTTTTCTTTTTTATTTTAGAAAACTACAAATGTCTTTTAGTTTTGTATTCAAAAATGTTTTGCTAAGAATAATTTTTTTCCTTCAAAAATGTGTTATGATAAATTATTGTCATCATTATCATTTTCTTAAAAAATGTATTGTTGGTATTATTTTCTATAAAAGTCTATTTTTATGTATAGATTTCTATAAGTGTGTATTTTTATACTTTCATAGTGTTTTGACCCCAGTTTGAGGGTTAACTATTTGCTCATAGCTTGGACCCTAACAGGTGCTACCACTCCAGGTCATGGTGGACCTGGGAACAACAGCAATTAAGAGGTGGTTCCATGCTCCTCTCACAACCACCTAATCAGAGGCCCTGTTGCCAGATGCAGATTAATGTGAGTAGCTTATGATCAGTGAACAAGGTGACATGCCTACCTTCAATTTAGGATTTGAATTGCAACACTGCCAAGTAAGCTGCCAGTAACTCCTGGTCAAAGGTGAACCATTTTCTTTTTTTTTTCAGAGAGTTTCTTAAAGGAAAACTATTTAGGAACAAGTTTGTTATCAATAATTCACAGATCAACCAAATGCAGACAACAATTCTACCTCAGCAGCTTCTTTTCTTGTACTTCCCACCTGTGAAACTCACGTCCATTTTGTTACTTTCCTGACAGCTACAACCTCCAGGAATTTAAATGCAATGTCAATACTCATCTCTTAACTACTTGACCCTAGTTCTTTCCACACCACCCTGTAGATCCTTTCCTTTCTCTCCACCTTTGCAACTGTCATCACACCTGTATTCCCATCCTTCTCTTGCTCTTTTCTAACTGGTTCGTCCTTCTCTTCACTCTTTTTACTCTTATGTAGCCCCCGCATATCAGTGGCATTATTGCCTTGCTCGGAGTGATATGATTAAAAAAAAAATCATTTGATGTAATGATCGACCTATAGCATATTTGGAAATATTTTGGAACACCAGATGATAATGAGTTACATCTGATTTTGGGTAAAGAAATACAGTGAGTTTGTCCAGAACATTTTTCATGTTTGTGAATACTTTTTTTTTTCAGCAAGCAGTATGGTTTTGCTCTGAGGGTGCTCGTTTATCAGCACAGTGAGCGGCAGAAGAATATCTGCTGCCTGTGGAACAAGTTTTTTATAAATCTTAACCATTTTCAGGAAATGCTGAAGTGATTTTTAATCAGTTCTTGAAATTCATTTATTTCCTGCTTTTTCTCTTTTGCTGGTATTAATCCTTCTGGACTAATATGATGGCTCAGAAAGTCAAGTTCCGTCTTGAAGAAGTGGCACTTATCCAGTGAGATTTTTAAAATATTTTCTTGTAAAACCCTTATAACTTTTTAAAACCCTTGTAATGTTATTGTTCTGTTTCGGAGAAAACTATAACATCGTCCACATAAATGAAAACACAGTTGACCTGGAGAAATATATTGTCCATAGATCTTTGAAATGTAGCTGTAGTATTTTGTAAACCAAAAGGTATATGTACTCAAAAAGGCCAAATAATGATACCACTGCTGTTTCCTCTATACCTTCTATTAAAGGTATTTGGTGGTAGACATGTAGAAGATCAATTTTGGAAAATATGTTTTACTTAACTAATTTAGAAGAAAGACTGTTAATATTTGGCACTGGGTACCTGTCAGGTTTTGTCAATGCATTTAAATTCATGTGGTCCCCACAGGCACACCATTGTCTGTGTGGATTTTAGATCTATGTGAAGGACTGATGAACATGGAGAGTTTGGCTGTTTTATGATTCTCACTTGGAGTAATGTTGTACATTTCTTCTTAGCAGCAGTTTTAAGTTTTTCTTCAGACATTTGCCTCCCTTTAGTATAGGTGGTTGGATAGAGGCTACTAGCAGTATAGCCTGGCGTTGCTCAGGTGTAATGAAAGCTTTAAAACTAATCCATGGTCCTGGAGCTCAGACACTTTGGACATTGGCATGAAAGACTAAAAATCAATAGTTGTTTCCAGTTAAAGTGAAACCATAGACTAAAAGAAAAATGAATGGATGTAAGTCAAATTTTGATTTCTTGGTCTCGATATCAAATAAGTTTTTTTCGTCGTAAACTGAATTTTGAATGCTAAATAAGATCTCTGAGTAAATGGTATCATGGCTGAGACTAAGAACTACAATTATACCAACTTAGAGCCAAACCCAAAGCAAAACTAAAATAAAAGGACTGAAAAAAATACAGACATACAGGCAGATAAACAGACACACACACAAACATCTTGCCTTTTATATATATATATATATATATAAAATTGATTCTCTGCACTATTGTAAGAACTGCAACCTTGAAACTTCTGAATATTGTTTCTTATGTCTTTCTCTATGAGTGTATCAAATTTGATTAAAATCAGACCACTCCTTCTATATCCCGATTTTTTTCGATTATCGGTTTTTGATATTTATTGGGGGTACCTCGACACAAAACCTAGCCAAGAACACTCGCAGACACTTATAGTACAACTGTGTAAATTTTCGAGAAAATCGGTTCAGCCATTTCAGAGTCTATAGGTAATGGACACACACACACACAGACAGACACACATACACACAGACAAAGTTCCATTTATTATATAAGTTTAGATTTAGATGTCTGATTTTTGACAGCAGTAGAGTAGATGTCTTCATTCTTGATGTAAGTATTTTTGGCAGATCTTGGAACAAGGAACATACAATTTCTAGAAGAATATCACTGTTAATGATTGATATCTGGTGTATGGGTCCCTAAACATGCTTACCTTGTAAGTAGTACTTGGGTCCACCAGTCATTCATTTTTGCAGTTTACTAGCAGTCCATAGTGTTGTAGAAAGCAAGTCCCCAAAAGTGAATTGACAGTGTCAGCTACTACTACAGTTTCTCTATATGATCAGTGACGTCCTGGAAAGTCTATGTCAACAGATGCTTCTCCATAACATTGAATATCTTGTACATTAACTGAGAATAGGCACACTGGTGTTGAGTTTAGGCAGAGTCCATTAGCATATTTGCTGGGCAGTATTGTCACTGAAGCCCTCATATCAATCAGGAACTTTAGTGTTTTTTCCAATTCAAATTGCAACCTCAAAAAGTGGTAAATCAATGTTTGCAATAACAATCCAGCCTAAAAGTTTTCAAAACCAGACTCTTCATTTGGCATAGGTTCTCTGACTGATGTTGGTGATATGGAATTTGGCTATATTTTACAGGTTACTTTATTTGACCACTGGCACCATGGTTTACATGTTTTGAATTTTTTCCCAAATTAGAGGTGTCCAGGCATACTTGGTGTCAGATTTTCATAAAATGGAAGTACTTCAGTTTGTATTTCAGTGTTGGGATTTGTTGTCCATTGGGATTGCCTTTGTAGTATCCAGATGTGGTATTTTGAACTATGTCTGTCTTCATAAATGGCAAAAGTTCATCAGCTAAAGTACCAAGTTCATTTCATGTCAAATTCTTAGCAGTGGCTATAGCTGGTGTGAAATGATGCCTGACTAAGTCTTCTCTCACTCCTACTTTGTCGGCTGTTGCTAATAATTCTCTCAAGTAGTGAGAGGGCCTGCTTGTTATCCTTGTGTCATTTATCAATTTTTCAAAAAGTTCCAATTTTGTTCTTCATAACATTTGATGACAGTTTCATTCAGGACCTTATAATTTTTTTTTGTTGTTGTTAAAATGGATGCCTAGATTTTCATTATCATTTCAGGTGGAAGGGTAAAAAGTACATAGCAAAATTTTGTTTCCTTGTTATTTTTCATAGATAGAACTGGGCAGATAATAGTGAACCAGCTAGCAGCAGCTGTCCCCATAAATGCTGGTATTTTGATACCAACCATTGCTGCTGTGTTCATTTTATCCATTTTGTGGCAAGATTGACAATTTAAAAAAAGTGTCTGTTTTATGTTTTTTCTTGTTTTTAACATTAGTGGTAAAGCAAATATTCATAATTCTTTTTAAATGTACATGGCAAGGTAAATATTTACATTTTTTTTATTTTGTTTTTCTTTTCAGATATATACACAGTTTAATGTCACAATTATATATAAAATCATTTTGGGTTGGGTTTACCAATTTTTATTGTTGAATTATGTTAAAGCAACTCTAATGTAGAAATGCTATGAGCATTTAAATTCATTGTTTTAATAGGTAAAATACTGGGTTATTGAAATGTTGCATTTTCAGCATGAACCATTAGTTGTGGGAATGAATGAATAAGTAGCATTAGAGATGAAAAGAATAGTGCTTGTATTCTGACCACAATAGTAATAACTATGAGGTATTTTTTGTTTTGTTTTGTTTTACATATGTTGAAGCTGATTTGGATAAAATCTTGTCCAAATAGTTGTATGATATGTAGAGTTTTGAAATTTGCAATTTTACTCTTTACATTGGATTTAACCACCAATTTTTCTGTGTAAATTATTATTTTTGTCAAAAAACTTTTTGTGTCCACATATATTATAGGATACAAATCCTGTATCATCTATCAACTAACTAAAACACACAAAGTAAAATTGCACACACGCAAAAGTGTATTCAAATGATTAAAAACATTTTCGAAAAACCCAGACCAAGAAAAACTCACAAGTCAGTGTGAGAAGCAAAATTCTGGATTGGATTAGAAATAGAAAATTCATATATCACGTTTTTTCACACCTAGAAGCAAAAGTGCTTGCTGGAGCCAGTCACATGACCAGATTTACTACTTTAGGACATTCTGTGACCGGTCAAAAGTAGTCAGAATGGGAGCAGTATCTGATAGCATCTCACAATGTAAGGAACAAACTTCAAGCTGACTTGGTCACGTCTCACTACCTCTTCTTCCAACTTTCTTTTCTTCTTTTTCACTCCACACCACCTGGACATAAGGGTGTGTCACAGATTCATTTGACTTTTTCTTCCAATTTTCATTTTCACTCCATGCTGCCAAAGAGAGCAACAACAACAACAACAACAACAATGACAACTGGACACTCTAAGTACAATTTCTTTATTTGTTTAACCTTCTCTCTCACTATGTCACCAACCTACCAAAAGGAGGAAGGAACATAAGAATTTACATCCTACTACTATTAAACCATAAACTCAAAACTTCTGTGGACATTTTAAATACCTACATTTCTCTTTGAACTACAAAACTGCATGCATTTTCTCAATGAACATTTTTCTTCAAACAAATGTATTACAGTGTTCAGTTAATGAAATTTCACTTATATTTTTCTTCTTGCAATTTTGTCATTCTGTTAACAAATTTTTACTTTAATGTACAAATGAAAGATTTTATCCATCTCAGTATCTTTTCAATCTTCTGATATTTAAATTGTGGGGAGTTTAGACGTGTTTGGCACAAGGCCAATTTACCAAGCACCACCGAGGCCCCTACAATATGATAGAGAAGTTAGTTGACTTACTTTTTCACTGGGTATCAGTTTTAAGAAAGTTTCTATAGTTCTAGTTATGTAAGTTCATTTCCCATCGTAGACCTCAATTTTGGAGGGTTGTACTTGACTTCATGTCATTAACAGAAGTTGAATTTTGTGTTGATACCGAGCAAAACGAGGGACCGGTTGTTTGCCCTCAGAGATTCAGAAAGCAAATGACCAAAACTGGTCTTTGCGCATCTGGCTCCACGCAGAAGTTCTGGAGGTAAACCAAAAATAAATAAATATAAATCTCTTTTACAGACCTGTAGTGGAACTCTGGATCCTGATTGGTCTTCAAACCGCAAAATTCAAAATACATCAGAGAAACGGTTTTCTCCTACCTAAAGAAAAAAATCATTTCTGAGCCACACCATTTGACTATTCAATATTTAAGGATGGTTTCTAACCGGTCACAGTCACGGTCAACCAGAGGAGGTAGGTTACTGACACACATCAAAGATGTAACTCTTAACTTCAAGTGACATGGACATTGTCCTCTCTCTTTCTCCTTCTCTATCTCAACAATGACTGCTACAAATATTTTGTATGAACTCTTAATTCTTCAACCTCATCATTGAATACGAACTCCACTAATAACTTCTTACTAAGATTTATAATTGAACATTAATTCCTAAAACTCTTGTTATTCCTTCTTATAATAAATTTCTATTTTAAATGTAAAGTATATATTTTATTATTCCACTCTTCATCACTAATACACACATTCTAACTGCCGACAACCAACCTTCTGATGAATATTTATTAACCCAACATAAATCATGTAAGCTGTGGGGAGTTCAGTTAAGAAAGACACAAGGCCGAACAAAAGAAACACTAACCAGCTCCCTATGCTTCAGGGGTGACTCCTGACATACAAAGATCATGCACCTCCATGCTACACTTCAATGTCAGTGGACTGCAATAAACAACAAAACAAAGACTTGAACAGAAAATGAAATGCCACTGTTTACTGATGAAAATGGGTACAAAGATGCAAAGGTATAGAGAATGGTCGACCTCAAGTCAGCTTGACATTGAGTGAAGGTGGCTGAATCTCCTTTTCATTAGAATGGCTACTAAACACATCCAAACTCAATAGTTGGGAAGTGAGAAGAGAATGATCATATCCTTTCCACCCAGAAGTGGGATCATAAAATTCACCTGACACCAGAAACTCTTTTTGATTTCCTTTTGCATCATGAGAAAATTAAATTCTTTATTTCTTTATTATTTTATTTTCATTCTTCCACAAATTATATATCAATAAAAATAAATCTTTACTTACACATATTAAATTTCTTTGGTATTTTAAAATATATTTTTTGCTCATCTATTTTCATGTGAAAGTTATACTTTATGAAAACATTGTTTGCTTTCTTTCTTTCTCTTATTTTCTTTGTTTTGTTTTTTTGTTTTTTTTTGTGCTTCGTTTGTTCGTTTTGTTTTGTTTTGTTTTGTTTTTCTCATAAAATAATTTTTAAACTTCTACCCTGAATAATAATATATATAATGAAATTTGAAGTTTCGCCAATACCAATCCAAAATTTGGATAGTACCCAAGAAGCAACATTAGAATCGAAAACGAGGCAGTTAACGCAAGCGAAGATGGCACACCATTGCTGTGTACCGCTTTGCAAAAACGATGCGCGATATGACCGGGAGAAATTATTGTCATTTCACAGCTTTCCAAAAGATGAAAAACTTCGGAAAGAATGGACAGTCAAGATCAGGAGAGATGAGGGCCCGCTATTTCGGGTAATCTTCTTTTTCGTTTTGTTGTTGTTGTTGTTTTTTTATCATTGTTTTTTTTCCGTAGGTGAGAAATCGTTCTCAATGCACGTGAAATGTAAATGTTTTTTCAGTCGCTTCTTGTGTCACTTCCGGCGAATTTTTGGTTCTTTTTTTTATATAGATTATTGAATCATTATTGAATGTTTATATTTAATGCTTTAAGATAAAAACTAGTTGCAGTTAAAGAAATAAAATAAAAAAACGAAACATCTTCACCTTATCAACATCGGGTTTTATTACGTACGAAAAACAGATCATTTATTTACCAACAAAACAGCAATTACAGTACACGCAAGTTTAAATTGTACCATTTAGTTTGTGTAGCCATGGCCTATCTGCATATTTTCTTTTTTTCCATAAAAGTGTAAAACAATTATATAACGTGTTGATTAAAGATTGAATGGGTGTGCTGTGAAGCATGTGCAGGTGCGTGGGTTACTTGGTCGGGTATTAGCTACCGACAGGATCTCCGTTCCCACGAAAATAAATAAATAAATAAAAATAAATACTGTCGAATTTTAGCCTCTAAAAAACATAAGGAATTGGGGATACTAGAACTTTGACGATGTTTATTTTTGTTTTAAAAGATCAAGTTTGAATTGAACAAAAAATCTTTCAAATGTTTCTGACGCTTCGGCTTCTTAATTCAATCAATCTATTTTTTAAAGAAATTCTATAAGTTGAGAACTAAAACAGATAGTATTAATTTAATTATAAAAAGACTAAATTGAACAGATTTTCTGATGAATTTTAATTTTAATTTTAAACTGGAAAATTTAAAAGTAAACTAGGGAAAATGTTTGTTGTTTTTTTATCCTCTGCAACAGCAGCAGCAGCATCAACGACAAATAGCAGTAAAAATTGTTAGCAAGCGAGAGAAGCCTAGCAGAACATTGTCGAAGTGAGCTACTACCCCGAGTGAGGTGTTAGGTACAACTGTGACAAGTGCCGTGACCTTCGTTAAGTGCCCCATGATTCGCACACAATTCTTCTTCTTCTATATACCATGTCCCTTCAGGACGTGGGCTATCATTGTCTTCCACATTTCCCTATCTCTCTCTCTAGTAGCTGTTAGTGTTTTACCCCACCCAAACTCCGTTCTGCCATCCATTTGCTCAACAAGCCCATCAAGTATGTTATTGCTTTCCCCTGTCTCTCTTTTTCTCTACCTGACCTGTGAGTTTTAGATTCTCCAAGCCCTCTTTCCTCAATACATGACCCAGGAACTTTAGCTGTCTTTTATTGATATTCTTTTCGTTTCCATCCCCTCCAGTCCAAAATCTTGTCATTGCTCACATATTCAAGGTAACCTTGTTCTCAATCTCTGGATCTCTAGGTGGTTCAACTAGCACAGAGGCCCACTACTGCTCTTATTAGCCCTTGAAATAATTTCCCCCACCCCGAGTGATCTTGTGTCTGACTAAATAATGATTAGTAACTAAAAGGTCATTTCTCTCTCTAAATTTCTTAGATGAGAAGTTATCATTACTTATATTCAGACTTTTGTCTTTATATTTATTGTTATTGTTGTCATCACAACATTTCAATCGTTGTGCCCTTCGGTCTTTTTTTAATCATATCACCCCAAGCAAGGCGATGACGCCACTGATGTGCAGGGGGCTACGTAAGAGTAAAAAGATTGGAAAAGAGAAAGCCGGAAACCACATCCTAAACAGGAAACAAGGGATGAGCCTCTTCACCTGTTTAATAGACATGGGTGGAGTGTGAACCAGGCGATAATTTAGTCTATCTACTCCAACTGAAAAAAAAAAAATAAAGAAAAGAGTGAAAATATTGGAAAAGAGAAAACCGGAAACCACATCCTAAACAGGAAACAAGGGATGAGCCTCTTCACCTGTTCAATAGACGTGAGTGGAGTGTGAACCAGGCGATATCAGGTGCATATCAATCTGGGTAAACTATAGAGAGTTAAATGGTTCAGTTTGGTATCTCCTATAAGTTACTTAAATCAATATACACCTGATGAAGTCCGGAGTGCACAACAGTCAAAATGTTTTGATAACAGCAACAAATATGAGGACAATAGTTCAAGTATAAATAGTGTCAGTCAGTTAAGTGCCATACGTGATACACGCTTGGGCGATCATGTCTTGAAAGAGACATGACTGACTGGGCAGAAGATTATCCCGCAGTAGGTTGCCATTGCTTTCTGCGGTAGACTGGTGGCCGACCAAGGCTATAGAACCCAATCTGTCCTGCTATTTAACCCATAACTGGAAGGAAGAGATGGATTAATACCTTTCCCAAGGGTATTTGCGCGTAAGTGAATACAATGGATTCAACTGGAATTCGAACTTGGCTCTCCGGTTTCTCGTTTCGAGCTGATATCCACTGTACCACAACGCACATCCTGAATATAATACCTGACCAAGTAACCCACGCACCTGCACTATCATAAATAGTGTACTGTAAATAAAATAAAAAAAAGATTACTAATGGTATTGGATGTGCGTTGTGATGTAGTGGATATTGGCTTGGAACGAGAAATCAGGGAGCCAAGTTTGAATTCCATTTGAATTCCTTGCCTTCACTTACGTGCAAATACCCTTCAGAAAGGTATTAATCCATGTCTTCCCTCCAGTTATGGGTTTAATAACGGGACGTATTGGGTTTTATAGCCTTGGCTGGTAACCAGTCTACCGCAGAAAGTAATGGCAAACTACTGCAGGATAATCTTCTACCCAGTCAGTCATGTCTCTTTTGAGACATGATCGCTCAAGCATGTATCACATATTTCACTTAACTGACTGACTAATGGTATTGGTCAGTAAGTACTAAGCAGACTAGTATGAAAAGAAGTTTCAGTTTTATGTTTTAAAGAATTTTGAAGCAAATTGCACTGCTTTTTTTTTTTTTTTTTGTACCAAATACAAGGACCATCTAGCAGAATAGTGATAGTCATACTAGCTGGAATTTTTTTTTTTCTGATCAATTCACTTAAAGCAATATGCCACTAAGATGCAATGGGTTGCTGCAAGTGAAAGAAGTAAAGGACTTTAGAAGTGTAGGAATACAAAAGGCACTTTGGCAGAGATAAGTCACATGGGTCATGTGACATCTGCTTAGTGACGTCACTTCATACAATGATGAAAACAGTGATCAAATTCAGTTCATTTTACAGCAGTGAAACCAAAAGGTTGCTTTCTTTAGTTTCCCCCATCATGGCCTATACTGAGGCTAAATCTAACCAGCGACTCATACCAAAGCAGCTTAAAAGTCCATGGTACCATTTCACTTTGGGAATATATCTTTCCCAGATATAGAATTGTGGAATATGTTCTCACTTGATACATAGATGAATCTGGAGTTCTAAATATGGCTTCTCCATACACAGGAATATCTCCATATTATATGTAAGACCCTTCCTTTTAGTTTCTCTTTCTGCTCTGCTGTGTAGATATGATATATTATTCTCTGTGTTGGACATTTGTATAGATGAATATATACTGTATTTTCCAGCTTACTAGATGCATTTTCTTTCTTAAAAGATACCCTGAAAAATATGTGTGCATCTTCCAAGACAAATGTATCAGTTACCACCATGACATGGATAGTAGTGAGGATCATTTATTGTACATGACTGACAGTAGTGATTATTCTGCAGACGATAATTCAAAGCTTTTACATGAATCCAGCAGTGATGTCTTTTTGGGATTTGAGACTGAATAAAATTTCTTTGTTTTATATTTGTACATGCATATTTTTAAAATTTTAATTAAAATAAAACCACCCTTGGACAATGAAAGACGTATATCTACTAACCACCAACTAGTATGTCATTGTTATACAAACAAAATCAGATGAGTGATTAATGTAAACAATACGTGACGCCAGTATGTGAAGGGTGCATGGTGAATGCGTTGTTTTTTTGAAAATAAGTTTTTAGAAATGTCTTTTCAGTATTAGGGTATGTCTTGTTAGCCAGAAAATACAGTAGTTTTTTTTATATCTTAGTAGTATAAAAGTATCTTTGAGAATAAAGCACGTTTGTCATTCCTTTTCCTTTTAACCATTCTGTTCCAATCATGAATTATGGTGTTGTTATATCAGGAATATAATAATGCCCATGATGGGGGAATTGTAAATGGGAAAAAATATCTTTCTTTTGTAGCTCTCATTACAGAAGGAACTAAACATGCTAACAACAGTATAAATTTCAGAGTTTAGGTAGAGATTCTGGAAGCATAGTGTTGAAGTAGAATTTAGTAGGAACTAGAAACCCAAATCTAGACAGGAAAGAAGAGATAATTCTCTATTTTGTTAAAAAATGAGGGAGGAGTAAAATAATAAATGTTGCTGAGGAGTAAAAGTAGTGAAAAATTCAAGCAATGTAAACGGATAAACCACTGTTTTATTTAGGGCCCCAAAATTAAACTTTGCTATTTTTATAAATTTTAGGTGCATTCTTTTTTTCCCTGTAATATTAGCATTAAGTGATTTTAGTATTTGAAGTTAGATATACTACTGTAATGCAAATTCTTAAGCCCAGTAAGCTAACCTTTAGATAACTACAGCCTAGATAACTTGATATTGTTTTTAAGAATTTTTCACGTATAAAGATATCAATTTTACTTTAGAAACTTATAATTTATGTGCAAGTTTATCTCGTGTGTGTATAGTTGATTTTTCTAATCCACAATTTCACCTGCCATGGTTTCAGTTACTTGTAATCAATCCAGAAATAAAAAAATAAATATTTCTGAAAAATGATACTAAAGTGCAACAGTAGAGATGCCAGCAATTCAAATATGTCTAAGAGAAGCCATAAAAATACCTCCAAGAGCAACGTCAAAATACTGTTTCTCATACAATCATATCTTTTTTTAAAAGATTAAAAATTTGAATGAAATGTCAGTCGTTATCTTCTGTCTTCTTAATTCCTGTTCATATATTGTTCTCTTTCCTAAATAATGTTTTTCTTTTTCTCATTTCTTTTCCCATTCAGCAATTCTTTGCATCTTAGTGGCTTTATTGACTTGATTGCAGTGAAATGAAAAAAATAACACCATCAAATAAGTTGCTGTAATATTTCTCATAAAAGCAAATATTATAAATCAAACTCTTTTAATTCTTTAGAAATTGCTTTGTTTACATTTCAGGGATGATACCGAGCAGAAATGGGCTTTTGAGAAAAATAATCAGAATGAGGAAATATGCTTTACTTTCCTTAAAAGGATAAAACTTGCAGAATTGGGATACTCTCTGTAGCCAAGTGGTGAAGCACACTGGATCAAACAGTGGTTTCTCCTACAAAGCAGGTCACTCCCTTTCAACAAACACATTTTCTTTATTGTGATTTCTCAAAAGCACTGGCCAATTGATATAATACACAGTTTAAAAAGAAATTAAAACACAGGACATCTATTTCAAATACAAGTATCCACTATAATAATGTTTGAATTAAAAATGTAATATGAGGCTCATCTCAGATGATGCCATAACAGACTTGGCAGTAATTGCCTTTCAAAGAAGCCAAGTGCCTATATGGGCTTCCTCTGTTTTTTTTACAAATGTTTTCACAGTTTCTGCTCTGATAAGCTTCTTTCCCTGGTGCTCTGACCACATGAACTTACTTATGCTACTAGATTGTCAATTAGGTCTCACTCTTTTACCATCAAAATAGTCAAATGTTACCCCCCCACACACACACACTTCTACTTTATCAGTTTCTTTTCTTGTACTTCTGTCCTGTGGAACTCCCCTCCCCATGCTTGTTTCCCTGATAGCTACAATCTCCAAAAGTTTAAGTGCAACATCAATTGCTATCTTTTATCTTCTTGATTTCCATCTTTTTTTTATTCCTTCTTTGACATCCCTTGTAACTCGTTCTTTTTTTTTTTTTTTTTTCACTGTAACCTCCTAGCAATACTGTCTTTGTTAAGGTGAAATGAATATAAAAATATGATGACTCCTGTAGGATTACCCAACCATGTCTGCCAGGACACTTCTCTCAATGCCTGTTATTGTATAAAGCAATATAAAAAGCAAGGGTTAAAACCCTCTCTTCTCTCACTCTTTACCCACTGGATGCTGTAGGGACAAGACATGTCTTGTTTTTCTTTTGACAGGGCTTCTTATTGCCATTGAACCATATGTCACATACAATGCAATACTATCAATCTTCTGTTTGTTAAAATATGGTTTCTTGTATAATCATCAAAGCTGAGCAATCTCAAGCCTAATCAGTACCTAGATGGGAGACCACTTGAAAATACCAAGTGCTATAAGTGTAAATATGTGGGTAGTCTAATGAATAACAGTGTGAAATTGGAAATTGGACAGCTGAGTTTCAATTCCAGTTGGGTTTGTTATATTCACTTATGTGCAGATACCCTTGATAAAGCTTCTTCCCCAGCTATGGGTTAATCAGTTAGATTTGTATCAATAAATCCTTATCATCTTCAAAAAATTCTTACAATTTAAAAATATTTTCTGACTATAAATAACCACCAAAAGGTTGATAAGCTGTAAAAAAACCAGCAAATCAATTACTGTGTTTTTGTTGGTATATAAAATAACAAAGGCAAACATTGTTTTGCACAAAAAAAAATGATTGGCTAGTGTATTTCTGGAGAAGAATGCTTTTCAGGCAAGCAGTCATTGAAAGTAAAGTACTCAAATCTCTTCCCAATTTTCAGAAATTATATCCACTTATCTAACCCTTTGGTAAGTGGATGCCATTTCTGCAAAACTTTTTAGTTGGGAAATAAATTTGAACATCATTTTCACATACATAACATACACTTTATAACATCAATAATGAACACAGTAACAATGTGCTTACCATATTTGGAATTTAATATACACATGATTCAATATGCATAAACTTCACACATATTTATTTTCAAGTAAAACAAAATTCATTCTTGATAATGGGTAAAAATATAGCTGAAAATACAAAACCTTTGGACAATTCTTTTATGATTTGTGTTCTGAAAAGAAAAAAAAAATCATAATAGCACATGAAAAATTACATAAAAAATTTAATGATAATACCTTGTCTGTCATTTTTAATGAAACATGCATAAAAGAGAGATTTTTGTCCAAATACACAAAATATATATATATATATTCAAGAACACTGGGGAACCCTCGGACCCCGCAAATTACCGTCCTATCAGCCTTCTTCCGATCTTCGGCAAAGTGTTCGAAGCCATTATCAATGCTAACGACTATCACCGAGTATATATACCATGCTCTTGACAAGAATGGTGAAGCCCGAACTGTCGCCCTGGATATCTCTAAAGCATTCGACAGAGTATGGCATGACAGCCTTCTACGGAAACTACGAAGCTATGGCATTACTGGACTTTGTTGGACTTAATCCAGTCATTCCTCTCCAACCGCACACTGAAGGTGGTTTTAAATGGACATGCCTCCCAGAACTACCCTACAAACGCTGGTGTCCCCCAAGGCTCTATCCTAGGTCCTACGCCCTTTCTAATCTACATCAATGATCTCCCCGATGCCATAAGATCACAAATAGGCATGTACGCCGATGATACCACAGTATACGCTCGCATCAATCAAAAATCTGATGTTGATGATAAGGCGAACCTCGTGGCTGAGCTTGAAAAGGACCTCCAATCCATGGTGGATTGGGGTAGGAAATGGCTCGTCAAATTCAATTCTTCCAAAACGAAGCTGCTGTCAATTAACCACCACAGACGACTGCACCTCCCTCCCATTAGCACGGAACAGGCATGCCTCCCAGAGAGTAAAACACTATGCCTGCTTGGCCTGACACTCTCAGCGGACCTCAAGTGGAATGACTATGTCGAATCCATCACTAAATCCGCTGCCATGTAACTTGGCTCTCTGTACAGGGCCCGGAAATTCTCTTCCGCCTGAAACTATCCTGCACTTATACAAATCTAACATCTGCCCATGTTTTGAATACTGTTGCCACATCTGGTCGGGTGCCCCTGCTATTCTCCTCGGGCTTCTTGACAAAATACAGCAAAGAATCGGTAATGTGATTGATACCGACTTAGCTGACCGCCTACAGTCACTCTCTCTCCAGCGTGACGTGGCTTTCCTGTGCCTCTTCTATAAATACTTTCATGGCTTCTGCTCTGATGAACTTAAATCACTGGTGCCCCCTAGGTGTGAGTTCGCACGAGATACTAGATTGGCAACTAGGTCCCACCCTTTTACCATGAAACCGATGAAATGTAACCGCAATTTCTACTCCAACAGCTTTTCTTGCACTTCCCGCCTGTGGAATTCCCTTCCGCATGCTTGCTTCCCCGACGGCTATAACCTCATTGAGTTTAAATGTAAGGTCAATAGACACCTCCTAACACACTAACCCTCCCATCCTCTCCAACTCTCCCCCTATGTACATCCTAACTCGTCTATCACCCTGTGTAACCCCCTGCGCTATAGTGGCAGTGGAATGCCTTGCTTGGGATGACATGATTAAAAAAAAAAAATATATATATATGTAGTCATCCGCAGACAGATCTGTTTCGCTTTATCACAACTCATCAGTACGGTTAAACATCCGATTGCTTTTTTTTCGAAATTTGTTACGAAATGGATTAACTCCAACATATTTTTAATTTATCTCTTCAAACATTATTTTTGTTTTAATGAGAACTCATATATGAGTAGATGCTCTATTTTTTATAATTAAACAGTTTATTCATTTACATCTACTAACCTAAATAATCGAGAAATCTTGTTAGGAAAATATGCATCCTCTGGCAGGATTTGAATCTATCTCATTTAGGGAAACTGAACAACCAAGAATACACAAGGAGATGGATGGACCGGAAATACTAAAATCCGAAGTGGAAGCTGCAATGGCCAAAATGAACAGAAACAGTCCAGATGGCATAGTGATAGAGCTGCTGACAGCCTTAGAAGAATATGGCATAGAAAAGATTACCAACATAATAAACGAAATTTATAGCAGCGGAATAATACCAGACGATCTATGCAAGTCGATATTTATAGCGCTGCCGAAGAAACCTGGGGCGAACTACACAGAACTATCAGCTTAATGAGTCACATTACAAAACTGATTGTCAGAATCCTGATGAATAGAGCGAGAAGCAGAATCAGGCCAGAGATAGAGCAGGAACAGTGTGTGTTCGTCAAAGACACTGGAACAAGGAACGCCATATTCATGATTAGGATGCTCTCTGAAAGGGCATTACAAATGAAGAAAGATTTGTACCTATGCTTCATTGACTACGCAAAAGCATTCGACAAAATACGACACAAAGAATTGATGAAGATGCTAGGCAGCCTCGACATTTTCAGGAAAGACATAAGAATAATCAAGAATCTCTACTGGCAGCAAACGGCCTGCATACGGACAGGTAACGACCTCAGTAGATACACAAAGATAGAAAAAGGCGTAAGACAAGGATGTGTCTTTTCACCAGATTTGTTCAACCTATACAGCGAGAATATTTTGAGGACCCTAGATGACATGCCAGGATTTGTTATTGGAGGCCACAACTTGAACAACATAAGGTATGCAGACGATACAGTGCTGATTGCGGACACGGAAAGGAAACTACAAGACCTCATACAGAAAGTAGCAGTGGAGAGTGACAAGAAGGGACTACAAATAAACTTTAAGAAAACTGAGTGCATGGTCATCAGCAAAAGATACAACCCAAAATGCCAAATACAGGTGGGGGATAACAGAATCAAACAAGTCCAAGAATTTAAGTACCTAGGAAGTGTTCTAACAGGAGATGGAAAGTGCAACACGGAGATCCGAAGGCGAATTAGCATGGCAAAGGATGCGTTCCAGAAGATGAGCAAAATACTAACACACAGGAAAATCTCAATAGAAATGAAGAAAAGAGTGCTAGACTGCTACGTGATGTCAGTTCTTCAATACGGCTGTGAATGCTGGACAATATCATCGAAAATGAGGACAAAACTGGAAGCGGCCAAAATGTGGTTCTACAGAAGGATGCTACGGATATCGTGGACTGAGCATGCAAGCAACGATGAGGTATTGGAAAGAATGGCAACAAAAGGAAATTGATGCTGAGCATCAGGAAGAGACAACTGAAGTTCCTGGGACACGCAATGAGGAAGGAGAGCCTGGAGAACCTGATACTGACTAGTCAGATAGAAGGAAGGAGAGACAGAGGAAGGCAGCGGATAAAATATTTGCAGGGCCTGATCAGGTGGATGACGGAACGGGGGTTGCCAGGAGCAACAGGAGCAAACATACTAAGAGCCACAAGGGATAGGGAGATGTGGTGAGCCATGATCGCCTACGTCCTGAAGGGACAGGGCACAGAGAAGAAGAAGAAGTCATTAGATCTGACATGTCTTAGATCGCTTGACCACATAGGACCTCCCAATCAGACAAAGCCTAATTAGTATTTTTGAACACACATCTTTCCCAATTCTTGAAATATTCATATCTGCTCTGTTTTGTACACTAATATAAACAAAGACAATTTATTGCTAAAATTTTACGAAATCCATTATGAAATGGATTAAATCTGACTTTTTTAAAAAATTTATTTGTTTAAACATTATTTTTAACAGATATTTGAGTTGATGCCCTATATTTTTTCTTTTTTCTTCTTTTTTTTTTTTTGCTTTTGTTATTAAACAATATATTTATTTACATTTACCAGCCTGAATCCTGGTGGAGAATGCATATTTTCTAACAAGATTTCTCGATTATTCAGGCCAGTTGGTGAAAATAAATATGATGTTTAGTTATGAAAACAGAGCATATACTCAAATAGAAGCAGCCATTAAAAATAAAAGTAATGTTTAAACAAATTAAAAATATATATTTATTACTTTTAAGTGCTATTTTCAGTGGATACCTATATTTGAGTAAATGCTCCATTTATTTTAAAGCATCATTTTATTTTATCTATCATTTGAACATTTTAGGAAAAATTATTACAGAATAATACACTGGTAGGATTTGAACCTACTTCCCCCTTTTGCATTAGAAATTGTCATTTAAACTGATGCACTTCAATCATTCAGTTATGAAGAGCTTCACAATCAAGCAATGTTCTGTTTGCTTTTTAAGCTATAGTGGGACACATTCTTTTGAAGGGTAGTTGTATATTGTTGCAGATTAACGGAATTTGGCCTCGTTGTAGATAGCCCACCATAATTCATAAAAAGATTATAAATCACGAAAAGCAAATTGAGTTGAGAAATACATTTGATATATACACATATCAATTAAGGTTTTTACAATTAAAGTAATCCTTTAAATATGGGTCCAATGGACGTTAAAATGTTCATGGCAATAAATGCTGAAAAGTGAATTAATGCTTAGGAATGTGGAAGCGTTGTGAGTAAGGAATGTCTTTGAAGTATCCGCTCCTTAGGTTAGTAAGTAGTTTTGAGACAGTGAAGTAGGGAAAGAGAGGGAAGGGCAACGAGTGTAGTAAGCTGCTTGATCCAGTCAAGGGAGATACTAATTACTCTCATCTCTCTCGGTCTCTGCGTCGGTCTGTCTGTCGATGTTTTCTGTATCGGCTTTTTATTTCGACTTTTTGGATCGCAGCAGATCATTTGGGAATTCACATCCGTATTTGATTCTGGGCTTCCCATTTGCTGATAAATAAAATTCATGTAGGCTCGTGAACTGGAATTTAATATTCAATTAATTTAAACCGGAACATCTGCATCGATTCGGCTGTGCACCAACTAGTTTTGGTCATTTGCTTTTTGGTCGTGAGAGTGCAAACATCCGGTCCCTCGCTTTTGCTCGGTCAGTATCACCACAAAGCATACTCTATTCATGCACTGTGGTGCAATGGATGCCAACTCAAAATGAGAAATTGGAGAGCTGAGTTCGAATTCTCAGTTGAATTCACTGCATTCACTTACATGCAAATACAGTTGGAAGAGGTATTAATCCATCTCTTCTCCCTCCAGCTGTGAGTTAAATATCAGGACAGATTGGGTTCTATAGCATTGGTTTGCAACCAGTCTACAGCAGAAAGAAATAGCAGTCTACTGCAGGAAAATCTTCTGCCTAGTCAGTCATGTCTCTTTTGAGACATGATAGACCAAACATGTCTCACGTATGGCACTTAACTGACTTACAAGTCATAACTGCTTAGTTTCATATCTGAAAAGTAAATAAAGCAATTTCTAAAGAATCAATGGATTTTATTTTTTTTAATTACTTTCAATGTTATTTTTTAGTGGATACCTGTTTTTGAGTGGGCAATCTGTTTATTTTAAATAATATATTTATTTTTGCTTAACAGTATCAACATTCAAGAAATGTTATTGAAGAAAATGCACACTCTGGCAGGATTTGAACCTGCATCTCCACCTTTGCAGGAGAAACCACCATTTAATCTGACATGCTTTAACTGCTTGGCTATGAAGAACTTTGCTTCCTCTTGCAAAGGAGGTCACAAGTTCAAATCCTGTTGGAAGGCACATTTTCTTTAACAAGTTTTCTCAAATGTTCAGGTCATTAAATGAAATGAAATACTGTTTAAAAATAAGTGGCGTGTCAACTTAAATCTGGGTTTCCAATAAAAATAATGTTTAAAGTAATGAAGATATAACGGATTAAAAAATAAAATCCATACATATGAAATAAAGAACAAATAGGAAATGTATGTGCATTGTGGTACAGTGGATATCGGCTCGAACGAGAAACCGGGGAGCCGAGTTCGAATTCCAGTTGAATCCATTGTATTCACTTACACGCAAATACCCTTGGGAAAGGTATTAATCTGTCTATTCCTTCCAGCTATGGGTTAAATAGCAGGACAGATTGGGTTCTATAGCCTTGGTCGGCAACCAGTCTACCGCAGAAAGCAATGGCAACCTATGGCGGTATAATATTCTGCCCAGTCAGTCATGTCTCTTTTGAGACATGATCGCCCAAGCATGTATCACGTATGGCACTTAATTGACTGACTGATACCAACTTAACATATTTCACTTTTATTAAAGCTTGGTCAAAGATTGAGAGTAAACTGACAGCTTGTATATTCAATTTTGTTTGGGTTGGTTTTCATTAATGAGTCACATTATGTGCAATAAAACCAAACATAATTCTATATGTATGTAAGTTTGTGAAGATTCTTTTATGTCTAAGAGGGCATCAGATGGTAATGTGTATTCATAATTGTTTTAAGCAGGTGTTTATAGTTGGTAATAAAACCTCACATTGCATCTCCATCTTTCTTTGAATTTATTCTTAAAGAATCTAACTTACATCTAATACAAAGAATACATGCTTAAAAAGATTAGCCATAAATTAGAATTATGTAATACCCTGGCTATGTTTATAATTGGTAATAATACCCAACTATGCTTATAGTTGGTAATAAAACATTACATTACATCATTTAGAGGTTATTATGGTGGATAACACATGTGTGTGTGTGTATATATATATATATATATATATTTTAATTCAGATACTTCAATCCAAGGGAAAAAAGCAGGAAGGTAAATTCCAAAAAACCCGATCCTAATTAATATTAAAAATTTATTTTAATATTAAAAAATGATACAGGAAGAGAGCTCCATGTAATAAAATATTACAGAGCAAATATATATTAAAAAAGGATTAATTCAAAGATGTTGAATGGCCATTTCGATATGAAGATCCCCACGGGGAACGACACATCACCTCAGCAACAGAAAGGTTTTTTTCTGTTGCTGAGGTGATGTGTCGTTCCCCGTGGGGATCTTCATATCGAAATGGCCATTCAACATCTTTGAATTAATCCTTTTTTAATATATATATATATATATATATATATATATATATATACACACATATCACATATATACACAAGGTGTGATGTATAAAGTGTTGTCTGAAAATAACACTGACATCTCATTTTAACAGATATATTTACCAAAATTACACAAAAATATCTTGAAATATGAAAGAGTAAATTTATTCAATAAAATATCCATTGGCTTCTGCCATTGCCTTCAAATGACTTCAGAATCTTTTGCAAATTCTGGACAGTCTCCTTGTTTAAGTTGGTGACTGAAGCCATAATCCTTGCATCAGTTCATTTTTTTTGTATTACAAGGAGTTTTGTTGATCTCTTGCTTAAGTGCATCTCATACATAAAGGGGGTTGTAGCCTGGGGAGTTAGGTGGCCAGACGTAAGGGGTGATGTGGTCACAGAAATTGCCTGACAGCCATGATTAGTTTCTCCTACTTGTGTGGCATGGTGTAGAGTCCTGTTGCCAGACATAGGGTCTTCCAGCAGCCACCCTCTTGATCCAGGCAGCACTATCTCCTCCAGGCACTTGATGTTGAGTCTGAGGCTCTGTGGGAAGATGAATGGAGGCATAACTTTGCCATCACTAGTGATCAGTCTAAACACCATGATGTTGACTGGATATATCATCCAATTCTTTCCAAATCCTCTGCACTGTCCTCAGATTGACATTTAAACACTATGAAGTATTTGTATTAGAGCTTCCTGTGTGAATAGCAAGCAGCACAACATGCCATTTCCAAATTTCTGGTGGAAGAAATTGTGTCATGGTGCTTTTTTTTTTAAAGATGGTACCCAACTAACCCTACTATGGCATGCTGTCAACAAATAACATGCTTGAGCAAAATTAAAAATATAAATGGCAAAAATTTACCCATCATACCCTGTGTTATTACTTCAAATATTATTATGGTGGCTAATTTTTAGAAATTTATATGAATGAGTATGTGAGTGATGTAGTCTATTCTTTGTCAACATGTTGTAACGTGGCTCGATCATGTGACCGGGTTCACTTATATATAAAGAATGAGTCAGTCGAACTCAGCAGTTAGTGTGAGCTGAGGGCTACTATTAACAACCATGTTACTTGCTAACTCAACCAGCCATATTGTTGCAATCTAGTACGGACTATATTGTAGCTATTGAATAAAGGTATTATTTCAACATTTATGTATTGTTTTACCACACAATGATACAACACAATGTTAAATTATTTATTTTTCATTTTTGTTTATTTTATTTTAGATATTTCTTTTTTACTACTTGGAGAAAAAATTAGTTTGCTCAACTGCTTATGTATCCATTCCCTTCTTCATCAACAATAATGACATACCAGTGATAAGGCTTTTTATTTTTTTTTGCCAAGTGATGATAGTAAAAGACAGAAGTAACAGCATGGCTTTTCAAAAAGACTGAGCACTAAGTGAACACAGGTGGCCTCACTTGAAATTTACCCTTATTTACATCTATCATGTTCCATGCTGATCTTGACTAATTCACATCTCAGTTTATTAAAAAAATAAAAACAGTTTTATTTATGTATGCCAGTCATATGACCTCTTATAAAAAAAAAAAAAAAAAAAAAAGATCTTGACACCTTATCCATTTTAGGGTAGTCAAGAACTTTCAGTACCAAAATTTATGCCTAGAATCAAAAGAGATTACGACTGCCAATCTTGTTTAGATGTGTTTTATGCCAAAATATAGAATTACTGAGATACAAAAATAATGAAATAGAATCTTGCTAATTTAAGATGGTTTTATTCTAAAAGTTGAAATTGTAGCACTTCTCATCAAATTTACTGATGTTAGTTTTTTCATTATAGAAAACATAATGTCAAGTTTCTGTTTTTGATTATAGTCAACAATGTTTGTATAAATTGTTTATGCATTATATATTTATAGCTCCCCAGTGACTTTTTCTGTAAATATTTTGTTGCATTCACTTACGCACAAATACCTTTGGGAATGGTATTAATCCATCTCTTTTCTCTCCAGCGATGTGTTAAATAGCAGGACAGAACCCTAACAATACCTTTTGAAGAAGTCGTTCTTTAGTTACCAGCTTTCTGCTTTTCGTTTCCTTCCCGAATATACTTCAATGTTTGCACTTGCCACCTTTGGATCTTTGGAGAACTTGTACTGCATTGCTGTTCTAAATTTGGTGACTTGAAAAATTCTTCCACTAGGTTTCTAAAAAGAAGTTACAGGTCATTAGAATTGCTGTATAGTGCATTACTTGTCAGACTTTTTGGTAGACCTAACAATCTCTGCAATCAAAGGTTCTGGGCATGACAGTAAACTGCATCTGGCAGCAAAGCCTCTGATTAGGAGGTTGTGAGGAGCATGGAACCACCTCTTAAGCTCTTGTTCCCAGGTCCACCCTGACCTGGAGTGGTAGCACCTTGTTAAGGTCCCAGCTATGGGCAAATAGTTAACCCCCAAACTGAGGGTCAAAACACTATGAAAGTATAAAAATAGACTTATAGAAAAATATACATTTTTGAAGGAAAAATATTACCAACAAGACATTTTTAAAGGGGAAAAATGGAAAAATTATTGCCATAATGAATTTTTGAAGGAAAAAAATTACCAGCAATACATTTTTGAATACAAAACTAGAAGACATCTTCAGTTTTCTAAAATAAAAAATTTTCATTAAAATCTAACTAAATCAACCTTTTCACTATAACTAAACATTAAAAAAATACCCTACCTTTTTGGCATTAAATAACCTATAGAGGTTGATATGCCGTTAAACAAAACTCACTCACTCCGTAATCGTACATTAATTTTCTTTTCTAATTGTTCTATATAAAAAGACATTCATACATTGAGAATGGCCATAGTATTTTAGGAAGAATAGCATGCTGATAGATTCATGCTTTAAAGCGGCCAAGCAAGTTGGACTTATCACCTCTTTTTAACCATATTTCTAGTTTATTCTCAGTTTCTAGGATTGCTGTTGCATCTTTAACCCTCTAGGGCCATTCGTATCATATTTGATACAGTATGAAAACAAGCCTTGAAAGAAATATTTTCCTGAAAAATTTTTTAAGAGAAATATTTTATAAATTTCAAATGAAAGCAGTACTGACTGCTCAGTCAATGGATACCAAATGTTTCCTTATAGGGAAATACCAAATGTTTCCTTATAGGGAAATACCAAATGTTTCCTTATAGGGAAATACTGTATCAAATATGATACGAATGGCCCTAGAGGGTTAAGGGAGTGATTAATGCATTTTCCAAGGCTCCTTATGGGCTTTTCCTTTATTGTTAATATGTTTTCTTGGAGAGCTTAAAATACTCCTTGTCTGATATTTTACCTTTCCTTAAAATGAGCGACTTTAATTTCAAGGGGCCTGAAACTGATTCAGGCCCATGTTATGTGCGCCTCAATCCTCTTTAACAGCCATTTTCAACAATAGCAGTCATAGTTGTTATCGTCATGTCATCCATGTACGCTCTTATCAGGGGTTGCCTTAGTCAAGATCTGGTGACCGGCCCTCTGCATTCTGTTTCTGTGGCTTTGATTAACATATTCATGGCCAAGCAAAAAACGGTTGCTGAGATTTTACATCCAGTTATGATGCCTCTCTCAAATTTATGCCATGTTGACGCAGTATTTTCTAATACCATTCTCATTTGAAAGCTGTTAAGATAATCAGTAATATGTTTGGTGATTTTATTCGGGACATGATGGTGTTGGAGTGCTTCTTCCACTAGTTTATGTGTAACTGACCTATAGACATTTTGAAGATTGCTATGTTGCTCCTAGTTGCCTTTGCTTCTTTTAACAGTTGCCAGACGACCCATGTGTTCTGTACATCCTGGTATTCCTGGTACTCCTTCTTTTTGTACAAAGTTATCGATGTATTCATTTTTAAGAAAGTAAGAAAGAAATCTGACAAGTGTCAGGTCAGGATAGTAAAAATATCTTACTCTTGGTGTTCAAAAAAGAGATGCATCTGAATTGGTTTATACTTCTGGCTCCTTCCTCTTTAGGGATCTAAATACCTTTGGAGTGCCTCCATTGTTCTATTATTCTATTATTTTCCCTCTCCTCTAAATTACTTTCAATAACTTCCATAATATGTGCCAAAGTTTTGAACAATGTGTATAAACTATGTAAAGTGCTCCTTTTAGACCTGATGTAGAGGCCAACCTAGCTGCTTTCATTACTGCATTGATTTTAATCCAAGTTGGTTCTCTCAAGTTGAAAGGCGTTGATAGTACTTTAGCTTTTATTAGGGATACGTTTTCTCCAAGTTTCAGTTGTCTGTTTGAATCATTCATGGTTTCTTGGAGAAATATATTTATTTCAGCAGGACTACTCTCCAAATGACCACTTCGCTTTTCCCCTGACAGCTTCTTCATAAAGTTGAACGGATTTGAGGTAAAGGCCATCCGTGTTTTTGCTCTTTACTTCCTTCATTGTCTATGCCATTCTGCTTTATGTAAAAACCTCATTTCTGAACGAGTTTGGTCTCTGATCTCTTGTAGGAGTTGTCTGTCTTCAAGTTTTGTGATTTTTATATTGTTTCTGAAGGGATTTTAATTCTGACCTAAACTGTTTAATTTTCATTTCTCTCCTTTTCTTTTACTGATAATCTTTCTTATCTGTTCCTTGTATCTGAATTTTCCTGCTGTATAAATTGTAATGATTTTGGACATTGTCATTCAACATTCATCCACCAAACCTCTTGATGTTGTTTCAAGGATCTCACTGATGTCCATGTAGAATTCGTACCAAGCTTGTTAGTCACTAGTTAGGGGCTATCTAATCTTAGGCTTCTCAGCCTCACACCTCCTGCATCTCACCAGGAGAAACTCCTGTGCACTGCTGTTGGTGTGATTACAACTGACATTTCATTTTGGCCTGATGTGTGCATATTCTTGCGCATCTTTCCAATGCCCAAGTAATGAGTCAATATTTGATAATAATAATAATATTAAATATATAAAAGCTTAAAACAAGCATAAAATAAATTTAGAGTATTTAGAAAAAAAACCCAAAACAAAAAACAATAGAGGTAAAAATAAACAGAAACACTGTAAGTGTAACATTATATGTTTTAACCCACTATTCAATCGTAATGTTATAATGAATACTGGAAGATTTTTCCTAAATTTAATTCATAACCACTTTAGCTATTCACCAATGCTAAAAAAGATGTTTAGCAAAAATAATGTTAAGATCAGTTATAGCTGCATTAATATCATCAATAAATCTATATCACAATATAACATTATGTTATATTTTCAACAAAGACAGTGTTGTTTTAAAAATAAATGCAACTGCAAAAAAATATGATCTGTACACCAAACTATCATACACTCTGGGAAAGATGTTTTATTTTGGTTCCTCTGAAAATCCTTGGAAATTTTGTTTCTACCATCATCGAATGACTTTAGGTAATATAAAATACAAAAACAGAACTGCTCTCTCTGTAATGCCCTATCAGCCTATGGTCCACCAGTACCACAGATAGCTTCTTTCTCTCTCTCCGGTTATCCGAAATGCATTCAGTACCACAACCGATTGATGAATTTAAATCTCAACTTGCTCTGCTTCATATTGTAATTAATTTGATTGCAGACAGGCCAAGATTCATTGTCTGTATCTTGCCTCAGACAAGCCGTACTGTAATAAAAAAAAACATTGAGAAAATTGACGAATAAAAAAAAATATCACGTTGTATTGCAAGTATAGTGTACAGTAATTTTGCTAGTAGTATTTGCATTCAGAATTATCAATCTAAGTTGTTCCCAAGTTGGGTGCGACACTTAGTTAAACTGGTAAGAGCCGGCTTGTGTGCATACAAAAGAGTTTGTTTAGTTGACTTTATTAATTTTCTTTTAATGAATCTGACTACTTAGCTGATGTTGGAATTATGTTTAGGCAGTTAATCACGTGCAGTCAAAGATTTCCATCTGTTTTCTTGGTCCGATCTCAATCTCTGTTTTATTTCTTTCTTTACTTTCACTTTTATCGGTGTCGGCCAAAAACTAGTGTGGAGGTTGGAAGGGGTCTCCCAGTCTCACATGCAACATTCCTTCCACTACTCCTTTTTCAATGGACTGCCTGTGCCGACAACTCCCTGGTGTCTGCAGTCAGGTCCTCCCACCTTCTTTGTTATTGCTCTAAAGTGAAACAACTATTGTATTTCATACCATATACAGTGTAACCCTGATATAAAAGAGTTGTCGGGATCATATAAAGTTCTCTTATATCCGGGTTTCGTCTATTTTATATACATTACCACAAGCTCTAATTTGGGACCAGAGAAAATCTGTCTTATATCCGGGTTTCTCTTATATCCGGTTATATCCGGGTCATACTGTACAATAACTTGGCTTTTCTCAGAATGAATCATTCAACACCCGCAATTTATTTTTACTAAAACAAATTTAACAGTCAAATTCTCTTTGTGTGGCTTCAAATACTGAACATATGATTCTTCATCAAGTAAGCTTTTCACCTCCCAACCAACACTCAGGGTCTTTACAACATCTTTTATCTACCAACTCTCAACACCTAAATTAGATATTGTTCTCAGCAGACATTTGGCTTATTTTTATAATTTTCAATCCCTATTTTTATATAGTTTGATCCTTTTCATGAGAAGTGTATCAGTATATCTTTCCTTATATTCAAATTAAAATTTCTTATTAATGACCAGCAATCAAATAGTGTCACATCTCTAAATATTTTAAGCAATTAAAGAATGGTGTTACTTTTCCTGGCACCAACTGGGTTATAATAGATAGCAGTAAATCTTAAATGGGGAAAAGAAATAGATGTAATTTATGTCTTGCTGAGAAATTAATTATCTTAAAACATTTAAATAACCCTATTTTATCAAACAAAAGAAATGAATTGATGGCCTCATGTAGGAATAAAAATAATAAATATCTACTTAAATATGTTTATCCAGATTAACTAAAGATTTTAAAACACTAATATATATAATGGCAACTTGTTTATATATATATATATATATATATATATATATATATATATAATCGACTCTGTACGTATCCAAATCTTAAAATCTTACACAAGTAATCTTTAAGGACCACGAATAACCGGCAGAATCTAAGTCCGTTATTGTCCGCCGCTATAAAGCTTTGGACAATGAGGGGAAAAAAAAAGAAAACTGCGGAGCACCGACAATACATACAGTACTTCACAGCAAAGAAAAAAACCCTCAAACGGAACGAACCACAAAGAAAGAAAAGTGCTCGATACAAAACTAACCAAAAAGGATTAACCAAGAGGCAGTGACGTAGAGCAAAAACACACGAGAAAAAATCGCAAGATCGCCAAGACCTACCGCGGTTTTGCACAACGGCTCGTTAATTTATAATTATTTTATATATAAAATAATTATAAATAAGTTGCCATTACTATACCAAGATATAATGCATTTAGAAAAAAAAGAAGAGGAATCATATTCTATTAATAAAACAGGACACAGAAGTATCACGATGTTTCAAATTTGCTAGGCACCTTTCGGTCGATTTTCTTTAGAATGAAAGTCATCAGTAATATAAGACTGAGTAGCTAACAAGAAAAGGGCACAGAACAGACTCCACTTAGATATACTGGAGTCTGTTATTATTAGCATGCAAAGACCTATCCTATGCATGCAACATGAATTAAAATTTAAATTGGTCCTCTTTGGAGAAGCCGTTACCTAGCGGAGGATAATTTTTCCCCCCACTCCCCTTATCCTTACATTTTAACTTCAGTTGCTAATAAAAATTTTTCTTATTAGCTATTCTGTCTTATATTACCAATGATTTTTGTTCTGTAGAAGGGTTGTCGAAAGGTGCATCGCAAATTTTAAACATTGTGATACTTCTGTATCCTGTTTTATTAGTAAAATACGATCTCTTTTTTTTATATTCATTTATTTTAAATGTTATTTATAATTTTTAAAATTAAAATTATACAATCTGTAATCCCAGTATATAGCTATGTGAACAACCAGATATGTTTATTAAAATTTAAATTACTTAAGGATCAGTCTATACTCAACACCTGAAGATTGCATTGTGCACAAAACTCCAAGTTGTGCTATCAGCAAGGAATAATTTTATATATATATATATTCACACACATTAACAAAAATCTTAACGCATCATCATATTGCTCTGTATACTCTACATTGAGCTATTTATAGATACATCTTTTTAATATTTTATATTAAAAAAAACCTACTTGGATTATCCATTCCACTTACAAATTTGACATTATCTATCTATCTCAGTGTGTGTGTGTATATATATATATATATATATATATATATATTTCAATAAAACTGAAGATGTGTCAGTGTGTGTGTGTGTGTGTGTGTGTGTTTCTATAAACATACACTTCCACATTTTTCATCCAATTTGTTTCAAAACTTACACGCTCCTTGCAAATTCATTATTCTACACAACAAAGAAAAAGAAATTGCTTGTGGCCCTCAGTTTAAGCTTTGTTTTAAGTTTTTATTTTCAAGTATTTTTTTGTTAAACTTAAGTTCAACACAGTAACTTTTACATGGAAAATAACTCTTTCAAAAAAACATTAGTCATCTCCAACATTTAATGTCTACAGATGTGGGTCATATAAAAATAGGACTTCTTACTCTTCCCATCCAGTGCAATGCCAGATATTTACTGCTAGTACATGCATATATATATATATATATATATATATATGTATAAAAATCCCGGACCAGAATGTAGGGAGAGTATTATACAAAAATAATCCTGAAATAAACAAGAATACTTAACAATTTACATGAATCTCTAGCTGTTTTTCTTACCATCATATTTATTATTATTGTGTTTTTGTTTTTTGTTATAGATCCGTAAACATACAAAAGTATGTAGTGCTCACTTCAAAGCATCTGATTTCAAACGAACACTCACTGGAAGACGGGATCTTCGAAAAGGTGCGATTCCGTCCGTATTTAAATGGACTACAAAATCTCTTGAAAACCACCAGTCAAAGACACACCACAATTTACAGAACACAAATCAACAAAAAGTTCATTCAGAAAGGTAAATGCCTTAATTTTGTGATACCAATCAAATTTACATTTTAATGTAGGTAATTCATGTCACCGTTCATTGGTACTCTTTTCTGTGTGGGTAGCCCAAATTGCTGCTGCTTGTATGATTAAGTTAAGCAACATCAAGCCTGGTCAATATCTAGATGGTTGACTGTTTGGGAATACTAGTTGTTGTAAGCTTAGATGTGCAGGTGGAGTAATGGATGACGACTTCAAATTAAAATCAAAGAGTCATGTTCCAATTCCAGTTAGGTTTGTTTATTTACTTGTGCATATATATCATTGGAAAAGGTATGAATCCAGCTCTTCTCTCCTATCTATGGGTTAATTAGTAGGACTTGTATCAGTAAATCTTTATTATCTCCAAAACATTCATACAATCGAAAAATAATTTCTGGTTTTAAATAACCTGTAAAAGGTTGATAAGCCGTAAAAAACAAATCAGTCAAGCAAGCAATCAGTCCACACTGCCGATTGGTGGCTGGTCAGCTACTTCCCAGTCAGCTCATACCATTGTCTTTTTTTTTTTTTAATCATTTCACCCCAAGCAAGGCATTCCACTGCCACTATTGCGCAGGGGATTACATAGGGGAAGGTGATGAGAAAGAGTGGTTAGATATAGGAAATGTCAGAAGGAGGGTGATAGACAGATAAGGATATTGAAGATGAGAGTTGGGTAGATGGGAAGGGTGTTTACGAGAATGGATGCGAGTTAGTGTGTTAGGAGGTGTCTATTGACCTTACGTTTAATTATGCATTTATGATATACATTACACGTTGGGAATCTTTTATCCAAAATTCTTGGGACAGGAAGTGCTTTGGTTTTGGAATGTAGGCTGTTTAATTTGTATGTAGCATCTATAAAATGGAGCAGCTTGCGAATGGAACCCAAGCATAAACCCTTTATCCTTTTATGTTTCATAACAAAGCTTATACATATACCCTGAAGGTAGTTTTATATAAATAACATCTACCCTGAAAGTAGTTCTATATAAACTTTAATAAATTTTGTATCCATACTGATACAAGTAATGATGCCACTTATGTAATACTCACACAGATTTTTAAGTGGTAAAATTTAAATTTCACATAAAAATAAGGTTTTGTACTTTCTGTAGATGCAGGATGTTCATTGTGGTGCAGAAGATATCAACTTGGAATGACAAATCGGGGAGCTGAGTTCAAATTCCAGTTGAATTCCTTGCATTCACATGCACAAATACCCTTGGTAAAGGTATTAATCCATCTCTTCCCTCCAGTTATGGGTTAAATAATAGAACAGATTGGGTTCTATAGCCTTGGCTGGCAGCTAGTCTACCGCAACCTACTGCGGGATAATCTTCTGCCCAGTCAGTCATGTCTCTTTCGAAACATGACATTGCGCATATATATATATATATATATATATATATATATATATATAAGATATTGATTGCTATTAAGTATATATTAATATATTAATAGATATACATATCTCAGCACCTGAAGATTGTGCTGTGCATTAAAGTTCGAGACATGCTACTAGAGAGGGGTAATATGTATATTATATATGACAATAAATTTTTTTTTTGTTTTTTTTTTAACAAAGTTAGTGTAAGAATTTCTCTTTCTTTGTGTCTGGGACATCTCTCTCTAACTGCAAGCGGTTCAATGTCACTGCATCAAAATTTCTCTTTTTGACCCTGTAGACGAAAATTCTTCCTTGTTTTGTAAAACCAAGAATTCACTTATGTAAAACTGTGATCATATGCAAAAGCAAATTCTCATCATCAACCAGCACTAAAATAAAAGAAAAAAGAAAAACAAGATTCTTTCTTGCAAGTAGTCCGCTCTGGTTTCAATCCCGGGTCTCTCCCCAATGTACAACACTTCTCCTGCTCCAGGTGTAGCACAACCCTGCATTCACTATGGTATGAGAGCAGCTGAAATCATGCAGCGCTGAGCAAGTGTTTGGTTGACATACATCTTGTCCGGGGAGCAGAGCAGTGCTGACATCTTGTCCCCCCCCCCAACTCGTTTCTTGGACAGCTTGAGGCCATGTGTCTGATCCAGCCAGACCGGAAGCATCATATGTGCCACTGTCCTTTGCAATCCTTGGCAATGTGACCACTCCGGCCACAACGGAAGCAATTTGTAAAATGGGTCAGGCCTGGGATCTTTGTGGCCACTCTGGGCCGATTGCGCAGCCATCACAATAGGCTCCTCAAGTTTTGCTTCATCTCTGATGATGGCCCATGCGCACTCAAGTAGCTGCTCAATCGGTGTCATTTCAGTGCTTGTAAACACTCTCAGGAGTTGCTTCACTCAAACTGGGAGTCCGGCCACAGATGCATATACAAAATCTGTTCAGGCTATCTTCCAAACAGCACAGTCAGCTTCTTCAGTACCACAAAGAAGACATCCACTGTCTTGCCTGCTAATAATTTCTGGGTGGTAAAGCATTCATAGGCTGTACAAGGGTCCATCGCAAAGGCCCTGTACAGCACAGTCTTAGTGAGCTCAACATCAGCTTTATCCCTGTTGCTTAACTGCTGGTAAACATCCAGAGTGCCTCCCGTCAGTCACAGGGGAATAACTAACTCAACCTGCTTGGCACCACACAGGCAACAGATTAATTCCACCCTCTCAACCCAGTCCAACACAGATGTGGAGCCGTCAAACTCGGATGAACTTTGCATCTGCCATTATGCATTAAAATAATAAAAAAATCAGCTGCACATTAAAATGCCGAAACAGCTTGTAAGAATTTCTCCTTCTTTGTGTCTGGGACATCTCTCTCTTACTGCACGTGGTTCAATGTTGCTGCATCAAATTTTTTTTCTCTGGTGCTGGGACGAAAATTCTTTCTCATTTTGTAACACTAAGAATTCACTTATACAAAACAGTGATCATATGCAAAAGCAAATTCTCATCATCGGCCAGCACATAAAATAAAAAAGAAAAACAAGATTCTCTCTTGCAAGTAGTCCGCTCTGGTTTCAATCCTGGGTCTCTCCCTGATGGACGACACATGACACAACCCTTACTTTCTTTTTTTGTAGATTTGCATGATGGTTGCCACAGTTAGTCTTGTCCAGAAAATGGTTATATTAAAAAGTGCTTGATACACAATTCAAAAATCAAAAGTACAGAGCTATTAAATATTAAAATGAAGAAATACTAACCCTTTCTGCTACCATGGTTAGTATTCCTTCATTTTTATATATATAAAATAAAATAAATTTCGATGTTCAAAACTGTTGAATGATCATTTCAACATGAAATCCCTAAGAGAGATTTCACATATTAATCGAAATTTATTTTATTTTATAATTAGCTCCGTAATTTTAATTACATTGAGCTCTCCACCTGTATCATTTTTTAATATTTAAATTTTAATATTAATTAGGATCAGGTTTTTAGGATTTCCCTTCCTACTTTTCCATTTGGATTAAAGTTATTTTAAATACATACATACATATATATATATATATATATATATATATATATATATGAGTTGGTATCAAATATGAATCAGAATCCAGAATGATAAAATGAAGGACAAATGAGAAACTTTATCAATCTGACATGTTTACTTTTATTAAAGCTTTATCAGAGAGATTTAAAAAAGCTTTAAAAAAAGTGTGACACATTAGTTTGATAAATGTTTCCTCTTTGTCCCTTTCTTTCTCATTCTGTTGGATTCAAATCCATATTTGATCCCAACTCTTATATATATATATAACGAAATGTTCAGCACTTACTATATGGTTGAAACCTTGGTAGCATGTAAGTGGTGAACATATTGTTGGCTCTGCATACTTAGTTCTTTGGATTGAACATTGAGCAGTTTTTATATAACCTTCTACTGGTTTAACCAGTACTTTTTTTACTGCTATATATATATATATATATATATATATATATATATATATATAGTTTTATGGTATGCTATATTTATGAGTTAAAATGCGCATTATCAGTGATAGAGTGCATGTAAATATAAAAGTGGGCATTGATGTAAATACCTAGCAGTGACAGTTTGTTTCATGCTTAAACACGTGTGTGTGTGTGTGTGTGTGTGTGTAAGATATTGATTGCTATTAAGTATATATTAATAAATATATATATTATTCCTAACCAGTAGCATGACCTTGTAGTCTCTACTCAGCACCTGAAGATTGTGTTGTGCCATCAGGCCATGTCTTAAACTTAATAAAATTTGGCCTGACACTTGTGTTTAAGCATGAAACACTGCCCCACTGAGCATTGACCTTAATGTCCATTTATATTTATATATATATATATATATATATATATATATATCCTATGTCTATGGCATGACTCAGAGTTTCATGTATTATGCAATCATCAGGTGCATATTTCAAACTGACAGTTTATTAGATTTGAATTTAAATTCACTCGATGTTCATGAGAATTAGATCCTATAAAGTTAATTTACTGCTTTTTTAATAACAATATTAAAAATTTAAATATTCTAAGGTTTATATATATATATATATATATATATATATATATATATATATATATATAAATTATATTTTAGAACATGTACATAATTATTCTATATATAACCGCTACGAAGGTATGCTCGTTTCAGCATTGAAACTTCGATGCCTCATCAGGTGGTGTGTGAAATCCTTTTTCTTTATATTTTAGTTTTGTTCGAGGTGTTGGTGGGGGTTAGCAATAGGGTAATAAGTTTGTGACCGTTGGAATTTTTTGAGAGGGTGTTTCTTAAGTGGTTGATTAATGAGAGTCTTTGATTCTAGACAGTTGTAAGTTTTAATTATCTATTGGCTAGACTATATCTTTATGGATTTCTTAGAAGGGCTGATATTGGCGTGGATATTTTTTTTATTTATTTTTATTTAAGCAGAGTCTTTATAATTAATGTAAGTTTGCATGTTTAATCTTAACTTTGGATTTAGGGAATATGTTTTTCGTATTAAATTTTAAATTAAAAATTTAATAGAGAAAACGGTTTCCAAACTATGATCTAATTAATAATAGCGGTTATATATAGAATAATTATGTACATGTTCTAAAATATAATTTATAATAAATATTCACAGCTCTATATATTATATATTGAGCACTGTTTTAAATTATTGTTTTGGACGTTGTAAGAATTCTTCATTCTGTATTTACTCAGATATATATATATATATAGGTTTTCATCCAAATGAGTTTCATTAAAATTTCATTAAAATTTTATTTTTTTATTCTCTAAGACAAATTCTAGCCAATGCTAATCTGCATGGCTGAATCCTGCATATTTCCACAATTCCCAGAGGTTCACTGATTAATTAGATTAATATAAGAAATTCTAGTATTATTTTTGTTTTATGCGAAAAACACATTGATTTGAAAATTCTTGCAAAAATATCTTGCTACTTCTTGGAATTTAATGAAACTTTTTAAACATATTTTTTTTACATTTATTACCCCACCCCCTTACCTGATTTTATGAAATTTTGAGAAAATGAATTTTTTTACTGCTTAATGTTTAGATTACTTATATGCAGAACTCCTTGGAGAATTTAAATTTTCATTTATTTTTGGTAAAACAGAAAATCTGCTCTGAATCATAAAATAATAGTGCAGTAGAACTGAATTTTGTTTTTCTTGCATCAGCAGGAAACCGAAGATTAGTCTAAAAAATTTTAGCGTCTTTTTCCGTGGTGAAAAACATTCTTTAACACATTAATCACCATGTTAAAAATGCATTTCTGCAATATTTTAAACTAAAAGTAAGTAATATTTATTTCAAATCGGATTAATTAAATTTTAAATCCGCTAATATTCTTCAAATAAAATTTCAGAAAAGTACATTTTATTTTTGAAAGAGTTTTTAATAAAGAGAATTATGTTGTCAGATGGGGAAAATAGCATTAAGATCAAAGATTTTTAACAATTTCAAAACAAATCTCTTTCAAGTAAATTTAAATTAGTTTTGAAGTCCAGCAAAGTATTTTGTTAACTGTAAATATTAAATTCTGTCTATTAGCTTAAATTTTAATTTCAAACTAATAGATTAAATTTAATATTTCTAGTAAGCAAAATAAAAAATGAAAGCCTCAAGAAGGATCTTTCATTTTTTCAAAATTCATTTTAAACTTTAGGTATTGGTTCTTTGGTGGTACCTAAATAACAGTTTTGAATAAAAAGGACAGTGTGACTACAGATTTGTATTCCCTCCTGCCATAGGCTTCTGTGGCTGAATTGGTTAGAATATCATCCGATGATGTTGACGTGTGAAATTTATGTTATACTGGAAGCTATTTCTGGCTATGTTAATGTTCAGAGGATGTGCAACACACTTTTTATGAAAAGTAACAATGTGATGAAGAAAAGCCAAGCTGGAAAGTAGTAATGAAAAAAATATTGTGCCAGGATTCAAGTCATTAAAAGATAAGTAAAGAATGATTCACAGGTTTTTGACAAGTGAGTATCTGCTGAGAGAAATATGCAATTTTCAAAGGCAGTTCAGGTCAGGCTTAGATCTGCAATTGGTAACATGTAACCCAGTGCAACCTGCTGCATAAATGGGTAACTGGCGTCTAAACCAACTCGCCTAAACAACTTTTCTGCTGGTGAGAATGGTGGACAAAAAAAATTCCAAGGAACAGATAACCATTTTATAGAACCAACATAGGTGAGGCTAGAAGGGGTCACAAGTCTTGAATGGCAACCTTTCTAGAGATGGTGTCTCAATAAAAACTTACTTGTTTTTATCCTTATACTTGGACTACAGAGCCTCTTAGTTGGACATCAACAGAGCATCTGATTTTGTAAAACTTGTTCGAATCTCACCATGGTCAATGTATCAGGGAGGTGACTTCTTGATGTTATCAGTCTGGCGGAGGCAATCCCAGGATGTGTCCTTTAGAAAGTGCCTGAAAACTATACCACAAGTTGACTCCAAGTGAAATTGGGTAGATGGAACTCTTTAGTGGGCTATCAATAACTGTGCTAGAATGAAGTCACTAGTCATCGTGACTGAGAGTTTAAGTTTAAGCATGCTGGCCTTGTTCAGGCTGTTTATCACATGCTCTATCCCAGAAACTGTAATTAAGGTCAATTCAGCATAGTTGCAGTATAAACCGCTAGTGGCCTCTTTGGGTGTTGAGCAAACACAAATGTGCCTGAATAGGCATCTACAACAAAGATTGGCAAGCAGCCAGGTATCCTTGGATATGAGTGACCAGCCATTTTTTTCCTTTTAAGATGTATGTATTTATGTACAATACTAAAGAAAGAAGCATTGAAGTAAGGATGAAGAAAAAGTCTCTTTCATGCCTCTTTAAAGGTTGGATAATATTTAACATAGAAAGCTGTCATTACAAAAAGAATTAGCCAGAAATGGATACTGGAAATACTTCATACCAGATGTATTTTAATAATCAAAGAGCTATTAAACTTGAAAGTTGTAATAAGACTCATCTTAAAAACCGTATTGCAGATTGTATTGTGCCTATCAACATTTGCTGCTGTTTCTTTCATTTGTCTTGTCTAAATATTAGCTGTATGATTGCAAATATAATTTTGTTTTGATTTTTCATATTTAAAAACTAAGTTTGATTTTTTTTTTCTCTATTCAGCAAAGCCAGTGTTTTTGTTGAAACTCCCACTGATCCTGAATACAGACCTACAACTGGTTTCCGGGAACAGTTTGAAGCAGCCCTTAGTTTGATCAATTTTTCAAAGCTTGGCTATCATTAAAAAAAAAAAAGGACGCTCTCACAAAACTCACCATTTCCAACCATATCTAGCCAATCTTACAAAATGGTAATCGGCTGTCGAAGATGTTCCATGATATGATCAGATTAAATTTTCAGTTAATTTTGCTGTGAAACTCTTGATTTGATATTCACACTCTGAACACGAATTGCTTAATGATCCCTCTCACTTAACTGTTTTGAGTCCCCCTCCATCAAACATTTAATTTTAAAATCTCTCAATGATGCCGTCTGTGATTTCTCTTATTTAAAAGAAAAAGAATTATCAACACTCATCACTTTGTTTGTTGTTTCTTTTTTTGTTTTTTGTTTTTTGTTTTTTTGTTTTTTGTTTTTTTTCCCTTGATCTGTGGTTTCTAGGACACGTAATGAGGAAGGTGGGCTTAAAGAATCTAATACTCACAGGAGTAAGAGAGACAGAGGAAAGCAGTGCATAGCATACATGATGGGCTTGAACAAGTGGATGATTAAATGAAAATAGTTTTGTTTTGGAGGTATTAAAATTTACAAGCCATTCCTTGCCCCAGTTAACCACTGATTGGAGATCCCAGTTGCTAGTTTTATTTCATTAGAATTGCTACTAAGCCAGGAGTAAATAGAACTGAACTGAGATGTGTTCACTGCAGAGACACGTTCTTCTGAGAACATCACATTGCCATAGTAGATTTAACTGACATTATTTTTACTTATGAATGTTACCAATAGGCATCTTTCAAATAAAAGGCAGTCAGTTAAGTGCCATACGGGATACACGCTTGGGCGATCATGTCTCGAAAGGGACATGACTGACTAAGTAAAAGATTATCCCACAGTAGGTTGCCATTATTTTCTGTGGTAGACTGGTTGCCAGCCAATGCTATAGAACCCAGTCTATTCTATTATTTAACCCATAAGATGTTCCATAATTTTTAATTTTCCAAGCACTTTTAGCCTCTTCACAGGCCATTTTCAAGGATGTTTTTTTTTCTAGTGTTTTTATTATGAACTCATGTTTGACTGTAATGTAATTTTTTGTGTTTTTGAAAAAGAGAGTTCTTTAAAGCTTTCACGTAATACATGAGGCTGGATACTGCATGAGCATCTGTCTACTTTTTAAAAAAATTATCAAATCTCCGTTTCCACTGTTAAATAATGTAAGGTTGATGGTAGGAGAAAATTATTTTATATATAGTGCCTCTTTTATAACAAGGTGTCTTTGATATTTTTATATAAATAGTATTTTTGTATTTTCAACCAAAATTTTTCTTATGGGTTCTTGTAAGTTATTGGTTAATAAATGTTTTTTATTGCACTATTAATACTAGATAGGTGGCATGTAAGGCGTCTACGTAGAGAAGTGGTAGTATGGCCAATATAGGTAATTGATTTATAACAAGAAACATAGTCTTGTACAGGACATTGAAATTCATAAATTATATTAGTCATCATTAGTTTAGATTTCATGGGGTTATTATTATTAGCAACAACAAGGTTTGCAGTTTTCTATTTTCAATAATATATTATAAATTTCACATGTTTTTGAGGAATTACGACAGAAATATGGTATTTAATAATTTTTCGTATGGCTGCAACATGTAATCAATCTAACAGTTAATAAAGTTTAGTTTTAAAAAATATATAATTAATTAAAAAGAATAGATTATAGCAAATAGTAAATATATTGAGATAATTTTAGATATATTTAAGAGTGTGAATAATCTTATGATGGCGGTAAGTAGTAATTTCATTACTTTGGTTTAATAAGTTCATGGATTTTTTCTTGTAAGCAAAGAAAACATATTTCATGCAACAATTTAGATGTTCTAGCTTTTGTTAATACCTTCCATTTTACTGTAGGAGTTTTATATGCATTTTTGCCAATAGTATGTGGAGAGATAACTTGAGTTACTAGTTTTATTATTAAAGAATAGCTTAGTTGATAAAATTAGTTTTAAAAGTGTTCTTAGTACTTCTGATATAATGTTTGATAAGATTTGGATTTTTTTGTAGGGGAGATGGTAGCTTTGTATACTATGAAATTTGTAAGGCAGCTATTATGCAGAGGACATACTTCAGGGTTATGACAATTACAAGTATTAATGTTATTATTATTATTTATAATGTTGGTTATGATTGTTAACTTTGTTATATTGTTTGAGGATTTTATTGTTGTGTATTTTTATTATGATATCAAGATTATCAGTGCAGCTATAACTAAGTTTCAGTGTATTTTTATTAAATAACAATACAAGAATAATTAATAAGAATACAATAGTAAATGATTAAATATAACCTTTCAACTTCATCTTAGTCCAAGAACTAGTATGGCCACAATGTGAGGGATCAGTTTATATATTGATTATAATATACAATTGATCCCCCACTTTATATTTTACTGGAACATTATTAAATAAGTTTTCTACGTCTAAGGAGGCTTTTTCTATGTGTCATGCCTCTTCAGAACATAGGCGATCATGGCCCTCCACATCACTATCCTTTGTAGATCTTAACACCCTTTCTCTTGTTACCCTCCCAAATCCTGCTCTGCCATTCATTTACTCAAGCCCATAAATCTAGAATATAAATGTATAAAAACTAGCATGACCACAAAGTTAGGGATCAGTTTATATATTAATCAATATCTAAACTGATCCCTAACTTTGTGATCATGCTAGTTTTTATCGTTAATATCGACTTGATCTCACATTTTATATCCATATTATAATTTCTTAATTTTTTTTATCAAATTCTGATTAGGTATGAATCCACATCTCAATACTGATTAGTTATTTAAAACTCTTCTTCTCCATGCCGTGTTCCTTCAAAACGTAGGTGATCATGGCTCTCCACATCTTCCTATCCCGTGTAGCTCTTAACACCCTTTCTCTTGTCATTATACATTCTCAACTTATATGAAGTTGAAATTCACTCTGCTTGAGGTTTTCATTAGGATGAGAGGCAGAATGGGACCTCTCAGATGATTAATAAAACTTTTGTTTTGGAGCATTTTGAATTAACAAGCACTTCCGTTTAACGGCAGACTGTAGGTCATTTTTGTGATCAGCTAGCAGTTTGACCTTATCAAACATTACTTACTATCTATAATAGTCATTGATAGGAGACTGGCTTTTAAGAAGCAAAATTTTATTTTTAAAGAAACACTTGTTCCAAAAGTTTTTCTCGCCAACATAATGTGGCTTGCCTCTTGGCTTTTTCATGGCAATCTCTCTGATGACCTTTCTTCATTGGTGCTTTGACTGCTACCACATTGGATGTGTGTCATAGTGCAATGGATATCTGCTTAAAATGAGAAATTGGAGAGCTGAAATTGAATTCCAGTTGAATTTGGTACATTTGCTTATGTGCAAATACCCTTAGGAAAGAATTAACCCATCTCTTTTCCCTCCAGTTATAGGTTGAATAGCAAGATGGATTGGGTTCTATAGCAGTGGTTGCCAACCAGTCTACCACAGAAAGAAATGACAACCTACTGCAGAAAAAATCATTAGCTTAGTCAGTTATGTCTCAAAAGAGACGTGAATGCCCAATGTAACACTATTTCTGGTGCTGAGAAATATTGAAGATATCTTTTGTTTCTTCTTCACCCTAGGCAAAGGATATTCTAAGACCAGCCAGGAAAAATTGATAAATGAAATTACAAGATAAAGTGTTTTTTTTATGACTCTTGAGTGCTAGCTGCAGATTTTGATAAAGATTTTTATCAGAAAAATCAGAAAAGCCATTATTGCAGAAAGTGAGTTTCTCAGTTACTGAAAAATTTAATGACTATTGATAAAACAACAGTGTTCTAAGGGTCCAATTTGAAACAGACTTTTCCCAGGCATGAAGAATTTTATGACCCCTAGGGACAGCTACCCTTGGTGAGAAAGAGACACAAAATTTCCAGAAATAAAGTTTTCTTTGTTTCTTTGTAGAATTTTGCAAAACTGATATTTAAAAGAGAAACCTTTTTTCTTACTTTTGAACCAAAGGTAGATAGTTTTTTTTATGATGACTGAAATACCTTGAAGTGGTGTAATGGTTAGCAAACTTATCTCACTAGGACCATTATAATTTAGTAGTGAGTTTGATACTGCATGTCCCATACTTTCAGAGCTGCATTTAGAAAATCACCACACCAATGATTTGATGAGAAATAAATTTTGAAATGATAATTAAAAGTTGACCATTGGGCTGGACCACGCCTCTTGGGCAATGGTAAGAAGCACTCACACAGGAGAGAAAAAGATGAGGTTGATCAGATGACCAATGAGAAAAAAGCTTTGGTAGATTTTGGTAAAGTTGGAGAAACATTCTATGCCCCTCAAGGAGTAGTAAGAGGCATTCATACAGGTGAGAAGAAAATCAGGTGATCAAAAGGAGGATCCCTTATTGGTCATTTGAAAATGCTAAGTGTACCCAAGTTCCATCACAACTACCCCCACTGAATGTAAGGTTCAATATAAGCAAGAGTCACTGGCTTTTCAGGCAGTTGAGCACAGTAGATTTAGACTGGTACAGAGTGATTTAACAATGTGTTGTCACATGACTACCTGCCTTAGAGAAATCTCTGACTTTAGCCTGGTGCCAGACCAACCAATTTAGAATGCTACATCCAATAAAAGGTATGGGTTGTCTGCATGCAAGAGTGATAAACTCTGACCAAATACTGTACTGAACAGAACATATATATATATATAGTAAAGTTTTGTAATTTGCTTGAAGCATTCTGTAAAATAGTTATGGTAATGAAGGTTATGTCTTGAAGGCTGTCACAATGTATTGAGTAAAATAAAGGAAGGTAAAGAAGTGTTTGGGTATTACCTATTTATTAAACATTAATATTTCGAGATCAAAATCTCATCTTCTTTTGATCTCAAAATATTAATGTTTAATAAATAGGTAATACCCAAACACTTCTTTACCTTCCTTTATTTTACTCAATGCATTGTGACAGCCTTCAAGACATAACCCATATATATATATATATATATATATATATATATATACGTTCTGTTCAGTATCTATTCTCATTGGCATGTATTTACATTGTGTATAATATGCTAAAATCAGCCTTTCTCCACTGAGCACCCATAGCTTAGAGGTAGAATTGCCAACTAATGTCAAATCAGTCAGGTTTCAATCCTGGTTAGAAACAATCAGATGTGTAACTGTACTGATGAGCTGGGATACAGTGAAGCAAGACTGTGGATTACTATATATATATAAGCACCTCATTGTTAATTTTACAAAGATTTTCATTTTTTATTGTGGCTCCCAGCTATGCCTGGATAATTGATGCAATGGATTTTGGTGACTTTCAACCCAAACCGGCTTTGTGATCAATCAAACACAACATGGGCAGAGTTCGGTTTGGAACAAGTGATTGACTATCGATCGGCTGCAAAGATTTTAGGTGTTGATAGAAAGAACCAGTAGTAGTGGGGATTAACACAAGCCTGTATCACATATGGAGCTTAACTGAGTGACCGACAAGTGTGGCAGCTAGGTCTCATCATCATCTGTCATCCTAAACCTGTTCTTTAATTGTCTTTTCTCCTCTTTGAGCTTGGTCAGTATCTAGATGGGTAACTATAAGCTTGGATGTGAGGATGGTGTAATGGATAATGGCTCAGAATTGGAAAACAAAGAGCAGTGTTCCAATTCCAGTCATGTTCATTATATTCACTTACAGCCAAATACCCTTGGGAAAGGTATGAATCGACTTTTTCTCTCCCCATGATATGGGTTAATTAGTAGAACTTGTATCAATAAAATCGTTATTCAAAAAACTATCTAAAAATATCTTTTGACTTTAAATAAACTGCAAAAGGTTGATAAACCATAAAAAACAAATCAATCAATGTCCCTTCTCTTCATTAACATCTTCTCATTCTTTTTCATTCCCAGTAACCACTTGTATCCTAGTGGCATTATCACTTAACTTAGGGTAAAATGATTAAAAATATTTTCAAGTTCTTTTTTATATGCCATGTTTCTTCAGAATATAGGTGATAATGGCTCTCCATAAGTTCTTGTCTTTTGTAGCTCTTAATAAACTTTGTCTTTCTGTTAATTCTCCTAAACTTTGTTCTGCCATCCATTTACTCAAGCTTACTGAGTACATTATGCATTGTTCCTCTTGCCCTCTACTGTCCCATGAGTATCAGATTTTCCAAGCCTTTCTTCCTCATTATGTGCCCTGGAAACCTCAACTGTCTCTTCCTGAGGTTAAGTTTCCTTTTTGTTTCCATTTTCTCCAAAATTTTGTTGTTACTCATATGTTTAGTCCACACTATCCTCAGCAGCCTTCTGTAGAACCACATTTCTTACTGTCATACATGAGGACAGACATCACATAGCAGTTTAGTACTCTTTTTCTTGTTTCTAGCAAAATTTTCCTATTTCTTTATACCCTGCTTAACTTTTGGAATGCATCTTAGTCTATCCCAGTACCCTTTTGGATCTTAGTGTCACTGTTTGCATCCTCTGTTAAAACACTCCCCAGATATTTAAATTACCACACTTGTTTGATTTTAGCAACTGTGTTTTAAAATTCGCACTTTGGGCACAGCCTTTGGCTAACAACCATGCATTCAGTCTTCTTGCAATTGAGGCTTAGTTAGTAAAACATTAACTTACTGATTGCTATTTTAAACAGCTTTATTGCAATATTGTATTTTAGGTAATTATGAGTTTATATGTAACCGTGAGAAACATGTTCTGATTAAAACTGTTTTTTTTTTATTTGGCTTTCATGCTTTATAGTTTCATATAGAAGAAACAAGTACAGTTGACTTACATTTTATGCTTTATAGTTTCACACAGAAAAGTACAGTCATTATATTTTATACTTTATAGTTTCATATAGAAGAAAAAAGTACAGTTGTCTTACATTTTATACTTTATAGTTTCATACAGAAAAAAGTACAATCGACTTACGTTTTATGCTTTATAGTTTCATACAAAAGAAAGTACAGTCGACTTACGTTTTTATGCTTTATAGTTTCATATAGAAAAAAGTACAGTCAACTTACGTTTTATTATTTATAGTTTCATATAGAAGAAACAAGTACAGTCAACTTACATTTTATTCTTTGTCATTTCATATAGAAGAGACAAGTACAGTCCACTTATAGTAATAAATGTAGCAAAATAAAAATTCCCAGGAAATATTTAAAAAAAAAATCAAATGAAACAATACAATTGAAATCCTTATTCTAATTCAGGTTTTAATTTTAGAAAAATTGGTGTGCAGATTTAAAACAATTGTTTTATAATCTACGGTTTCAGCTTAAATAATTTTCTTGTTTGGTCATTCAAAATAGTTACCTCCCTTGATATTTACCCCTTTGTACCTTTCGACAAACTATTTTTTTTTCCTTTTAATTTTAAATTCTTTCGTAATTCCTATTGCAGGAATTGTAGCAGCAGTTTTGACATCAAAGTTAAAAATAAAATAGAAGAATAACACAGAACAAAAAATTATTTTGGAAAAAAACCTTTCTTTTTAAAGAAAGAGATTAGATACTTTGGATCAAGCATTATGAAATATATCTGGAATCATTATCAGGATTAAAAGAACATACTTTATGATTGGATAAAAAATGGAAAAAGTAACAGAAAATATTTAAAATGAAAAAATATCAAAATTCATTTAAAATTTCTTTTTTAAAAAATGCAATTCAAACAGGTTAGTTTTCTTAGTCAAAAAGATCAAAATTCTTTCTTCTTTTTTCCCCTCTCTTTTTAGATTTTTTTTTTGTTTATACTGGAAACAGTTTACAATACAAATTCAAAAGTGTTACATATTTAAAAAAAAAAAAAAAAAAAAGAAACACAAGAAGTAAAATAAAATAAAAAAGATGTTAAATTCCTTTTTTAAGTTGAAGAAACTTGCATTTTTTAAATTTTTTTTATATCAATTCCTAAAATAGTAAAAGAACGTAACACTGCTGACAATGACAGAATACAGATTTTATCCCTCAGAGTTTTCCTTCCCCCTTAATTTTCTTTGGTATTTTATAATTGGAGATTGAATGCCTCTCTCTCTCTCTCTTTTCTCTCTCTCTTTCTTTCTCTTTATTCTTCTTCCACCAGGAAAGTTGGAGACTTGCATAATACTTTGCTGAAATGTGCCTTGCAATCAGCAAATCATACAGCAGATCCCATCAACCTTTTTGGGGTTTTTACAACTTGGTTTGGTACATATCTGTTTCTGGCACTCCACCTGGCCATTCTAGAGATAGAAATGAAAGAAAAAAAAATTATGTTTATTATTATTGTTAATTTTGAAATTGCAAAATAACAGTCATTATTATTCCATTATAACAGTCGTTCATAGGTGAGGAAGAAGAGAGTAGCAAGTGAGGCAGAATGATTAAAAAACAATCAACACTTAGAAACAGTTTCCAAAAATTCATATGATCTCAGAATTTAAAATATTAGTATGGATTACTTATAATTGTATGCATGAGTTCCATTATAAATGTAAATAATTGTTGACCAATTTTATCATTGGATATTTTTTAATTATATAAAATATTAAGAATATAGTAACTAGGGTCTGCATATTGGAGGAGAGAGTTATCAATGATAATGTCCTGATTTCGAATCCACAGTTATCTCCCTTTAAGTCTCTCTCTGTTTTTTTAATTTTAAATATACTTTTTATCACATAAAGTTTGGCAAGGCATGAAAAAATTTTCTTTCCAAAAATGCTATCCAGAGTAAAACAAGTTTGTGAACCACTGCATTATAGTAAACATAAAACTAATTAAAACTTATCTCCTCTTATCTATTTGCTTATTAGTGGTCTGTTTCTTAATATTAGGTACTCTAATTACAAAGACTGCTTGCCATAAAAGTAGTATCTCTAGAAATACACTGGTTGACCATGTTTGTTTTTATTGGCAGGGGATAGAGATAATAACACAATCTTTAATTTCTGTATTTTGGAAACCAGTTCAAAGGAAGAATGTGTCCTCCTGCTACTAATCATATGTGGTAGCTCTTAATAAATTTGGAATAGACTAACATATCTTAATTTTGCATAGACATGTCAGCATACACAGTGGATTTTAGAAGAAATGTTCTTGTGGATTATCTTCCCATAGGTTTGCAGTTCTACCAAGAATTTGTAAGGTGGTGCTGTCATGCAACTATATAAATGGGACGTTCCTGTGTTCACTTCTTTATCTTCCAAATATCTTGAAGTGACACCAACTGGGACTGTCCCAGGACATGGAGATGTCTTTCCCCTTAGCAACTGTGTAGTGACCGCAAAATAATAATAACTCCCTTCATCCACTGCCTCCAAATTTGGGTGATGAAAGAAGAAGAAAGAAAGGTAGGAATTTGCAAGCCTATGTGAAATTTTGTTTGGACCAATGAAAATCTTGCCTTCTCAGAAATTAGCCAGTCAGCTGAGAAGAAGAAAAGAAAGTTGTGAGCCTAGGCGAAATTCTTTTTGATATGAAATGAGAAGAAAGATTAAATTAATGAGAAAACAGTCAAGTGAATGGTTTCGTTTCAATTCTTGTGACCTGACCTGTGTTGAAGCATTCACCAGTGTAAAATTAATCATCAGTTATATTATTAGCCTCTAACCAGCATGAAATACTTCAAAGAAATACTTCAAAGAAATACTTCAAAGAATTTTCTTTCACCAATCCAAGTGTTATATATCGCCGTATGACGACAAAACAACAAACATGCATATATAAAAATATAAGGTTATATTTTTATTAATGACGACGAACTGTGTGGAATAGAGAACGGAAAGGGTGAGGGCACATATAGAATGGCTGACGGGAGTGTAGTCTGCCTGTGTTGTCTCTCTCTGCTTCCACCGGCCGTTCTCTGCTACTGGCGAATCCATGTGTCGAGGTCCTTATATAGTCCTCTAGAACCGGGACCTTCCTTCCGGTTTTTGCCTCGCCCACGCAACGCCCACGTAATTCTAAGAGGCACCTGATCTGTTTGCCTCTGTAGCCATTTCCGCCGCTGTCGGAAATAAGGTCAAAATGACATCCGCTCCGGCCTTGACAGGATGTATTTCACAGACACCTGTCTTGTCGCTTTGCCGCTCCCTTCACCGACGGAAAACACCATCGCTTGCATCACTTCCTCGGGTGGGGCCAGATTGTTATATTACACAAGTATTTCGAACTATATCTCTTCATCTACTTTTGAACGTATTCAAACTATCTACCCCTTTGATGAGCAACAAACTCTTCTACGTCTATCTTGTACATTTTTTAATAGTATTTTGTGTCAAATCATTTAATCTGTTGTATGAACATTTAATGACAATACATCAAAATTACAAACTTTAAGAATTCTGATTTATTTTCCTGAAACAAGCTCCTGATACAACTTCAAGTTGTGTAAAGTCACGAATTAACTTCTCGTTTTGTTAAAATAGCCCATATGTTTCCTTGTCATTATCCTTCATTAATCCTCTTGGTGTGGGTAAACCAACTTTTTATTTAACCCCTAATCTGACACACTCACCACCGACATAATTCCTAACTTGTAATGTCTACATTTTAGATGCATACTGTTTATTTTTCTTTCTTTTTATCCAGCTATCTTATTTTATATACTGTATCGCTACAGGACATAGGCAATCCTTTTAAGTAATAAAATATTATTAAAATCAATGACTAATAAAATACAAAGTAAAATTAAGACTAAAATTCCCTCCAGCACTAAAAAAAAAAAGATATTAGATGTATCCTGTCAATTATTCATACACGCCCCTTTCTCAGGAATATCATGGAAAAGAGCTTCACAGAAGGACAAATGTCAAAGATTATCAGATATACTTCATTCACAATATAGATTTTCACTCAATTACCAGTAATTATCAAAATTTATTCTCTAGATATTCAAAAAATCCATTAGGAATAAAACAAAAAAAGCTTTACAAATAAATTTTCTATTTCCTTACCTGACACATGCAAGTTTTACAATCATTGATTTTCCACTCTTCTTTATTTGGATGTAATTTTCCATCATTTCCATGGCAACTGAAGGAATCTTTTGATATCTTCCGTTGCAAGAAAGTCACCTAGAAAAAATCATATTTACCATAAGTATCATAAAACCTGCAGGTTATACAACTTGTGACATCTCAATGGATTTATTAAATACATGAAAACTTTTATTCACTCTAATGATTTCCTTAATAGTAAGTCTGATCAATTTGAGTAGATCAAATTGGCGCAGATTTTTAAAAAATATATATACTTTCTGTTGTTAACTGTGGCAAGGAATGGTTTGCTAATTTTAACACCTTTAAAATGAAACTACTTTCTTTTGTCTGACAGAACCTTTTTTAACTTCCATTAGCATGGCTAATGCTAACCTCTCTGAGAAAGATTCATTGTACCTTCTTGGACTAACATTTTCTGGTGAAATGAAGTGGGAAGATTATATTGAATAATTTGCTTAGTCTGTCATTATGAAGTTGGTTGCCTGTGTCAAGATTATGGTGAGAAAAATTGTCTACTATTTATCCATGCTTTGAATATTGCTGCCACATATAGCCTGGTGTTCCTGCTATATATTTAGAGATTCTTGGTAAAATTCAAAAAAGAATCTGCAATGTTATTGGTCATGACCTGGCATCTTGGCTCTTGTCACTTTCCTAATGTTGTAATACAGATTCCTACTGCCTTTTCTGTAAATACTTTCATAGTAATTGTTTTGATGACCTTTGCTCTATGGTACCTTGACTCTATGAATTTAAGAACAGTGCTAAATTGGATGTGTATTGTGGTGCAATGGATACCAGCTCAGAATGATAAATCAGAGAGATGAGTTCAAATTCCAGTTGAATTTGTTGCATTCATTTACACACACAAAAAGATATTGGGAAAAATTTAAATCAATCTCTTCTCCATCCAGCTATGTGTTGAATAGCAGGACAGATTGGTTTCTGTAGCCTTGGTTGGTAACCAGTCTATCATAGAAAGTAATGGCAACCTACTAGTCAGTCATGTCTCAAAAGAAACATAATCGCTCATCCATGTATCACATATGGCAATTAACTGACTGATTAGATTAGTAAGAAGGTTTCATAGTTTTTACTATCAAATTGGTTGTTAACAATTTCTTTGCTTGCAATTTTCATCTGTTGAACTCTCTTCCAGCTCCACACTTTCCAGCCAACTTTGATCTTCAAAAATTTAAATGCAACGTCAATCATTTTCTATTGTCTTCTTGATTCCTCTTCTTTTATTGTTCTCACTCTTTAATTATTTTTTCTTTATCTTTCACACTCAGTGACTCTTTGTGTCTCAGTGGCTTTATTGCCTTTATCACATCTATGAAGAAATACACAGAGAAATGATTATGCTGTCACTGTGTCATATCCATAAAAAAGTAAATAAATAAAAAATATAATTATTGTGTCAAAAATAATTATAATAAAATAATTATAATTAACATTAATTCACACTTTGTAAACCATTAAGAATTGACGCCACTTTTCTCCTCTACACACAAAAACACATGAAATTCTCACTATCAGACAAGCAGTTCACATGGACAGATCATTAACATGTGCATCAACAAACATTTTGGCTCCTTTTCCTTTTCAGGCCATAATAGTAACATTTATCACTCAACACAACTCAATAAAAATTGAGGTAAGAAAATCCCAGATACTTCTTGTTTTCAGGAAACTCATTGCACACATCTATAAAGAAATATATGAGAAAGACTGTATACACTTTACTTATTCTTTATCTTATCATTCAATTGGATTCCAATCTATATTTGATCTACATTTGATCCTAAACTCAATTTTATTCAGTATTAATTTCTCTCATATTTCCAACACCACATAACAACCAGTTAATAAATAATAGTTCTGTTGTTCCATGTTTTGCTGTTACTCACTTCTATGAGTATTTTTGTGTATATAAATAGTAGGGAGTTTATAATTATTTACTCAGAGTTATAACTTCTTCACACCTTGCTCAGGGTGAAATGATTAAAAAGAAAAATAATAATAGTTTTCGGAAAACATACTACTTTAGAATTATACTTAATACATTAATTTCAATTAGTCTCTCAATTAGTCATCATTGTCTCCCCTTTGTGAGCTATTACTTGGTTTCTTAAGCATCTCAAAACGGATGGAAGCTCAAAGAATTCTCACTTTAAACTTCAGTCTAGTATCATATTCTATGAGTATGAAGTCTGAATAAGTATTCACACATTTTGAATTAATGCTGCATTGTTCAGGAGTGTGGAATACGACAAACAGTTTGAAGAACAACATATAAAATCTGGAAACTCATTTGAAAAAAATAAAACATCAAATCTGTTTAACTTGTCTTTCTTCAAAAGAACTTGTCTTTCTTCAAAAGAAAATTATAACCAATTTACTTTTTGAGAAATTTTATAGGCAGGATTTTTAGAAAGATCAGAGTAAATCCTTGTAAGGTTGATAGAAAAAATGAGTCACAAAAATAATTCTTACCCGTTTCTTAAGTTTAGTGAACATTGTGTTAAATTTTTTAATCATCTTCTCCATTCCATCCATGCGAATGTCAAACTGGTCCATCTGGGATTGAATTTGGTCACTTGTGACCTTTTTATATCCACTAGCTGCAGCTGGTGCATCACTTTGAATTTGAGAATGATCAACCCTGGCTGATCGTTGAGCAGGGTTTTCTTCCGGATAACTGTGAGTTGATCTCCGACTGCGATAGTGACTTGTAATTGATTCAAAATTTCCAGATTTCTCACAATCTGAAATGATTAAAAAATAAAACTGAATATTTTAAATATTATAATTCGTTTGAATTTTGTTTTGTTTTGGAGCCTATCAGTGCTTTATGGGTAGCCATCATGATGTGGTATAATGGTTAGCAAGCTTGTCTCACTAGAACCTATTACAACTGAGTAGTGAGTTCCATTCCCACTGAGTTCCCCATACTTTCAGCCTTGTGCCACATCTAAGCTATGCTTAGTAAATCACTATATATATATATATATATATATATAGTCATCTGCAGACAGATCTGTTTTGCTGTATCACAGCTCATCAGTATGGTTAGACTCCGATTGCTCCCTAACCCAGGCTTGAAACCCGACCGAGTTGGCGTCAGTTGGCGACTCTACCCCTGGGCCACGGGGCATTCGGTGGAAGAAGGCAGTCTTTTTTAACGCATATATATATATATATATATGGGTAGCATGGTTGGTACTGACATGGAAAACATTTACCTGCAGAATCCTTAATCAACAAGACTTTGCAGACTCTAGCACTCCTGCAGACTCTAGTATCAACTCAATCCCTGCAGACTTCAGTATCACCAAACCCTTGTAGACTCCAGTGCCAACCCAGCCTCTACAGATTCCAGCATTAATCTGAACCCTAAAATTTAATCATTGCTACTGATTTGTAAGTTTTTCCTCACTGGGTGCCCCATGTAAAACTCAACATGAAATAATTTAACAAAGGCTAACATTTAATAAACTGATTTTAGTATTTTTCTGAAAATGACTATTAACTCACTATCAGGAAACTCATTACACACATCTATGAAGAAACATATGAGAAAGACTGTATACACTTTACTTATTCTTTATCTTACCATTCAATTGGATTCCAATTTATATTTGATCTACATTTGATCCTAAACTCAATTTTATTCAGTAATAATTTCTCTCATATTTCCAACACCGCATAACAACCAGTTAATAAATAATAGTTCTGTTGTTCCATGTTTTGCTGTTACTCACGTCTACGAGTATTTTTGTATATATAAATAGTAGGGAGTTTATAATTATTTACTCCAGCATGACACTTCTTATAACTGGTCAGTCATCTATCTCTCGAAAGGTTCAAATTTGGCCAAAAATCTTGATTTCTATTTACAGGTTAAGAATTTAATCAAAAGTCTTTTTAGGATAAATTATAAGTTAAAACTTTTTAACCAATTTATCACCTTCTGCTATGTATTGGAGGTTGGAGATATTGAAATCAAACATTTACAACAATTTAAATATCTAGGAAGATATGTGACATGCAAATACAAAGATGCATTGAGACAGGCAAAGATGCCTTCCAAAAGCTGAGCAAATATTAAGTAATAAAAAATTTCATGAGAAGCAAAAAAAAAAGAAAAGAGTACTGAACTGTAGAATCAGTCCTCTTATATACAGTGAATGCTTGACAATATCATCACAAATGAAGAGCAGGTCTGAAGCAACATAAATATGGTTCTACAGAAGAATGCTGAGAGTACTATGTACTGAAACATATGAGCATTTACAAAGTTCTATGAACAGTTACAACAAAAAGGATAGTTATTGATGTGGATCGGATGTGCATTGTGGTGCAGTGGATATTGACTCGGAATGAGAAATAGGTACAGCCGAGTTCAAATTCCAGTTGAATTCCTTGCATTCACATACGCGCAAATACCCTTGGGAAAGGTATTAATCCGTCTATTCCTTCCAGTTATGGGTCAAATAACAGGACAGATTGGGTTCTATAGCCTTGGTTGGCAATCAGTCTACCGCAGAAAGCAATGGCAACCTACTTCGGGATAATCTTCTGCCCAGTCAGTGAAGTCTCTTTCGAGACATGATCGCCCAAAGCGTGTATCACGTATGGCACTTAACTGACTGATTGATGTGGATCCGATAGTGGGGCCATGAAAGAATAACTCGGACAACGGATAATAGGTTTAACATATTGTATTTAACAAGGAAAAATATAACTACAAGAGTGGCAGTAAGCCACACCTACCTGGTAGACTGCTCCTGGAACTACTGTATTTACTAGCCTTCCCACGCAAGGCCGGATGTGACACATGGTCATTTTAATGTGGGTTTTCCCAGCCATATAGCCGGGCCAAAAATATGTCTGTCTATTTTTACCGAGTCGTGGTTCTACCCTTCGGCGGAACCACGACTGGGTTTGTGCTCTCTGCCCGAAGGCAGAGAACTGACAGTGTCATAGTAACAGCGGCAAATGCCGGCTGGAACTACTGCCCTGAGAGTATATACCTTATGTTTTAAATAATGACTGGAAGAGTCCATAAGTGTCAGTGGGTATGCACCCACAACAGTTATGTTTAACATCATTGAAACTTCTGGGACAGATAATGAGGAAAGTGGGTTTTGAAAAATGATACTCACAGGACAGATTGAAGGTAAGAGGGCCAGAGAAAGAAACATGCAACTTAATTGGTAAGTCTGAGCAAATGAATGGCAGGGCAGGGTTTGGTAGAGATGGTAAAAAGGTGAAACTTATTAAGAGTTACAAAGGACAGGAAATAGTGGAGAGTCTTGATTGTCAACATCCTGAAGAGACATGAAAGAAAAAGAAGACTATGACTTACAGCTATATCATGTTGAAACACCGGTTCTCATGCAATCACCAAACTTAAGCCACGTTGAGCCTGGTCAGTACCTAGATGGGTGATCGCTTGAGTACTGTAGGCTTGGATATGCGGGTGGTGGAATGAATAATGTCTCAGTATTAGAATTCAAAGAGCTGAGTTCCAATTTTAGCCAAGTTTGTTATATTCAATTATATGCAAAGACCTTTGAAAAAAGGTACAAATCTACCTCTTCTGATGGTAAAGAGTAAAAAAATCATTTGAGAAATCAAAGACAGGAAACTGTAGAGAGCCACGATTGCTCATGTTCTGGAAGGGTTTGGCAAAAAAAAAAAAACATCAGTCATGACATGTACATCTTTAGACTAAACTATCGCCCGGTTCACACTCCACCCACATCTATTGAACAGGTGTAGAGGCTCATCCCTTGTTCCCTGTTTAGGATGTGGTTTCCGGTTTTCTCTTTTCCAAATCTTTTCACTCCTACATAGCCCCCTGCACATCAGTGGCGTTACCGCCTTACTTGGGGTGATATGATTAAAAAAAAAAATTTGGTCAAATACGGTTACAGTCACGGACTAAATGTAACAAGCAATGCAATAGATTCGTAATGTGGTGATACTGAGCAAGCGATTTCTTGCACTTTCTCATAAAATGATGGCATAGGAATACACTTCTGGTTTTTATATAGATCATGCAAGTCAATAATTAATTCAAAATTTTCTGCAGTTGAATTCGTTGCATTCATTTACGTGCAAATACCCTTGGGGAAAGATATGGATTAATATCTTCTCCCTCCAGCTATGGGTTAAATAGCAGGACAGATTGTGTTCTACATCCTTGGTTGGCAAGCAGTCTACTGCAGAAAGTATTCATTGCATTCACTTATGTGCAAATACCCTTGCGAAAGGTATTAATTTGTATTTCTCCCTCCAGCTATGGGTTAAATAGCAGAACAGATTGTGTTCAACAGCTTTGGTATAAGAAATGCTGGGGATGAGATTGGGTGTTACAGTAGATATTAAAAAAAAAACTTATTTACTGAAATTCTAAATTTTTGATCCTTTAAATGATTTTTCAACATTTATCAAACCCCCCACCCCACCCCCACCCCTTATAATAGTCACCTAAGAATATCAGTCAGTCAGTTAAGTGCCATCACATGATACAGACAGGGTTGAAAATTTTTCCCATAGTAGGTTGCTATTACATGTCCTGCTATTTAACCCATGGCACTGATTAATACTTTTCCAAGAGTATTGCACGTAAGTGAATGCAGCAAATTCAACTGGAATTTGAACTTGGCTCTCCGACTTCTCATTCCAAGCTGCTAATTTAAAACAAAAGAATACTAAGTCAAATAACTCATGGAAATAAAATAACTTCTTTTTTTTTTAATACTAACGTTCACCCAATAAAAGGCACAAGAGCCACTCAAAGTAGACAGTTATTGTGTGATGTTGTTTGTATGTAAGGAAGGGCCAGAAGTGAAATTTATTTTAATATGCAGGAAAGATAATGGCTAACTAACTCTAGGCTAGAAGAGGTCACTTGAAATAATTCATAATAGAATAAAAAAAAGCTCATGGAATAATCCATGATGGAATAAAATAGCTTATGGAATGATTACAATAAAAAAAACTTTTCTGAAATTCTGTTTCTAAAATAAGGTAAAGTGCAGCATCAATTTTAAATTATTACAGGTTTCCATTTTCACTTTTTTCTTGATAATTTCTAATTTGTTTTTATAAAATGTTCTTTGATAAATTGCAACTTTGGTATAAGATAACAGTCATGGTAGTGCCAGAATGAAATCAATAAAATAGTTTGTGTTGATTATGAATTTAAGCTAAGATTCTAACTGATCTTTTCCTTCTAAGCAATAATGTTTTCTCAACTTTATTTTGGACAGTCTGCTACCAATCTAAATTCGAAATTTGATCTAAAATCTTCACGTGTCTAGTTCACTTTTATAATCAGTCTTCAATAACAAATTCACTAAAAATAGCTTGCAAGATTTTATCAATACTCCACATAAATTGATTTCTACCTGTCAAGACTGACAACAGGGGTAACAGCTTTCTGCAGTTATTGACTGACAATGATGGTCACTCACCCATCATTTTTTTCATCAGCCATTTTAATGTGCTAATGAGGAGATATTTTTGTCATGATTTTGGGTATGCATGTAGATGGAAGACTTTGCAAGTAGAACGTGATGAACCTTTGTTGGATGGATGAACCTTGGTTGGCATATGATATTTTCACAGCTTGAAGAACCTGGTTGGTATGGACAATATAAGCAACAACAGCAACATTGATACATCTTGTAGTGTATCTATGATAGTATTAGCAACTAAGTGTCAATTCTTAGTTAACTTACTTTTGTTGGGTTTTTTATAATCATATCATCCCAAGCAAGGCATTTTACTGCCACTGTTTTGCAGGAGGTTACATAGGAGGAAGGTAATGAGAGAGAGAGTGACAGGTTATAGGGGGTGTCAAGAAGTGGGTAAGAGAAGGATGAGAATACTGATGAGAGTGGGGTGGACAGAGGAAGGAGCATGAGAGAGAGAGAGAGAGAGGATGCAGGTTAGTGAGATAGGAGATAACTATTGACTTAACATTTAAATTCTTGCAGATTGTAGCTGCCGGGGAAACAAGTAAATGGAAGGGAATTCCACAGACGGGAAGTGCAAGAAAAAAACTGATGAGCTAAATTTATCTTGGTTCACATGATAAATTTAGCTCATCTAGTTTTGTTTTTGTTTGGGGGCAAAAATGAAATATACTGATCAAATGGTCAAAACTGTGAAGGATGCCAGTCAAATGGTCTAAACTAAAAAATATCAACCAAATGGTCAAAACTGAAAGATGTTCAACTTCTTATACTAATCCAAAAAAGATTCTGACCTGTCCTCCCATGCTTTATGGCTACAAGAGTCAGATCAGATCTAAAGTATACTATTGCTGCCAAATCTGGGTTGGATCTGCCCAATTCTTTGTCAGGCTTTAGTAGAGTTCAAAAGCATCTATGTGGTTTTACAGATTATGAATTACTTCCTACTCTAATTATCAACTTCTTCTTAACAAGTAGTCTTTAGATTTGGATAGGTAACATAAAGAAACTACAAGACCTCCTACAGAAGGTAGCTGAAGAGAGTGACAAGAAAGGACTACAAATAAACTGCAAGAAAACCAAATGCATGGTCACCAATAAAAAGGGCAGCCCAATATACCAAATACAGGTCAGGTATACTAAAATCAAGCAGGTACAAAAATTTAAATTCCTGGGAAGTATTCTAACAGAAAACGGAAAGTGCAACACTGAGATCCGAAGGCAAATTGGCATGGCAAAGGAAGCATTTCAGAAGTTGAGTAAAGTATTAAGAAACAGGACAATTTCACTAGAAACAAAGAAGAGAGTACTGGATTGCTATGGGATGTCGGTTCTTCAATATGGCACTGAATGTTGGACAATATCATCAAAGATGAAGGAAAAACTTGAAGCAACTGAAATGTGTTTCTACAGAAGGATGCTGTGAATACCATGGATCGAGCATGTGAGCAATGGTGAGATTTTGGAAATGATGGGAACGAAAAAGAAATTAATACTGAGCATCAGGAAGGGACAACTGAAGTTCCTGGGACATGCAATGAGGAAAGACAGCTTGGAGAACCTAGCAGTAACAGGCCAGATAGAGGGGAATGCAGTGAATAACATATTTGAAGGACCTAATCAGTTGGATGATGGAACAAGGGTTGCATGGTGTAACAGGAGAAGGCATGCTAAGAGCCACCAGGGATAGGGAGACATGGAAAGCCATGATCGCCTACGTCCTGAAAGAACAGGGCACATAGAAGAAGAAGAATAGAAAATCTCTGAAATAAAAACCTCTACACCTACTTTGTATAGAATAGGGTAGGTTGAATTCTCTAACCTTGGTAGGTAATCTTCCTAGAGATGGTGTCTCATTAAAAACACTGGGTTTCCAGTCTTCAAAACTGATTGGTGTCAGTAAGAGCATACAGCTGTAAAACTTGCTCCAGTATTTTCATGATGGTTCAATTCCAGAGTCATCAAGAAAATCCCCTCCAACCTATGCTAGCATAGAAACGGACGTTAAACAATGATAATGAAGTAGGTCCCTGAATGTTATTGTTAACGACCAGTCATCAGAAGCCTATAAAATCAAGCAGAATTCTCTCCTCAGTTCTACCCTCTTTCTATTGCATATTAATGATCTGCCTAACACTCTGATAATTAGTGAGTATGCATAGGATACAACAGTTTATAGGTTCTGGAAGACCAGAACCAAGAAGCACATCTCTAGAAGAACTGGCTTGTAAAATTCAATACAATAAAATTTAATATTTAGTAACATTCTATTACTACTGAGCAGATATTTAACATTCACCTATCATGATAAATAGGTTTTCTTTCAAAGATGCTCCTTGTCTAAAATATTTACTGGAACGCAAAATCTCTCCAAACCATCTGGAATTCATATATCCAATCTATTGCCAAAGATGCTGAAAAAATGGTCACTTCATTGTATCATTCCATTACATTTATGACCCTCCCCTTGCTACACTCTATCATTGCAAGAGTCCGATTAGATCAAAAATCAAGTATTTCTCCCATATTTGGACTTTAGCTGCCCAGTCTTCACTCACCTGTCTTGATAGAATTTCGAAATGTCTACATTGACTTGCGTTGTGCATTGTGGTGCATTGGATATCAGCTCAGAAGGAAAATCGGAGAGCCAAGTTCGAATTCCAGTTGAATTCCTTGTAATCACTTATGCACAAATACCCTTGGGAAAGGTATTAATCTGTCTCTTACCTCCAGTTATGTGTTAAATAACAGGACAGATTGGATTCTATAGCCTTGGCTGGTAACCAATCTACTGCAGAAAGCAATGGCAAACTACTGTGGGATAATCTTCTGCCCAGTCAGTCATGTCTTTTTCGAGACATGATCGCCCAAAGCCTGTATCACATGGCATTTAACTGACTGATTAAATGACATTGACTTGTTGGTGATGAATTATTTATTACATTCGTTCATGTACAATGAATCAACATAATCAATAATTACTATTATTATTAAAAGGGGCATCAGATACTCTGTTGAGTATCTGACTCCCCCTTTTATACTCTATCTTTACAAAAGCTAAGTCTGAGTAAAAAAAGGAGTATTGCAGCTGTATCCCGGCTTGATCTAGCAAGTCCTCATTTGCCTGTTTTAATAGAGTTCAAACATGTCTACATGGCCTGATGAGTGATGAACTATTTCTCACCATACTACTCATCTCCCATTGACAAAACATTGCTAACTTCTCACTTGCTCCATTGCTATTGCCATAGCATGTGTTCAAACAAGCTACATTCCTTAATAAGCCGTGGGCATGATTAAAGTCTGCACCTGGCAGCAAGGCCTCTGGTTGGGTGTTTATGAGGAGTTTGGAACCCCGTCTTAATTGCTGTTCTTCCCAGATCCACTCTGACCTGGAGTGGTAGCACCTGTTAGGGTCCCAGCTATAGGCAAATAGTTAATCACTAAACTGGGGTCAAAATACTACGAATGTATAAAAATAGATTTTTATGTTAAGAATTCCAGGAATACATTTTTGAAGAAAAAAGATATTATCAGCAATACATTCGACTCACGATAAAACCCTCTTTACAAAAATATGTCAATGAAACCTGATCTATGAACTGATTCCTTTCAAAGAATACATATTTTATTCATACAAATCTATTGTAAAAAACCTGTAGGCATTAAATAACCCGTTGTGGCTGATATGCTGTAAAACAAAATAAACCAAACCAAACCAGATCTACAAACTGATTTCTTACAAAGAATACTGCAAAACTCTTGTCAGCATTAAATAATCCATTGAGACTGATATGCCATAAAACAGAACGAACCAAACCAAACCATTCCTTAGTTCCACCAATCCAGACCTTGAGAACTATGCCACACCATGTCACATATATACACTGAGACAAATCATAATACTCATTCTCTTCATGTTCCATTGGTAAGGACAAAGTTCTAATCAGACAGCTTCTTAACAAGAACCACTACTTTCTGGAACAAACTCCTGAGAGAATGCTTCCCAATCACTACAAATTTAGCCTCTTCAAGTCTAGGGTCAACTGTTAACTTTTCATATATATATCTTCATAATCTGCATTTTTTACCTCCTCCTATTTTCATACAACAAACTTACTCAATACCATCTGCCTTGAGTGGCTCTTGGGCTTGTATCAAGTGAAAAGATAATGACAAGTTATTTTCTATAAGATATCTGGCAAAGAGATAAAATACAGGCTAAAATGAATTCATACCTTTCACAAGAGCATTAGTGCAAAACAATATATAGATATAGACAATTTCAGTTTTTGTGCTAATAACTGCAGCAGCAACAGCAGCCTACACCTCCATAAATTACACTTCAGTATTAATATTGATGTATTCAGTCAACAATACACATCAGTATATTATTTGTAAATTAACAAGATCACAGTACTGATAGTAGACATGGAAAGGAAAATACAGGACCTCCTACAGAATGTAACAAGGGAAAGCAAGAAGAAAGGACTAAATATGAACTACAAGAAAACTGAATGCATTTTCATCAGCAAAATAATAAGCCCAAAATGTCAACTACAGATCCAGGATAGTAAAATTAAGCAGGTAAAGAAATTTAAATACCAGGGAAGTGTTTTGACAGAAGATAGAAAGTGCGACACTGAGATCTGAAGGAATATTAGCATGAGGGATACATTTCAAATCTAAGCAGAATATTAAGAGATCGAAAGATTTTGCTGGAAACAAAGATGGACTTTTATGTGAAATCAGTTCTCCTTTATGGCAGCAAATGCTGGACCATCTCCTCAAGAATGAAGGAGACACTTGAAGCAACAAAAATGTGATTCTACAGAAGGCTGCTGAGACCAAACACATGAGCAACAACAAAGTTTCGGAGGGGATACAAATGAAAATAAAATTATATTATCAGGAAGAGAAAGCTGAAGTTTCTGGGACACATAATGAGGAAGGAGGGCTTGGAGAATCTAATACTCATGGGGTGGATAGAAAGAATGAGAGACGGGAGAAAGCAATGCAAAATGTACTTGATGGACTTGGATGACTGAGCAGGGTTTGGGAGAGATACCAAGAGAAAAGTGTTCGAAGTGACAAGGGATAGTGATAAGTGGTGGTCCATGATCGCCTACATCCTGAAGGGACATGGCACATAAACAAAGAAGAACAGGATCATAGTGATGCTTAAATAGTACACTGATGCTTCAGTGGTACAATATTGTAAATTAGGAATCTAAGAATTATTTTTACCATGGCAACAGTCAGCCCACATCTTGAGGTCAATCTTAGTGATGCTTTCACATGACACATAGTCCTTTTCTTTGGCAATGACAAACACATCTTTCTGTATACGGTCAATATTGTCAGCATTGTCACAAATCACCCGGGCCAGGGACACCTGTCGTAACTGGGTTAACTGCTCAGCAGTGAAGACACCAGGATTCTCATACCAGAATCTGTGTGAAACAAAGTTCATGGTTATTGAGAACATTTAAAAATTTTAAAAATTGCCTAAAAATTATAACAAAAAATATCTATATATTAATTCTGTAATATCTTCCGATTGATTTTCATGCAAAAAACAAATACATAACAAAACTTTACCTAATTGTAATGGGGTAAATGAGTATTAAAATTCAAAATAACACACTTCACTTATTTAGAAGATCAAAGTGGGTTGAGAAATTAGATTTAAACACAATGTCAATCGTAATCTTTTAAAGGATGTGCGTTGTGGTGCATTGGATATCGGCTCGGAACAAGAAATCGGGGAGTCGATTTCAAATTCCAGCTGAATTCATTGCATTCACTTTTGCACAAATACCCTTGGGAAAGGTATTAATCCGTCTCTTCCTTCCAGTTATGGGTTAAATAACAGGACAGATTGGGTTCTATAGCCTTGGTCGGCAACCAGTTTACCGCAGAAAGCAATGGCAACCTACTGCAGGATAATATTCTGCCCAGTCAGTCATGTCTCTCTCAAGACATGATTGCCCAAGCGTGTATCACGTATGGCACTTAACTGACTGACTTATCAATAATGTTTTATTTTTCTCATATTCTCTCACAGTCAGTAACCCCTTGAAGCTTAATGACTTTATTGCCTTTCAAAGGGAAAAATCATTACAAAGAAAAAAAAGAAATACTAAAATATTAAACCTATCTGTATCTCTTTTCTCAATTACTTCTTGTTTACTGTTCAGCGATATAATAATTTCTTTATAATGATTTTCATTTTTCTCTAGTTTTCTTTCTTCACCTTCATCATCTCCACATCTACTTACTGTGTAGAATTCATTTATTCAACAGACATTCATAGTATAGCATTCATTCACTCAACAGACATTTCCTATATAGTTCATTCAACAGATATTTCTATTTTAACATCCATTCATTTAACATATATTTCTTGTATAGCATTCATTCACTCAACAGACATTTCCTATATAGTTCATTCAACAGATATTTCTATTTTAACATCCATTCATTTAACATATATTTCTTGTATAGTATTCATTCAATAGGCATTTCTAGTATAGCATTCATTCATTGAACAGATATTTCTGGTATAGAATTCATTCATTTAACATACATTTCTTGTATAGTATTTATTTTTTTCAATAGACATTTTTACTATAGAATTCATTCACTCAACATACATTTACTATATAGTTCATTGAACAGATATTTATAGTATAGCATCCATTGCTCATATAGCATTCATTCATTTAACATATATTTCTAGTATAGCATTCATTGCTCATATAGCATTCATTCATTTAACATATATTTCTAGTATAGCATCCATTGCTCATATAGCATTCATTCATTTAACATATATTTCTAGTATAGCATTCATTGCTCATATAGCATTCATTCATTTAACATATATTTCTAGTATAGCATTCATTGCTCATATATTTCTAGTATAGCATTCATTGCTCATATAGCATTCATTCATTTAACATATATTTCTAGTATAGCATTCATTCGCTCAACAGACATTTCCAGTATATTACATTCAACAGACATTTCTACTATATTTATTCCTTTAAGAAATATTCCTGAATGTTAGTTAAATTTAAATACAATGTGAATTTTTATCTTTTGTTTTCTTAATTCCTGTCTTTGTTATTCTGTCTTCTTAATAATGTTTTTTCTTTTTTTCATGTTTTTTTTACTCAGTAACTTAGTGGCTTTATTTCCTTACTACAGGTAAAATCATTAAAAAAAGATTTGTTATCTTTCTCTACCTTTCTTTCTTACTCTCTATCTTCCCCACTTCTCCTTTGCTATACTTATTTCTAGTGCCATTATGAACTTAATGGCGATTTGTGGATTTGTGTGTGTGCATAACATTTTTTTTACCGAGTGGACAGATATTACACTCTGATCCAATGTTTGCCCACCTACCCAGAGTAGCAGGATGTGACACAATATTGATTTAATAAAAAGTGCTGTACTAACAAACCAAGGATAAAAGTTTACCAATCACAGTTATCGGTATCAACCAACTGTCCTTCTTTATTACAACGAGAAAGGTACTAAGAGTTGAACCAGGATTAGGCATTCATCGTAACTTGAAGAGGAAGAAAAACAGTATGTCACTTGGTGACATACCTCAATATTGACAAGGCACAAGTCCAGTTTAAAATAGGGGCTGAAACATGTACACATGGGCCAAGTCCAAAAATTGCCTAGCCTATACAATTAACATTTTACTGATCTTAATATACCACTGGGAGAGGGATGTACATTGTAGTGCAGTGGATATCGACTCGGAAAGAGAAATCGGAAAGCTGAGTTCGAATTCCAGTTGAATTCCTTGCATTCACTTACGCACAAATACACTTAGGAAAGGTATTAATCTGTTTCTTCCCTCCTGTTATGGGTTAAATAATAGGACAGATTGGGTACTATAGCCTTGGCTGGCAACCAGTCTACTGCAGAAATCAATGGCAACTTACTGTGGGATAATATTCTGCCCAGTTAGTCATGTCACTTTTAAGACTTGATTGCCCAAGCGTGTATCACGTATGGCACTTAACTGACTGAATATACCACTAACTCTCCCTCTTTGGTGCAATGGATGCGGTACTGTTACAGGGGTGGAATCCTTGGGACAAGGCCTCCCTTAGATATCGGGTTCCATTTGGAGGCAGAAACACAATTGAGAGATAAAACATAATTTGTCTGTCGGAAGGCAGTTACTACACTTAATATTTACTTACTGCCTGGCATGATATAACACATGGTCAGTTTAATATCAAGAGCTTGAGTGCATGCACCTGAGCCAGGTCCAAAAATAGCCCAGCAATTGTCAATTGTACTGGCATCAGTATTACTACCAACCCCCTATTATTAGTGAAATGAGGGAGGTACTGTCACAGGCAGCTGTTCTCCAGGAACTAGTCAGTCAGTCAGTCAGTCAGTTAAGTGCCATACGTGATGCCCGCTTGGGCAATCATATCTCGAAAGAGTCATGACTGACTGTCAGAATATTATCCCACAGTAGGTTGCCATTGCTTTCTGCAGTAGACTGGTTGCCATCCAAGGCTATAGAACCCAATCTGTCCTGTTATTTAACCCATAACTGGAGAGAAGAGTCAGATTAATACCTTTTCCAAGGGTATTTGTGTGCAAGTGAATGCAAGGACTTCAACTGGAATTCGATCACGGCACCCTGATTTTTCATTCTGGGTCGATATCCGCTGAACCACAACGCACATCCCAGGAGCCAGTACCTCTCAATAATATTTTCAGTTGCACTGTGTCTGAAGACAGAGACATAATTGAGAGATAAAATGTAGTTTATCTGCCTGAGGGTAGGTACTACACTTTGATCCCAACCCAAATGGATATTTACCTTATCTCCCCACTGAGAAATGATTTTTATTTTTTTTATAATTGTTTCACCCCCAAGCAAGGCAGTACTGCAACTGGTGTGCAGGGGGCTACATAAGAAGCGCTTGAAAGGTTACATAAGAGGAGAATGAAAAGAAAGAGGATTTGGTTAAAAGGGGGGGTATCAGAATGAAGGATGAGAATAGTAGTGTGAAGAGAATTACATGAGAGTAGAGTGAAAAGAAAGAAGATATAGGGGGAGTGTATATATATATATATATATATATATATATATATATACTTGCTTCCCTGACAGCTACAATCTCCAACAGTTTAAATGCACCATCAATTGTAATCTCTTATCCCCTTGACTCTCATCCTTCTCTTATTCTTGGAGAAGGATAAGAGAAAGATGAGAATCAAGGGAATAAGAGATAACAATTGATGGTGCATTTAAACCGTTGAAGATTGTAGCTATCAGGGAAGCAAGTATATGGAAGGGAGTTCTACAGGCGAGAAGTGTGAGAAAAGAAGTGACACAAAGTCAAGTTCAGTTTGGGGAACCTGAACATGTATGCAAGGGTTAGGTCCAAAAATTGCCCAGCCTCTGCAACTATTGGTTGCACTGATTTTGATGGCATTGATCCACCTCTCTAGTGTGATCAGTGTAGTATCTGTGCACTCTGTGAATAAAACATCTTCCCCCTCCTTAAGCACCTCTCACACATATTATATCTATGAATTGCTTATCTATTAATTTTTATATGACAACAAAGTTGGGCAATGAGTATGGGGGGAAAATACATTGCGTGTCATCTCTGGATGCTAGTGGTTGACTGTTGGGCACCTAATGCTGCATCAAGACACTGAAATAATGACAGACAATTTTTTCTTGCCATATTTCTTGAACACTTACATCTCTTTTCTTGACAGTTTGTATTATTGATAATTTGTTTATATTCAGGTTCATTCAGATCAGGATCCTTGTTTTTGTTGTTTTTATTATTTTTAGACCTTCTTTCAAAGGTTGTGTGTGTGTGTGTGTGGTTGAATGGGTAAAGTATTAGCCTTCTAACCATGTGGCCCAGGTTTGAATCTCACTGTGGTTGATTAGTAAAGAAAATGACTTCTTGACAATATCACGCGGTGAAGATGGTCCCAATATGCAGGAAAATGTCTGAAAACCAAACAAGAGTTGACCTACAGCTTGTGAGTTCAATTGAGTAGACAAAACTGTTTGGAAGTCATCAAAGGTTTTCTAGCACAATGTTACAAGTCAATGTGACTGAAAGTTTTAGCGCACTGGTGGTCCTGCCAGATTATATGCTCTCTTCAAGAAACTGTAACTAAAATCACCTCAGCATAGATGTAGTATTTACCACAGGTGGGCGCTGTGGGTGTTGAACAAGCACAAATGTGCTTTACCTGGCATCTGCAACAGGGAATAACTACACCATCCTAAAAGATGGGTATACTTAGAAGTAAACAGCTGACTATTCATAATGCACAATATTTGAAACTGTAACTTTTTCATTCGGATATAAACTCCGATCTAGATGCTGACCTTGAACCTTTTCAAGGGAAGCAGCAAAGTGGTTAACTTTTTCTTTTTTTTTTTTTTTAATCATTTCACCCTGAGCAAGGCTGAAATGCCACTGATGTGCAGGGGTCTACATAAATGTAGAAAGATTAGTTAGAAAAGAGTGAGGAGTACAAGCTAGTTAGAACGGAACAATAGAAAGCTGAGAAAGCAGGTGCAATGACAGATACATGGGCGGAGAGAACGTGAAGATTATACAGGGGAGGGGAGAGAGCTAGAGTCCAGTGGTTAGTAGGTGAGTATTAACTTTGCTTTTAAATTTCTGGAGGTCGTAGCTGTCAGGAAAGCAAGAATACGGGAGTGAGTTCCACAGGCGGGAAGTGCGAGAGAGGAAGCTGCAGGAGTAGAATTGTCGTCTGCGTTTGGCTAACCTGACTGTGAATGGGTGGGACCCAGTTGCCAGTCTGGTTGTACGGGTAAACACCTGTTGAGGAGGCATCAGTGACTTAAGCTCATCCGAGCAGAAGCCATGAAAGTATTTATAGAAGAGACAGAGGGAGGCCACATTTCGACGATGGGAAAGTGGCTGCAGACGAGTCGCCAGATCAGTACCTATCACATTACAGACTCTCCTTTGGAGCAAAAAGAGGCTTAGTAATTTTAAATGCCTCCAAAACAAAACTGCTATCCTTTAATCACCACTGAGAAATTATTCTGACTGCCGTCAGCATGTCTGATAGTTGATTCATAGAGAGCAACAGATCGCAGCTTCTTAGCCTCAGGTTTGTAATCAACTTGAAGTAGAGCGACTACATCAAACCAATAGCTGCATGCACTGAATCAGTGTTGGGCCAGGAAGTTTCTTTTTCATCAGAATCCATCTTGTCTATTTACAAATCTACAATTTAGCCATGCATGGAATACGACTGCCATATCTGGTCTGGTGTTTCTGCTATTCTTCTCGAAGTTCATGACAAAATCCGAAGAAGTATTTATTAATTTAATCGATCCTGACTCGGCAACTTGATTTCAATCACTTTCTCACCAATGTAACATGGCTTTCCTCTGTCTTTTCTACAAATATTTTCATGGTGACTGCTCTGACAAGCGTTTTTTTCCTGGTATCTCAGCTGCATGAATGTGCCACTAGATTAACTCATGGTTGAAATGGCTAAATGCAACCACTACTTCTACTCGAACAGTTTCTTTTCTCACACTCGCTTCATTTACTTGCTTCCCTGATATATACAATCCTTAAAGATTTAAATGTAATATCAATCACCATCTTCTGTTTTCTTGAATCCCATTTATTTTTTATCCTTTCATCAATCTTCCCAATACTCAGTTTTTTCTCACACTTTCACTCCCTGTAACAACCTGCATACTAATAGCATTTCCCACCTTGCTTGGGGCAAAATGATCAATTATATATATATATATATATATATATACACTCAGTCAGTTAAGTGCCATATGTGATACATGCTTTGGGCGATCATGTCCCAAAAGAGACATGACTGACTGAGCAGAAGATTATCCCGCAGTAGGTTGCCATTGCTTTCTGTAGTAGACTTAACCCATAACTGGAGGGAAGAGACGGATTAATGCCTTTCCCAAGGGTATTTGTGCCTAAGTGAATGTGAGGAATTCAACTGGAATTCGATCTCAGCACCCCAATTTATCATTCCAAGTTTATATCCACTGCACCACAACTCACACCCATATATACACTACCAGCCATAATTATTAGGCCACCTCAGTGTTTTAAAAAATAATGTATTTCATACTATTTTTTAGCATTTATTGCCAAGTGAATAATTCTAAATGAAAATAGAATGGTTCTTTTGTTAATACTGCACAATAACATGTGCATCAAATGAATTTATAAATATTTAATAATTACCTATATTGCAGTTTCATCAATGAAAGAATGAAGAAAATTTAGGGTGATTCGGACAAGTTCATCTTGTAAAATTTTGCAATTGTAATAATAACAAAAGAACCATTCTATTTTCATTTAGAATTATTCACTTGGCAATAAAAATAGTATGAAGTGCATCATTTCTTTTAAAAAACTGGGATGGCCTAATAATTATGGCCCCAGAGTGTGTGTATATATATATATATATATATATATATATATATATATATACACACACAAGGGAATAGCAGAGACATAAGGAAAATGTTAGAAAATGTACAAGGGACTTTATCAAGGCAAATGCAAAAATTTTATTTTGCAAGAAATTATTTATATACAAGAGCAAAATACTTGTTACAAAATAAAAAATTCCTTGCATTTGCCTTGATAAAGTTCCTCAGAGGATGAAACATGTCAGCTAAGATGAGTTTTTTTGTCTTTATTCATATTTTCTTTTTATAGATATCAGTCAGTGAGTTAATTGCCATGTGTGATACAAGTTTGGGTATTCATGTCTCTTCTGAAATATGATTGACTAGGCATAAGATTTTACAGTTGGTTGCCATTACTTTTCTGTAGTAGACCAGTTGACAATGTGTTTTATGCTAAAAAACCTGCTCTTCAACAGGATGTATAAAATCCAAGGATGGAACAATTACATTGGAGAAAGAGAAAATACCCTAACAATGGGAAGAATATATAAAAGATCTTTTCTGCCACAACAGAGAGCAACCGATAATATACAAAGATGAGGACAGACCAGAAATATTAAAGTCTGAAATGGAATCTGCAGTAGCCAAACTGAATAGAAACAAAGCAACTGAACCAGATGACATAGTCATAGAGCTGCTGATAGCCCTGGAAGAATTTGGCATAGAGAAAATTACAGAAATAATAGATTAAATTTATAATAGCAGATGACCCCAGCAAGTCAATTTTCATAGCACTGCCTAAGAAGCCATTAGCAAACGAGTGCAAACTCCACAGAACCATCAGTTTAATGATTGTTCAAATCCTGATGAATAGAGCAAGAAGCAGAATCAGGCCAGAGATAGGACAAAAACAGAGCGGTTTCGTCAAAGACACTGGAACAAGGAATGCCATATTTACGATTAGGATGCTCTCTGAAAGGGCAATACAAATGAAGAAGGACTTATACCTGTGTTTTATTGATTATGTGAAGGCGTTTGACAAAATACGCCACAAAGAATTGATGGAGATGCTCGGCAGCCTTGACATATTTGGGAAAGATTTAAGAGTAATCAAGAATCTTTACTGGCAGCAAACTGCTTGTATATGGACAGATAATGAATTCAGCAGATATACAAAGATAGAAAGGGGCATAAGATAAGGATGTGTCTTTTCACCAGATCTGTTCAACTTGTACAGCAAGAATATTTTGAAGACCTGAGAAGTTATGCCTGGATTTGTCATCGGAGGCCACAATTTAAACAACCTATGGTATGCAGATGATACAGTGCTAATAGCAGACACAGAAAGGAAACTACAAAACCTCCTACAGAAGGTAGCTGAAGAGAGTGACAAGAAAGGATTACAAATAAACTGCAAGAAAGCCGAATGCATAGTCATCAGTAAAAAAGGGCAGCCCAATATACCAAATACAGGTCAGGTATACTAAAATCAAGCAGGCACAAAAAATTTAAATTCCTGGGAAGTATTCTAACAGAAAACAGAAAGTGCAACACTGAGATCCGAAGGCAAATTGGCATGGCAAAGGAAGCATTTCAGAAGTTGAGTAAAGTATTAAGAAACAGGACAATTTCACTAGAAACAAAGAAGAGAGTACTGGATTGCTATGGGATGTCGGTTCTTCAATATGGCACTGAATGTTGGACAATATCATCAAAGATGAAGGAAAAACTTGAAGCAACTGAAATGTGTTTCTACAGAAGGATGCTGCGAATATCATGGATCGAGCATGTGAGCAATGATGAGATTTTGGAAATTATGGAAACGAAAAGGAAATTAATACTGAGCATCAGGAAGGGACAACTGAAGTTTCTGGGACATGCAATGAGGAAAGACAGCTTGTAGAACCTGATACTAACAGACCAGATAGAGGGAAAAAGATATGGGAAAGCAGTGAATAACATATTTGAAGGACCTAATCATTTGGATGATGAAACAAGGGTTGCATGGTGTAACAGGAGAAGGCATGCTAAGAGTCACCAGGGATAGGTAGACGTGGAAAGTCACGTCCTGAAAGGACAGGGCCGATAGAAGAAGAAGAAAAAGAAGTGTTTATGGATTCTAAATTCATGCACAAATTTGTTCTTGCACTTCAGGTTTATTTAAGAATATAATTCTTGTAATATTGAGGGTGATATATCAATTAACAGATATTCCTTGTATAGTATTCATTCATTTAACAGACATTTCCTGTATAACATTCATTCATTGAAAATATATTTTCTGTATAGTATCCATTCATTCAATAGAAATTTCTTCTATAGTATTCAATTAACACACATTTCCTGTATAGTACTCATTCATTCGACATTTTTTGTATAGTTTTCATTCAGTTCACATACATTTCCAGCTTATGGCCATATCACATTGAATACACCAGTTCTCGTTTGATCACTGAAGTTAAAAAACTTTGAGCCTGGTCAGTACTTAGATGGGTGACCACTTGGGAATACCAGGTGCTGTAAGCATATAGTGATGGATGTGCGTTATGGTGCAGTGGATATTGGCTCGGAAAGAGAAATCAGTGAGCCGAGTTCGAATTCCAGTTGAATACCCTACATTCACTTAAGTCCTGGTACCCTTGGGAAAGGTATTAATCCATCCCTTCCCTCCAGTTATGGGTTAAATAACAGGGTAGGACTTGGGGACCCTGTCCTTAAAAACAAATCTCAATGAATCTTGATACTCGAAAAAAGTATTACGAGACACAAAATGTATATAAAAACAACAATCAATTGTTGAAAAGGAAAAGTTATTATCAGTAATAAATAAATAAAAATTTAGTTGGCAATAAATGACCCGCTGAGGTTGATATGCCATAAAAACAAAACAACCAACCAACATACATTTCCTACATAGTATTCCTTCATTCAACAGGTATTTCTTGTGTAGTATTTATTTAATTACCATATATTTCCTGTATTCATTCATTCAACAAACATTTCCTGTATAGTATTCATTCTTTTAACAGACATTTTTTGTATATTATTTATTCATTTAACAGATATTTTTTATGATAAATCACAATTTCTTTTTTTCTTGAAATGTTTGGGAAGCCCACATAGTTCTAATTTACTAAACCAAAATGTTTACTAAAAACAGAAAGAGAAATTATAAAGTAATTTCAGACAATTAAGCTATTCTTTTAGTTCAGTCTTTTGTTAAACACAAATAATTAAGAGATATAGAGAATTACCTGTCACCATCTCGGGTCCTTCGAAATTGGTCCACAATCAAACACTGAAAAGTTGGCCCGACTTTGGATCCAGGCAGTGGTGTTTCGCTAATTCCACCAACAAACAAATCAATATTATCTGGAATAGAAAAGATAAGAAACTTAGTGAAATAGGATTTTTTTTTCCGTTGACCAAGAATAAACCAGGTATAGCACAAGGCTACATTTCCAGGGCACTCAATATGAACAATTTGAATAAATATAACAGTATCAGGATTTTCACTTTAGAATGAGATGCTATTTTAATAACTTTGACAAAAACATTCTTCAATCTCTATCATTTTTTAAAAGTTCTAGTATAATTTTGTTACTATTACATTTCAGTTGCTCCATTTTACAGCCAAGAACCAAATCCAAGAAAAGAGAGGAGAGTTTTTTTCATCTGATAAACTTGGTAAACAAAAATAATAGTGATAATAGGTTTTCTGATTGGCACATAGGAGATTCCAGTTCCAGCAACCAATCTAATACAGCTATTAACTATCTATTCTAAATCTAAACTTATTTATAAATGGAACGTTGTGTGTGTGTCCCCGTTATCTATAGACTCCAAAACGGCTGAACCGATTTTCTTGAAAATTTACACAGTTGTACTATAAGCATCTGTGAGTGTTCTTAGCTAGGTTTTGTGTTGAGGTACCCCTGATAAATATTGATAATCGATAATCGAAAAAAATCAAGTTATAGAAGGAGTGGTCCAATTTTAATCAAATTTGATACACTCATAGACAAAGACATAAGAAATGATATCCAGAAGTTTCAAGGTTGCAGTTATTACAATAGTGCAGAAAATCAATAATATATATATATATATATAAAAGGCAAGATGTTTGTGTGTGTGTCTGTTTATCTGCCTGTATGTCAGTATTTTTTCAACCCTTTTATTTTAGTTTTTGCTTCGGGTTTGGCTCTAAGTAGGTATAATTGTAGTTCTCAGTCTCAGCCATGATAATGTTTACTCAGAGGACTTATTTAGCCTTCAAAATTCAGTTTACGATGAAAAAAGCTTATTTGATATTGATACCAGGAAATGAAAATTTAACTTACATTCATTCATTTTTCTTTCAGTCTACGGTTTCACTTTAACTGGAAACAACTATTGCTTTTTAGTCTTTCATGCCAATGTCCAAAGAGTCTGAGCTCCAGGACTATGGATTAGTTTTAAAGCTTTCATTACACCTGAGCAATGCTATACTGCTAGTTATCTTATATATGCAAATGGATGATTTCCAATTCTTCCTCTGTTAAACAAAGAAATCCAAAATGCACTGACTTTATACCTGTTAGATTTATAATTTTTAATACTCTTTAATAAATTTTCTTTGTAATAAAATGCTTCTTAAATAGTAGTAAATTTAAGATTCAAGCCAAGATAGAAAGAAGAATGGTTCAGTGGATAATGGCTAGGAACAAGAAATCAGAAAACCGAGTCAAAATTCCAGCTGAATTCATTTTTTTCACTTATGTGCCAATAGCTTTGGGAAAGGTATGAATCCATCTATTCCCTCCAGATATGGGTTAAATAGCAGACAGATTAGGTTCTATAGCCTTGGTTGGCAACCAGTCTATCACAGAAAGTAATGGCAACCTGTGGCAGGAAAATCTTCTGCCATCAGTCATATCTCGAAAGTGTTGTGGAGTAGTTTTTGCACTGAAAGTTATAATCGTGTTTTGTCTGTTGCTAATCAACTTAACGCACCCAAAATGTAAGGAACTTGGTAATCTTCCACTGTAAGCTGACTCCTTAGTATTCGGCTAACTGCCGACTAATATCAACTGCCTAGTAGTTTTACTGAACTATAATAGAACTCTAAAGAACTCTCTAGAACTTCTAAGAACTCCTATGAACTTCCCAAGAACTTCATTATTTATTGTACAGAAGTACAAATGTGGCACAAGGCCTAATACGGGGATGGGGGAAGGCTGGTCATCAACTGTCCTATATTTAACTTAGCTATTCACTTTCGTTGACCCTGACACGCTAACAATAACCTTTCACCATAAAACCACATTTTTACTTACCATTCTTACCACGTCCACCATAATACCTCAGGTTCTCTATGTAGTCCTACTTAACTCCCATATGTACAATGTTCAGTGGAGGGCATGGGCAGAAATAACAACATTTAAAATTCCCCAATGATTTTATACAATGAAAGTAAGATATGTACAAGAAACTAAACAAAATCATATTATTAATAAAAGCCCCCCACTACTCTAATATTGTGACAGCAAAATCACTTCCCCGGACGAAACATAATGCGTGGCTTTATAAATATAATACCATATGTCCGATCAGCAATCACTCACACAATCACTCACAGATTTAAACATCATAACAAAAAACGAAAAACACACTTGAAAAATAACGAAAGTCGCCACGCATCCACCGGGGAACTAACATTGTTGAACACCTAAGGTGGGAAGGGAAGGGGGGTTAAACTAAAGAAAAATAGGGGACGAAAAAGAAAAGGGGGCCAATGAGCAATCATAACCTAGCTAAGTTAACATTGATGCCAAAAACAGAAAAATCAAACTTTCCCTACACTAACCTAACAGGGACGGGGTGCACATGTTCTGCCCAGCACACCCAATATCCTGATGCCTAACCAGCATCAAACAACCACTCCAGGTCAGCACCTTTCACTCGACAGAATCGCGCAAGACTCACCCACCTTTTGCCAAATTCAGATGGAGTGAGTCGTTTCCTTTCCGTCCTGATCTTGACTTTAAGCTGATGCTTAAAGAACAAGATCAGTTGGGAAGAGGTAAACTTCTCATCACCATAGAATTCCTTCTGTCGCATCGTCCAAATCACGACTCGCATAACACCTAGTAAGCAAAAGAGCACATAGTGCTCAGCCCTAGATAACGGAGGCACGACATTGCTACAAACAGAACTAGCCTCAAGGACAAAGAACTTTCCACGCAGCATACGGAACCATGAGGTCTTCAAGGAACTTACACAACGGGGCAACAACACTGCAGTGGAAGAAGGCATGATCGACGGTTTCCGTCGTCAGCCCACAACGCACGCAGGTTGATTTCGGAGTTAGGCCCGCTGCATGAAGCCTCTTGCCTACCCAGAGAGCCTTTCGTATCATCAGCCAGGTGAGTGATGCCTCATCGTTAGTGAGACATTTCAACCCAGGCTCCCAAGGCCATATGGAGCGAGCCTCCTGCTTCGTAAGCCCGAGCTCGCCAATCAGTTCATCTTGAACGGCCCCCCCTAACTAAAACCCGATATAATGCCCTAAGAGACAACGATTGGGCGTTGGAGAGGCCATCCGTAGCCCGCAAGAGAAACTGGAGAGCCAAACGACATTCTTTATAGAAGGAGCACTCGCCACGAGGAGTACGGCCGGCCTCCTCCTCCGACAAATGCACACTTCTCAGGGATGGAAAATTTTTATGGACGTCCTCTTGAACGAGGGCGCCGTTCTCATCCTCCAGCATACACATTCGATCCAGGAATCTAATGCGAAGCGTATGTTGACGAATCTCAACGCTAGGCATGCCCAGACCGCCCTCAGATGGATGCAGGCAACAGATCTCGCGACGTACCTTGGGAGACTTGCCTTCTCCCCAAAGGAAGGAGAACAAGAGCTGAATTAAACCCAAACGAATGGCACACGGGAGAGGAAGTACCGAGAGTCGGTAAAGGAGAATCGGGTAGATGTGCGAGGCACATACTTCCGCCCTCCCCTTTAAGGAGAGCTTCCTCCGAGTCCACAGACGAACTGCGCCCTCGGCCTTCTCTCGAACCTCCGACCAATTCATTTCCAACTGGAGATCAGGACCGAAAAAGACGCCGAGAATCTTGATCGGCCCGTCCGTCCAGAGGAAAAGTCCGGGAAGAGAAACTCCCTTCCACGCACCCAATCGCAAGCCAACAGACTTATCGCGATTGATCTTGGCCCCTGTCACCGTCTCATAGCATCTGATTTCTTTGCTGACTTCGTCAATCTCGGCTTTGCTCGACACAAAAACCGAAACGTCGTCAGCATAGGCGGAGTACCTGGCCGAGGTGGTAGCACCAGGTACGGAAATTCCGCGAAGGACCGGATTCGCCTTTAACTTGCGAAGGAATGGCTCCAACGCAAGAACGTACAGCAAAGGCGAAAGTGGACAACCTTGACGAATGGAGCGAGATAAAGTGAAGGGCTTCGATCTTACCCCATTCACTTCCACCAGCGCACCGGGGGACTCATACAGCAGTCGGATCCAGGAGCGAAAGTACGGCCCGAAACCGGCGGCGGAAAGGACAGACTCCAAGAAACGATGGTCAACCCTATCGAAAGCCTTGGACTGATCCAAATTGATCAGCGCGGCTTCGGTGTCGGTTTTCTCAATGATCAGGCGTACCAAATGAAGGTTGTCCTGAATAGTCCTGCCCTTCACAGCACAAGTCTGCTCGGGGCCAATCAGACTAGAGAGGACAGCCTGCAAACGGCCGGCCAAGATCTTGGCAAAAATCTTTAAGTCAGTATTTAACATCGTTAAAGGCCGATAATTATCTATGCCACCCCCACCGCTCTTGCTCTTGCGAAGCAACTTGATTACACCCCTGGTGAAGCGTCGAGGTATAGACCCCTGCTTCATCCAGTTGTTATAAACAAGAGCCAGCAGAGGAACAAGAACGGACGACTGCCTCAAGTACAGTTCGTAGGGAAGACCATCCAAACCTGGAGTTTTGTCCCGGCCAACCAATTTCAGCGCGTCCCAGATTTCCGACTCTGTTATGGGCCCCTCGCACCTAGCCGCTTCAGCCGCCTCGAGGCGGGGAAAGTCAGCCAAATAGGTGTCGAACTGAGCAGAGCTCAGACCGGGCTCCCTGGTAAAAAGATCCTGGAAGTAATCCCGAAAAGCTCCACATATACCCACGTCTGTAGTCACGGTACGACCATCCGGCAATGTGATGTCCTTGATATGCCGATTGGCTGCTTGCCTAGCTTCCTCTGCACGCAATTCTGCGGCCATATTCGTTGCCTCAGAAGACATTCTTTTTAACCTAGCCCTAACTACCAGAGCTTGATCCTTCTTGATAGCCAAGGAGGCCAGCTCGGCCCTAGCTAAGGCTACGTCCCCACTATTACGGGATTTAACTGCCCGATCAACTTTTTTCTCTAACGTCGATTGCGCCGCTAAATTAGCTAAGTTGAGCCGACGGCTATAGTCGGCAGCAAACGACCTAATTTTGGATTTAAGTGTGTCCCACCACTTATTCCCAACCACAGCCCCCATCAGTTCCCGCTTTAGTGTTAGTAAAAGCTGGTGCTGGAAATCTTGGCTATCAAATAATGACGCGTTCAATTTCCAGTAGCCAGCCAACTTAACCTTAGGCTTATCTAAGTTTACACGAACCCGGACGAGCCTATGATCCGTGTAAACTATGGAATGGAAACTTGGACAACCTAAGAGCCCTACGTCGACTCTCCTAACTAGGACTCGGTCGAGGTAGCTTGCGCGTACCTTCGAATCCGAGCTGCCCCTATTAGTCCAAGTCCACACTACCTCCCGGGGGTGTTCATTTCGGTATTTATCGACAAGATCATTCCTGTCGATAAATTTCCGAAATGGTTTCACATCCGGGTTGTTAGTACCCGATCTTTCTCCTATACGATCCTTCTCAGGGTCAAGGACGGCATTCCAATCCCCCGCTAAAATTACCCGCCTCGATGTTCCAAAGAACGACTCGAGCTGCCGAAACAAAGCAGGACGCTCCGCATGGACATTGGGCGCATAAACCCCAATGAGGCGAAAAGACTTCTCCTTTATGGTAATATCCAGCACACAAATCCTGCCCGCTGGATCCGCGAAGACAAGCGTACACGCCGCACCCAAAGACTTGCTCACTAGCCAGGAAACACCTCTAGAACGACCATCAAAACATGCTGAATAGAGATCGTAATCCCTAGACAGTATGCCCTCATAGTCGCCAGCAAAAAACCGGGTCTCCTGCAAACAACAAACATCCACCCCGAGGCGCTGGAGATCATGAAGGAGTCTCACCCTCCGAAACTCTGACCTCAGCCCCCGGGCATTTACACTTGCTAACCAAAGAGCCATTGTGATCCTTAATTAGGGTTGGGGTCCTGGACAGAACATGGACGGGGAAAGGATGCCGACAGCCTCTCCCATTGACCCATGGTCCATCTCATTCTTGATGGTGCCGTCAGAGGAGACGCCGCCAACATCCCAGGGAAAGGTTAGTTTTAGCGCCCTATAGAGGGAGGGGTGAACTAAAACCGGGACCCGTCCAGAACAGAATTTTTCAAGGTTAGTGAGTTTCTCTGATTTTGTTGTGATGATGGGTGGAATCATAGGAATTGCTTTGGCAGCCTCCTCTACCATGCCCCAAGTCTGCCGCGCCCCTGACCCAGTGCGAATGACTGTTAATAGCCTCTGAGCTTTGGGGAAATTTCTTGGTAGTTCGATATCTTTCTCACTACACTTTTTCATCGACAAAAGAGCCTTCAGCTGCTTTATTCTATTCCCGAAATTCTTGGCTCTTTCAGCCTGGGCCGGGGAGATGCGGCAGATGTCCTCCCCTTGCCTGTATGGCAGCTTTGTTGGTTTTTTCTTTTGGGCCTCCATATCTTCTGAGGAAAGACTTCTTTGTCTTTTGGATGGAGGGGGCATCTGTTTCGGGGGAGAGGGACAGGGAGAGAGGCATGGAGAAACACGAAAATAGTTGATGATTGGGCTGGGGTCTCGACTACGAGGGGACGGTTTACGGGGAGTGGGTTGAGAGGAATGAATTTTTTTGCCCGATTTTTTCTTTTGAGGGGAGGACGGGGCAGAGGCCGAGGGGCGAGGTGGACGTTGAGCCAGTTGATTCTTCAACTCCTCTGATGGGCGAAAAGGCCGTTTTTCTAGTTGTTTCTTTAGCTCTTTTATCTTCTGCGTCTTCTCATACCCTGGGTCGAATGCTTTCTTTAGCTCTTCAAGTTTCGGAGCCGACCAGGCCGAGGCATCGCCCTTCTTGCTGGTGGAGGGAGTGGGGCTGTTTGTGCCTTTCGTCTTAGGGGTATCTGGGGACCGAGGTTCCGCTGCTTGGCGCTTCCCCCTGGCCCTGCCAACAACCAGCCACTCCCCCTTTTCCTTCTCCGAGGCTGCACTAGCAGTTGGCGAAGGTTTTTCGGGGGGTGAGGGAACTTTTTTGCTCCCAACCGGGGTAACTGCCGCACCGGTCCTGGGTATTGGCATGCCCACTACGGGCGAGACGGATGTAACAGAAGCGGCCAGAGGGGGATTTTGGTCGATTGGAGCCTGGCTTCCAGAGGCCTTCTTCTCTGGGCAGGAGGAGGAGAGGTGACCAGTCTCTCCACACCTCCAGCATTTTGGTTTGCGGCCGGCCACGATCACCGGCAAGCTCAGGCCCCCTACGTCAAGACAGTTGGGGATGGTCTTGAAGGTCTCCTGGTCGATCATCATATCGAAAGACCATCCCCCGTTCAGGTCATCGCAGGAGGCATCTAAAATTTGGCCAAACTGCGAAAAGTAGGCAGCCAGATGCTCCCCGATGACCTGAGGAGGAACCTCATACACTGCTACCTTGGTCCTTTGTTTGCCATCATACATAATTCTAAATATAAGATCTTTTGTTGATATGTCTTCAATCGCCAATTTTAGGCGCTCTTCTGGCGTGGGTAGCAGTATGTCCCACAAGAAGAAGCGCGCCCCTTTAATTATTCTTAAGGGCTTATACCCCTTTGACTGCAGTGTTTTCAACACTGTGTCTTTCGTGCTGCGACAAATCTTGCGCGTACGCTTGTCCACCACGAAGACTGACACTATTCTTTTTTCAATCTTCTTTAATTCTTGGGGATCTACCAAGAGCCCACCTTCTACGACAAGGTGTGCGTAGCTCTTAGCTCTCTCCAAGAACTCCGTCAGATTGATCTTGATTTTCGGAGGGGACTTCCAGCCACAGGGCGATTCCCCGGCCTCAGCATCTTTCATTGTCTCATCTTGTATTTTTTGAGGTTTTTCTTTGTTATTCGCCTCCTTTTGGCCATTCTCGGCCATTGGTGTCTCTTTCATAATTTCTTTTTCCTTTTCATCTTTCCCAGGAAGTGGGGGAAAATCCTCATCAGTTTTATCAGGAGGCCCCTTCCAGGGGGGGGGGGGGTCAAAACTTAGTTTTTTCTTTATTGACCGACTATTGTCGGCCATTTTAAAGTTTTAGCACGCCAACAAAAAATTTTTGTATTTATCCACCACACTTAAATTAAACGTATGGGAAAGGGTGGGAAATGGGAGTAACTTGGGGAAAAACAAATAAAAATAAAAATACTATCACAAAATAGAAACAAAGAGGACAAAAAACTTTTCAAACAACGAACCCCGAAGGATTTAAAATTTCCCAATAAAATGGCCAGTAACGGCAAACAATTCACACGCCTGGCAAAAAACTAGCCTTTAGCGGCCAAAAATAAACTTTTACCAAACTAAGAACTAGTCTTAGCCGACAAAAAGTTTAGCCTCTTGAGAGGTTAAAAAATAAAAGAAAAATAAATATATACAAAAATAAACTTTACCAGTTACGATAAACTAAATACACAATGAAATTTAAAGAAAATAAAACAAACAGAAAAACGAAGAGTTGCCTAAACGGCTACTCCCGACAAAGAAAATTGGGGGAGGGGCTAAAATTAAATTTAAGCGGTTTAACTAAACTTTACAAAATAAAAGAATTAAAAATAAATTTAAACAACGATTAAACTTTACAAATGTACAATTAAATTAAATGGACAAAAAAAAAAACAAATACAAACAAACAAAAAGAAAACGAAAAGTCTCCTAACGGCGACTTCCGCAAAAGAAAAACTGGGGAGGGGCTGAAAAAAAAGAAAAGTTAAAGTGGAAGAAAAATAAAAATCAGCTAATTCTTCAGATTCTGGACAAAAAGGGACAGTTACTATTTAAAAAAAAATATAAATATGGCACTTAAGGCCAAACAGATACTGAAAAAAAAAAGGAAAAGAAAAATAAACTCAAAACGGCCGACCTAAATAAAAACAAATATGGCCGCCAAAAATACGAAAATAAAAACAAAAAAGCTAGAAGAATAAAAAAGAAAAGAACAAAGTAAATAAACGAAAAAGAAAATAAATAAAAATAAACTTAGCTCTACAAAAAGGGTCTTTCTTGTAAAATAAAAAGTCCAAATAAGTGAATCACAGTTTTTTAAACAAAAAGTGTCTGACGCTCGCCAAAACAAGGTCGGAGAAAATGACAACAAACGTCAAAAACTGAGCAAGAACTTCATTATTTATTGTACTGAAGTACAAATGCGGCACAAGGCCTAATACGGGGATGGGGAAGGCTGGTCATCAATTGTCCTAAATTAACTTAGCTATTCACTTTCGTTGACCCTGACACGCTAACAATAAACCTGACACCATAATACCACATTTTTACTTACCATTCTTACCACGTCCACCATAATACCTCAGGTTCTCTATGTAGTCCGACTTAACTCCCATATGTACAATTTTCAGTGGAGGGCTTGGGCAGAAAATAACAACATTTAAAATTCCCCAATGATTTTATACAATGAAAGTAATATATGTACAAGAAACTAAACAAAATCGTATTAGTAATAAAAGCCCCCCACTACTCTAATATTGTGACAGCAAAATCACTTCCCCGGACGAAATATAATGCGTGGCTTTAGAAATATAATAATATCACTTATCCGATCAGCAATCACTCACACAATCACTCACACATTTAAACACCATAACAAAAACGAAAAGCACACTTGAAAAATAACGAAAGTCGCCACGCATCCACCGGAGAACTAACATTGTTGAACACCTAAAGTGGGAAGGGAAGGGGGGTTAAACTAAAGAAAAATAGGGGACAAAAAAGAAAAGGGGGCCAATGAGCAATCATAACCTAGCTAAGTTAACAATGAAGCAAAAAACAGAAAATCAAACTTTCCCTACACTAACCTAACAGGGACGGGGTGCACATGTTCTGCCCAGCACACCCAATATCCTGATGCGTAACCGGCATCAAACAACCACTCCAGGTCAGCAGCTTTCACTCGACAGAATCGCGCAAGACTCACCCACCTTTTGCCAAATTCAGATGGAGTGAGTCGTTTCCTTTCCGTCCTGATCTTGACTTTAAGCTGATGCTTAAAGAACAAGATCAGTTGGGAAGAGGTAAACTTCTCATCCCCATAGAATTCCTTCTGTCGCGTCGTCCAAATCACGACTCGCATAACACCTAGTAAGCAAAAGAGCACATAGTGCTCAGCCCTAGATAACGGAGGTACGACATTGCTACAAACAGAACTAGCCTCAAGGACAAAGAACTTTCCACGCAGCATACGAACCATGAGGTCTTCAAGAAACTTACACAACGGAGCAACAACACTGCAGTGGAAGAAGGCATGATCGACGGTTTCCGTCGTCAGCCCACAACGCACGCAGGTTGATTTCGGAGTTAGGCCCGCTGCATGAAGCCTCTTGCCTACCCAGAGAGCATTTCGAATCATCAGCCAGGTGAGTGATGCCTCATCATTAGTGAGACATTTCAACCCGGGCGCCCAAGGCCATAAGGAGCGAGCCTCCTGCTTCGTAAGCCCGAGCTCGCCAATCAGTTCATCTTGAACGGCCCCCCTAACTAAAACCCGATATAATGCCCTAAGAGACAACGATTGGGCGTTGGAGAGGCCATCCGTAGCCCGCAAGAGAAACTGGAGAGCCAAACGACATTCTTTATAGAAGGAGCACTCGCCACGAGGAGTACGGCCGGCCTCCTCCTCCGACAAATGCACACTTCTCAGGGATGGAAAGTTTTTATGGACGTCCTCTTGAACGAGGGCGCCGTTCTCATCCTCCAGCATACACATTCGATCCAGGAATCTAATGCGAAGCGTGTGTTGACGAATCTCAACGCTAGGCATGCCCAGACCGCCCTCAGATGGATGCAGGCAACAGATCTCGCGACGTACCTTGGGAGACTTGCCTTCTCCCCAAAGGAAGGAGAACAAGAGCTGAATTAAACCCAAACGAATGGCACACGGGAGAGGAAGTACCGAGAGTCGGTAAAGGAGAATCGGGTAGATGTGCGAGGCACATACTTCCGCCCTCCCCTTTAAGGAGAGCTTCCTCCGAGTCCACAGACGAACTGCGCCCTCGGCCTTCTCTCGAACCTCCGACCAATTCATTTCCAACTGGAGATCAGGACCGAAAAAGACGCCGAGAATCTTGATCGGCCCGTCCGTCCAGAGGAAAGGTCCGGGAAGAGAAACTCCCTTCCACGCACCCAATCGCAAGCCAACAGACTTATCGCGATTGATCTTGGCCCCTGTCACCGTCTCATAACATCTGATTTCTTTGCTGACTTCGTCAATCTCGGCTTTGCTCGACACAAAAACCGAAACGTCGTCAGCATAGGCGGAGTACCTGGCCGAGGTGGTAGCACCAGGTACGGAAATTCCGCGAAGGACCGGATTCGCCTTTAACTTGCGAAGGAATGGCTCCAACGCAAGAACGTACAGCAAAGGCGAAAGTGGACAACCTTGACGAATGGAGCGAGATAAAGTGAAGGGCTTCGATCTTACCCCATTCACTTCCACCAGCGCACCGGGGGACTCATACAGCAGTCGGATCCAGGAGCGAAAGTACGGCCCGAAACCGGCGGCGGAAAGGACAGACTCCAAGAAACGATGGTCAACCCTATCGAATGCCTTGGACTGATCCAAATTGATCAGCGCGGCTTCGGTGTCGGTTTTCTCAATGATCAGGCGTACCAAATGAAGGTTGTCCTGAATAGTCCTGCCCTTCACAGCACAAGTCTGCTCGGGGCCAATCAGACTAGAGAGGACAGCCTGCAAACGGCCGGCCAAGATCTTGGCAAAAATCTTTAAGTCAGTATTTAACATCGTTAAAGGCCGATAATTATCTATGCCACCCCCACCGCTCTTGCTCTTGCGAAGCAACTTGATTACACCCCTGGTGAAGCGTCGAGGTATAGACCCCTGCTTCATCCAGTTGTTATAAACAAGAGCCAGCAGAGGAACAAGAACGGACGACTGCCTCAAGTACAGTTCGTAGGGAAGACCATCCAAACCTGGAGTTTTGTCCCGGCCAACCAATTTCAGCGCGTCCCAGATTTCCGACTCTGTTATGGGCCCCTCGCACCTAGCCGCTTCAGCCGCCTCGAGGCGGGGAAAGTCAGCCAAATAGGTGTCGAACTGAGCAGAGCTCAGACCGGGCTCCCTGGTAAAAAGATCCTGGAAGTAATCCCGAAAAGCTCCACATATACCCACGTCTGTAGTCACGGTACGACCATCCGGCAATGTGATGTCCTTGATATGCCGATTGGCTGCTTGCCTAGCTTCCTCTGCACGCAATTCTGCGGCCATATTCGTTGCCTCAGAAGACATTCTTTTTAACCTAGCCCTAACTACCAGAGCTTGATCCTTCTTGATAGCCAAGGAGGCCAGCTCGGCCCTAGCTAAGGCTACGTCCCCACTATTACGGGATTTAACTGCCCGATCAACTTTTTTCTCTAACGTCGATTGCGCCGCTAAATTAGCTAAGTTGAGCCGACGGCTATAGTCGGCAGCAAACGACCTAATTTTGGATTTAAGTGTGTCCCACCACTTATTCCCAACCACAGCCCCCATCAGTTCCCGCTTTAGTGTTAGTAAAAGCTGGTGCTGGAAATCTTGGCTATCAAATAATGACGCGTTCAATTTCCAGTAGCCAGCCAACTTAACCTTAGGCTTATCTAAGTTTACACGAACCCGGACGAGCCTATGATCCGTGTAAACTATGGAATGGAAACTTGGACAACCTAAGAGCCCTACGTCGACTCTCCTAACTAGGACTCGGTCGAGGTAGCTTGCGCGTACCTTCGAATCCGAGCTGCCCCTATTAGTCCAAGTCCACACTACCTCCCGGGGGTGTTCATTTCGGTACTTATCGACAAGATCATTCCTGTCGATAAATTCCCGAAATGGTTTCACATCCGGGTTGTTAGTACCCGATCTTTCTCCTATACGATCCTTCTCAGGGTCAAGGACGGCATTCCAATCCCCCGCTAAAATTACCCGCCTCGATGTTCCAAAGAACGACTCGAGCTGCCGAAACAAAGCAGGACGCTCCGCATGGACATTGGGCGCATAAACCCCAATGAGGCGAAAAGACCTCTCCTTTATGGTAATATCCAGCACACAAATCCTGCCCGCTGGATCCGCGAAGACAAGCGTACACGCCGCACCCAAAGACTTGCTCACTAGCCAAGAAACACCTCTAGAACGACCATCAAAACATGCTGAAAAGAGATCGTAATCCCTAGACAGTATGCCCTCATAGTCGCCAGCTAAAAACCGGGTTTCCTGCAGACAACAAACATCCACCCCGAGGCGATGGAGATCATGAAGGAGTCTCACCCTCCGAGACTCTGACCTCAGCCCCCGGGCATTCACGCTTGCTAACCAGAGAGCCATTATGATACGTAATTAGGGTTGGGGTCCTGGACAGAACATGGACGGGGAAAGGATGCCGACAGCCTCTCCCATAGATCCCTTGCCCATTTCTTTGTCAATGGTGCCGTCAAGGGAGAGGCCACCAACATCCCAGGGAAATGTTAGTTTAAGTGCCCTGTAAAGGGAGGGGTGAACCAAAATTGGGACCCGTCCTACACAGCAATCTTTAACCTTCTTTAACATTTCATCATCCTTTGTGACGATAGGCGGAGACATTTTTAAATTTTTCTCCGCTTCCAGGAGCATGTCCCAAACTTTTGCAGTCCCAGTCCCCGTGCGAACCACTGTGAGAACGCGTTTCGCTTCTGGGAAATTGGTGGGAATCTCTATATCTTTTTCCTTGCACTTCTTCATTGCAAGAAGAATTTTCAACTTGTTGATTCGATTGCCGAAATTCTTCGCCCTTTCTTCTTGTGCATAGGAAATTTTACAAACGTCCTTGCCCATTAGATGTGAGGCTTTTGATGTTTTTTTTTTGGGCTCTCTATCTTCTTGGGTGGGGCTCCTATGCCTCTTAGCAGGCAGGGGTAATTTTTCCTTGGGGGAAGGACTGGGAGACGGTTGGGAGGGTATACGGAAAGGGCTGGGGTCCCTACTAAGAGGGGTGGTTTTTCTGGGCGTGGGCTGCGCTGATTTGTTTTTCTTTTCGATTTTATTTTTTTCGGGTGAGGATGGGGCAGAAACTGAAGGGCAGGGTGAACGTTTGGTCAGTTGATTTTTTAGGTCCTCAGAAGGACGAAATGGACGTTTCTCCAGGACTTTCTTAAGCTCTTTAATCTTTTGAAATTTTTCGTACCCTGGGTCGTAGGCCCTCCTAAGGTCTTCTAATTTAGGGGCCGACCAGGCCGAGGCATCGCCCTTCTTGCTGGTGGAGGGAGTGGGGCTGTTTGTGCCTATGGTCTTAGGAGTTTCTGGGGACCGAGGTTCCGCTGCTTGGCGCTTCCCTCTGGCCCTGCCAACAACCAGCCACTCCCCCTTTTCCTTCTCCATGGCTGCACTAGCAGTTGGCGAAGGTTTTCCGGGGAGTGAGGGAACTTTTTTGTTCCCAACCGGGGGAACTAGCTCACCGGTCCTGGGTGATGGCATGCCCACTACAGGCGAGACAGATGTGACAGAAGCGGCCAGAGGGGGATTTTGGTCTTTTGGAGCCTGGCATCCAGAGGCCTTCTTCTCTGGGCAGGAGGAGGAGAGGTGACCAGTCTCCCCACACCTCCAGCATTGTGGCTTGCGGCCGGCCACGATTACCGGCAAGCTCAGGCCCCCTACGTCAAGACAGTTGGGGATGGTCTTGAAGGTCTCGTTGTCGATCATTATATCGAAAGACCATCCCCCGGTCAGGTCATCGCAGGAGGCATCTAAAATTTCGCCGAACTGCGAGAAGTACGCAGCAAGATGCTCCCCGATGACCTGAGGAGGAACCTCATATACTGCTACCCTGGTCCTTCTTTTGCCTTCGTACACTGAGCGGAAGATGTATTCATCAGTTATTAGGTCTTCTTTGGCCAATTTTAGGCAATCCTCTGGTGTGGGCAGCAGCACGTCCCACATGAAGCCCGCACCTTTCACTATCCTTAAGGGCTTAAATTCTTTTGACCTCAGTGTTTTGATCACTGTGTCTTTCGTGCTGCGACAAATTTTGCGCGTACGCTTGTCCACCACGAAGACTGACACTATTCTTTTCTCAATCCTCTTCAATTTCTGGGGATCTTCTAAGAGCCCACCTTCTACGACAAGGTGTGCGTAGCTCTTAGCTCTCTCCAAGAACTCCGTCAGATTGATTTTGACTTTCGGGGGGGACTTCCAGCCACAGGGCGATTCCCCGGCCTCATCATCTTTCGGTGTCTTGCTTTCCTTAATTTTTTCCTCATCTTTTCCATTTTCCTTCGTATGACCTTTTTCGGTCATCTTTTGTTTGGTCGCATCATTAATTCCGGTCTCTTTCGTAGGAAGAGGAGGGTACGTCTCCTCATTTTTATCTGGAGGTTTCTTATAGGGGGGGTCAAACGACAGTTTTTTCTTTATGGACCGACTACTGTCGGCCATTTTGAAATTTTCGAATCAGCTCAGAAATTTTTTTTTTTTCTAATCTAATTAAAAGTATGGGAGGGGTGGGAGAAAGCGGGAGTAAAATGGGGGAAAAAATACACAAAGTAAACTATTTAGCAAGGACAATATAACGGTTTTAACACAAGAATAAATAAACCCCGAAGGATAACAACAAATCAGCCAATAACGGCAGGCAAAAATTACAAAAACTGGTAAATTAAAAACTAGCCTTTAACGGCCACAAATAAGCTATGAGTAAAAATTGCCTTAAAAAGACAAGAAACAGTTAGCCTCGAGAGAGGTTTAATAAAATAACAGTTAAACAAATTTATACAATAAGCTTTACAAGTTACGATTACACAAGGAAAAAATAAAACAAACAGAAAAACGGAGAGTTGCCTAAACGGCTACTCCCGACAAAGAAAATAGGGGGAGGGGCTAAAATTAAATTTAAGCGGTTTAATTAAACTTTACAAAATAAATGAATTAACGAAAATAAATTTAAACAACGATTAAACTTTACAAATGTACAATTAAATTAAATGCACAAAGAAAACAAATACAAACAAATACAAACAAACAAAAAGAAAGCGAAAAGTCTCCTAACGGCGACTTCCGCAAAAGAAAAACTGGGGAGGGGCTGAAAAAAAGAAAAGTTAAATTGGAAGAAAAATAAAAATCAGCTAATTCTTCAGCTTCTGGTCAAATAGGGACAGTTAAAAAATATAAATATGGCACTTAAGGCCAAACAGATACTGAAAAAAAAAATAAAAATAAAAAAAAAATAAAAATAAACTCAAAACGGCCGACCTAAATAAAAACAAATATGCCCGCCAAAAATACGAAAATAAAAACAAAAAAGCTAGAAGAATAAAAAGAAAAGAACAAAGTAAATAAACGAAAAAGAAAATAAATAAAAATAAACTTAGCTCAACAAAAAGGTCTTTTTTGTAAAATAAACAGTCCAAATAAGTGAATCACAGTTTTTTTTAAACAAAAAGTGTCTGACGCTCGCCAAAACAAGGTCTGAGAAGTCAGAAAATGACAACAAACGTCAAAAACTGAGCAAGAACTTCTCAAGTTAACTTCCTGTTAACTCTTATTAATATAGGAGGGAGAGTCCATTATCTGAGGAATAGGTGTGTTTCACCAGAAAGAGACATGATCACCCAAGTGTGTATCACATATGATACTTAACTGACTGACTGATCGTAAATACAGTGGAACATTATCATTGGTACAAATACTATAAAGAAAATGCTGTTGCGTGATTGGTGCAAAATAAACTGTAAAGAAGAAATTAAATTGTGACTGATGCAGAGCAAAGACTATATACGACCAAAATGAACAACGAAATGCAATAATCATGCTACAAGGAAAATAAACGGAAATTGGAAAAAATAACTTACCTGGGTGGCTGTAGAGAGCGCGAAGATTGGACCTTACATCACTTTCTGTGATCTCTTGTCTTAGTTCCTCAAAGTTGGTAACTTTTGATAAGCCACATAATTTTCGATATTCATTGTAGCTGGGAAGTCCATGGTCTCTTCCTCTTTGGATATTTAGTGCCGCTAAATCTTGGCCGACAGAGTTAGCCAGTGAGAAGAGCTTCTCTGTAAGTTCATCATTTAACATTTCCTTAGGTAGTTGTTTCTTTGCTGCAACACCAAAGAGGCCTCTAATCAAAGGATCAATTCCCCCTCCTCCACTAGTCTATAAGGAGAGAAAAAGGCTCTGTGAAGGGGAAGGTTTCCATGTCTAATTGGCTGGAAACTTTCATTTAGCCGATAGATAACTGGCTGAACTAGAGTATGACCAACACGGAAGGCAGCAGTAGCAAATTCATTTGATATGGTCGGATTCACCTGGGGTTGATAACCTTTGTACTCTCCCAGAGCCTTCATTCCTGAGGGTCCAATAAAGTGGGGTAAAAAATGTGCATACGTGATGTGTTGCATCATAGCACCAATGATTTTACGAGTCTCATGGTACAACATTGTTCCATCCCACTGAGGGTTGAGCTGCAGTAATTCAGTGGCTACATGGTTGTGCTGCCGAAGCCATAATGTATGCATTGCAGTCAAGGCCAATTGTTCATTTACGCGGTGGTCACCAGCTAGGAAACAGGGCAGGTGGCGCTTTGTGGCTTCAATCTGACAGTCGACATGTTTTAATAAGCCATCATTATCAAATGGCAGAAGTGCTTTTCCATCCGGCAGTGCTCCCACTCGAAGCAAACCTCTATTGCTGCTTGTGTCTCTCAGGTTCAAAGCCTCGGTTACATTGCTGGCATAGATATTAGAGGCATCTATAAAAGCTGTGATGGCATTAAGCTGTTCCCTTGGTGCAAGGGTATTAAAGAAGATTGAAGTTTGGCCAGTATTACATGTGGCACTGGATCGAGCAAATCCTAAACACGTTCTGTTACGGATTCGCTGGTCACTCTGGGGAACCTGAATAGGAAAACATGGCAGCTTGTTTTCACAAGTTTCATTGCATCTCCTGCCATCGCTGAAACGTGTGTAACTAATGGCCTGAGGAGCCAAGTCTAAGTCGTGGTCAACAAACTGACCCCACTGCATCAGCATGTGCGTGTTGTTGTCATCATTAGTGACATGCGGAGAACCAATCATTAAGGAAGAGATTAACCTGGGGCTTGGTAAATGGACACCATTGTACACTTTGGAAGGGTTCCAACCTAAAACAGAAAAATGAGAAATGATTTTGAGTTGTTTTTCTTTTCACTATTATTGTTGGTTGTTATCACAAAGCTAAAATCATGGCATAGTCAAAGCCTATCAGTAATAAAATAAAATTTATTAACATATTCACTGCTAAATGTCTATATTTCATAAATTAGGTATTGTAATTATTTACATTATTCAGACTGTTATCCTCATCTTTATTGTCTTCAAGGACACATGACCCAGTGGATAAAAGTATTCGTTAGATCCAGTGACTTGACCCAAAGAGTTGTGAGTTCAATACCTGGCTACAGCAGTGATTAACAAATCTTAGAGAATTGAGTTAAAGGGAGATAACTAACACATCTGGAAGTGACATGATTCATGGAACACAAATAATCTACTTCAGTTATCAAAAGAAAGGGTTCAGTTCAAAATTTTAATCACCTTAAGCTGGTCGGATCAGGCAATGGCTGAAATGTTGTGAATATGGCAATAAAGATGAGGATAACTGTCCAAACAATGTAAATACTTTTGAAAATGGGATTTTTTAAAAATCATTTCACCCTAAGTAAGACAATAATACTTCTTAGATGACATATTGTGATTATTTACATTATTCATACTGTTGTTCTCATATTTGTTGTGATATTGTATGCTCATCAGGGTATGAAGTTTTGGGACTTATAAATCTAATGTATGAAGAAAGTCAGAGTGTACAAGTGAATTGTTGAGAATATGGCAACAAAGATGAAGACAACAGTTCAAACAATGCAAATAATGTAAATATATTCACTGCTACCTTGAATATTTGAACCCTTGCATCAAGCCATCTACATTTTTATTAGAGATATAATTAGAAATTGCAATATAAATCTACCATATTTTCTTGTGTATAATATTTGAATCCTTCGATCAAGCCATCTACATTTTTATTAGAGATATAATTAGAAATTGCAATATAAGACTACCATATTTTCTTGTGTATAATATTTGAACCCTTGCATCAAGCCATCTACATTTTTATTAGAGATATCATTAGAAATTGCAATTTAAGACTACCATATTTTCTTGTGTATAATATTTGAACCCTTGCATCAAGCCATCTACATTTTTATTAGAGATATCATTAGAAATTGCAATATAAGACTACCATATTTTCTTGTGTATAATATTTGAACCCTTGCATCAAGCCATCTACATTTTTATTAGAGATATAATTAGAAATTGCAATATAAGACTACCATATTTTCTTGTGTATAATATTTGAACCCTTGCATCAAGCCATCTACATTTTTATTAGAGATATAATTAGAAATTGCAATATAAGACTACCATATTTTCTTGTGTATAATATTTGAACCCTTGCATCAAGCCATCTACATTTTTATTAGAGATATCATTAGAAATTGCAATATAAAACTACCATATTTTCTTGTGTATAATATTTGAACCCTTGCATCAAGCCATCTACATTTTTATTAGAGATATAATTAGAAATTGCAATATAAGACTACCATACTTTCTTGTGTATAATATTTGAACCTTTGCATCAAGCCATCTACATTTTTATTAGAGATATCATTAGAAATTGCAATATAAATCTACCATATTTTCTTGTGTATAATATTTGAACCCTTGCATCAAGCCATCTACATTTTTATTAGAGATATAATTAGAAATTGCAATATAAATCTACCATATTTTCTTGTGTATAATATTTGAACCCTTGCATCAAGCCATCTACATTTTTATTAGAGATATCATTAGAAATTGCAATATAAAACTACCATATTTTCTTGTGTATAATATTTGAATCCTTTGATCAAGCCATCTACATTTTTATTAGAGATATAATTAGAAATTGCAATATAAAACTACCATATTTTCTTGTGTATAATATTTGAATCCTTCGATCAAGCCATCTACATTTTTATTAGAGATATAATTAAAAATTGCAATATAAAACTACCATATTTTCTTGTGTATAATATTTGAATGCTTCGATCAAGCCATCTACATTTTTATTAGAGATATAATTAGAAATTGCAATAGAAGACTACCATATTTTCTTGTGTATAATATTTGAATCCTTCGATCAAGCCATCTACATTTTTATTAGAGATATAATTAGAAATTGCAATATAAAACTACCATATTTTCTTGTGTATAATATTTGAATCCTTCGATCAAGCCATCTACATTTTTATTAGAGATATAATTAGAAATTGCAATATAAATCTACCATATTTTCTTGTGTATAATATTTGAATCCTTCGATCAAGCCATCTACATTTTTATTAGAGATATAATTAGAAATTGCAATATAAGACTACCATATTTTCTTGTGTATAATATTTGAACCCTTGCATCAAGCCATCTACATTTTTATTAGAGATATCATTAGAAATTGCAATTTAAGACTACCATATTTTCTTGTGTATAATATTTGAACCCTTGCATCAAGCCATCTACATTTTTGTTAGAGATATCATTAGAAATTGCAATATAAGACTACCATATTTTCTTGTGTATAATATTTGAACCCTTGCATCAAGCCATCTACATTTTTATTAGAGATATCATTAGAAATTGCAATATAAAACTACCATATTTTCTTGTGTATAATATTTGAACCCTTGCATCAAGCCATCTACATTTTTATTAGAGATATCATTAGAAATTGCAATATAAATCTACTATATTTTCTTGTGTATAATATTTGAACCCTTGCATCAAGCCATCTACATTTTTATTAGTGATATCATTAGAAATTGCAATATAAAACTACCATATTTTCTTGTGTATAATATTTGAACCCTTGCATCAAGACATCTACATTTTTATTAGAGATATCATTAGAAATTGCAATATAAAACTACCATATTTTCTTGTGTATAATATTTGAACCCTTGCATCAAGCCATCTACATTTTTATTAGAGATATAATTAGAAATTGCAATATAAAACTACCATATTTTCTTGTGTATAATATTTGAACCCTTGCATCAAGCCATCTACATTTTTATTAGAGATATAATTAGAAATTGCAATATAAAACTACCATATTTTCTTGTGTATAATATTTGAACCCTTGCATCAAGCCATCTACATTTTTATTAGAGATATAATTAGAAATTGCAATATAAAACTACCATATTTTCTTGTGTATAATATTTGAACCCTTACATCAAGCCATCTACATTTTTATTAGAGATATAATTAGAAATTGCAATATAAAACTACCATATTTTCTTGTGTATAATATTTGAACCCTTGCATCAAGCCATCTACATTTTTATTAGAGATATCATTAGAAATTGCAATATAAAACTACCATATTTTCTTGTGTATAATATTTGAACACTTGCGTCAAGCCATCTACATTTTTATTAGAGATATAATTAGAAATTGCAATATAAATCTACCATATTTTCTTGTGTATAATATTTGAACCCTTGCATCAAGCCATCTACATTTTTATTAGAGATATCATTAGAAATTGCAATATAAAACTACCATATTTTCTTGTCTATAATATTTGAACCCTTGCATCAAGCCATCTACATTTTTATTAGTGATATCATTAGAAATTGCAATATAAGACTACCATATTTTCTTGTGTATAATATTTGAACCCTTGCATCAAGCCATCTAAATTTTTATTAGAGATATAATTAGAAATTGCAATAGAAGACTACCATATTTTCTTGTGTATAATATTTGAACCCTTGCATCAAGCCATCTACATTTTTATTAGAGATATCATTAGAAATTGCAATATAAGACTACCATACTTTCTTGTGTATAATATTTGAACCCTTGCATCAAGCCATCTACATTTTTATTAGAGATATAATTAGAAATTGCAATATAAGACTACCATATTTTCTTGTGTATAATATTTGAACCCTTGCATCAAGCCATCTACATTTTTATTAGAGATATCATTAGAAATTGCAATATAAGACTACCATATTTTCTTGTGTATAATATTTGAACCCTTGCATCAAGCCATCTACATTTTTGTCAGAGATATAATTAGAAATTGCAATATAAATCTACCATATTTTCTTGTGTATAATATTTGAACCCTTGCATCAAGCCATCTACATTTTTATTAGAGATATCATTAGAAATTGCAATATAAAACTACCATATTTTCTTGTGTATAATATTTGAACACTTGCATCAAGCCATCTACATTTTTATTAGAGATATCATTAGAAATTGCAATATAAAACTACCATATTTTCTTGTGTATAATATTTGAACCCTTGCATCAAGCCATCTACATTTTTATTAGAGATATCATTAGAAATTGCAATATAAGACTACCATACTTTCTTGTGTATAATATTTGAACCCTTGCATCAAGCCATCTACATTTTTATTAGAGATATCATTAAAAATTGCAACATAAATCTACCATATTTTCTTGTGTATAATATTTGAACCCTTGCATCAAGCCATCTAAATTTTTATTAGAGATATAATTAGAAATTGCAATATAAATCTACCATATTTTCTTGTGTATAATATTTGAACCCTTGCATCAAGCCATCTACATTTTTATTAGAGATATCATTAGAAATTGCAATATAAGACTACCATATTTTCTTGTGTATAATATTTGAACCCTTGCATCAAGCCATCTACATTTTTATTAGAGATATCATTAGAAATTGAAATATAAAACTACCATATTTTCTTGTCTATAATATTTGAACCCTTGCGTCAAGCCATCTACATTTTTATTAGAGATATCATTAGAAATTGCAATATAAGACTACCATATTTTCTTGTGTATAATATTTGAACCCTTGCATCAAGCCATCTACATTTTTATTAGAGATATAATTAGAAATTGCAATAGAAGACTACCATATTTTCTTGTGTATAATATTTGAACCCTTGCATCAAGCCATCTACATTTTTATTAGAGATATAATTAGAAATTGCAATATAAGACTACCATACTTTCTTGTGTATAATATTTGAACCCTTGCATCAATCCATCTACATTTTTATTAGAGATATAATTAGAAATTGCAATAGAAGACTACCATATTTTCTTGTGTATAATATTTGAACCCTTGCATCAAGCCATCTACATTTTTATTAGAGATATCATTAGAAATTGCAATATAAATCTACCATATTTTCTTGTGTATAATATTTGAATCCTTCGATCAAGCCATCTACATTTTTATTAGAGATATCATTAGAAATTGCAATATAAGACTACCATATTTTCTTGTGTATAATATTTGAACCCTTGCATCAAGCCATCTACATTTTTATTAGAGATATCATTAGAAATTGCAATATAAGACTACTATTTTTTCTTGTGTATAATACAACTTGAATGTAATGTATCTGTAGCTGAAAACAGGGAATAAATTGTTGTTTTTTTGCCACTCATATCCAAGTATGCCTGTCTTTTATGTGGCTAGCCAATCCCTGTTGTAAACACCTTGCTCAGGAACACTTGTGTTTGTTCAATACTAACAGAGTGTATCTATGGTTTATACTGCAACTATTCTGAGTGGACCTTAGTTACAGTTTCTGGGAGAAAGCACATAATCTGGAGTGATCAACAGAACAAGGCCAGTACACTCAAATCTTCAAAGGAATAAATTACATACCCTGTAATTCTGTCTTCACTATTTAACTTTCTTTTCAAAAGAGGCCCAATTGATTGGCCAGCATGTTCACCTGACTTGACCCCAATAAATTTCTTCTTCTGGTGAGCACTCAAGGACAAAGTTTATAGTCAAAAACCAAGGAGTGTCAGTGATTTGAGAAATTACATAAGAGATGCATTTCAAGAAATTAATGCACAAAAAGACTTGCGCAAAAATGTTTGTTGAAGCATGAAAGATAAACTTCAAAGCTGTGTAAATTGCAATAGACAACAGTTGATAAAATTTAAGCACTTTTATCTTATTATACACAATAAAAATTAGAAAAAATGTTTATTACAAGAAGATGTTGTAAAGTTCTTGACTTGTGAAAAACTAGTCCTTCAAAAAAAAAAATAGTAATGATATTTAATCATTTCGTCAGATCTTGGAAAGTGGTTTGGTCTTGAGGATGAAGTAACCAAATGATATTATAAAAGCACCACAACAAAAGTGAGATGTTATGAATGATATTACCTACTGGGGTATTAAAACCATTTTCATATCTTGGGGAAAGAAGACGTATAAAAGCTCGATTTGCTGAGCCATATGTCGGGTTTTGTAGATTGTTGCAGGAGCCATCAATTGAACGGTACTTCTTATGAAAGCACATATCTGAGCAATCAGTTTGTGGCATATTCTTAGAACAGCCAGACATGTAAGCAATTAGATGAAGATGATCTGGAGAGATGAGATCTCTATAGTTTTCTTCTGCAAAGAGAAATACAAGAGAATTCAGCAAAAATCAATAAAAAGTAAATAAAACCTATTCATTTGCTATTAACCTATGTTCTCCTGGTGTCAGTTTAAACTGACTCTTCCCCCACCCTACATCTAAGCCAGTGGTCCTGTTAAGTATGCCGTGAAATATCGTCATGGCATACATATACTGGGTGTGTGAGGTATTTGCGGACATATGTTATTTTTATGATAGCAGTTTATTATTTGACTTTATGTTTTCTATATTTCAGAATTATTCATGGCAGACATGACGCTTACTCAAGAAATGAAGAACCCCGCAGTTACTGTGACTATAACTGCTGAACATAGCAATTTAGAAATAGCATGATTTTTAAAAGCTGCTAGAATCTTTGTCTAAAAAATTTGCAAGGAGGCCAAAGATGAAAATATATCAGTCAGTTTAGTGCCATACATGATACATGCTTGGGCAATCATGTCTCAAAGGAGACGTGACTGACTGGGCAGAAGATTATCCTACAGTAGGTTGCCATTACTTTCTGTGGTAGACTGGTTGCTAGCCAAGACTAGAGAACCTAATCTGTTCTGTTATTTAACCCATAACTGGAGGGAAAAGATAAATTAAAACTTTTCCCAAAAGTATTTATATGTAAATGAATGCAAGAAATTCAACTGGAATTTGAACTCGGCTCATTCCAAGCTGATATCCACAATGTAAGCCGTCAATGTATCACCAGTATCAAAATGTAAGAAACATTCCAGATGCACTGATACCATTAGAACATCTGAATTTATTTCGCAAATTCAGAAGACCATTGATGGCAATCACAGAAGATAAATGTTGTCCATGAAGACATCAAATACAAATGTGAGGAGAAAAGGTCATTTTATGTCAGAAAAAGTAAAAGAAAATTGCTTAATCAGATCTAAGAAGCTTCTAAAAAAAACTTAAAAATCCAGTACGAAAAGTTGTCATTTAGTTTTTCTCAGAAGATCACAAAACTCCTAACATTTGGCCTTCTGGCTCCCCAGACCTCAGTCCATTAGGCTATGGAGCATAGTTAAGAAAAGAAGGTTAATTAGCACCCTCATAACACTAAAGAATTCCTAAAAGCCTCCATAATCAGTTTAATATGAACTTGATCCTAGCATGTAGGCAATTCAGACCTTGCATAGAAGCCTTAATCAAAGCTGAAAGAGACTTCATCAAATAAAATTACCAAAAAAATATGTTTATTCTTATCCTCATAAACTTTTTCAGTAAAAAGAGATAATTTGCTGTTTCTAAGAGTCGTTTTTTTTGTCTCAGTATAATTTCATTCAAAAATGTATATTTTTCTATAAAAGTCTATTTTTATGTATATATTTCTATAAAAGTGTATCTTTATACTTTCATCATGTTTTGACCCCAGTTTGGGGGTTAACTGTTTACCAATAGCTGGGACACTACATTTTTGAAAAAAAAAAATTGTTACCATAACACATTTTTGAAGGAAAAAAAATTCTCAGCAAAACATTTTTGAATACTAAACTAGAACACATTTTCAGTTTTCTAAAATAAAAAAGAATCAAAACAAAAACTTTTCATTAAAATTAAAATTTAAGCCTTCCCACTATAACCAAACATTAAAAAAAAAAAAAAAGAAAATACCTTCAAACCCCACTTTTTGGCATTAAATAACCCACAGAGGTTGATATGCCGTTAAACAAAACTCAAACTCGCCTCAGTATAAATCTGACTTCAAATGCTGTATGCTGTCTGTATATATGTGTGTGGAAATATTAATGGCATAGCATTAGTATTTGAATAAGTTAATAATTATGAAACATTTTATACCTCATTATTATTATCAATTTTATTGCAATTTACTACTTCTTATTAATGTGAATTAGGCTTCTCAACCCTAAATTACATCAAAGATAAAAAGCAAAGAAGACTAAACTTGTGGTGGATAAGAAATTAAGAATTAAAAGCAACTTACTTCTTGCTTTTACAAAATTCACAATGACATGTGAAATCCTGGTTTTGCCAAATAGAAAAATATTGACCACTAAAGAAAAAGTTGAAACCGGATTTCACGAGTAGATGTTAAATTGATTTTCTGACCAATGGAAGTGATTTGCAAGACTTAGCGATCTAGTGTGAAAAAATTAAATGGCTATAAAGGCCTTGGTCAGTGTCAGCTAGTCAGTCAGATGGGAACAGCAAGAGAGACGACACACTAAAATGTAACAGGAGAAACTTCAAGTCAACCCGGATGTAAGGTCACATTGCACATTCGTTCTCTTTCTCCTTCTTTCTCGTGTGCTGATTCCTTTTACTTCTTCTCCATTCTCAACACTCCCATATGTTCACACTCCACCCACGTTTGTTCACACACCACCCACGTCTATTGAACAGGTGAAGAGGCTCATCCCTTGTTCCCTGTTTAGGATGTGGTTCCCAGCTTTCTCTTCTCTTTTCCAATCTTTTCACTCTTTTTTTTTTTTTTCAATTGGAGTCAGTCAGTTAAGTGCTATACGTGATACACGCTTGTCTCAAAAGAGACCTGACTGACTGGGCAAAAGATTATCCCACAGTAGGTTGCCATTGCTTTCTGCAGTAGACTGGTTGCCAACCAAGGCTATAGAACCCAATCTGTCCTGCTATTTAACCCATAACTGAAAGGAAGAGATGGATTAATACCTTTCCCAAGGGTATTTGTGTGTAAGTGAATACAATGGATTCAACTAGAATTCGAACTTGGCTCCCCGGTTTCTTGTTCTGAGGCGATAGATAGACTAAACTATTGCCCGATTCACACTCCACCCATGTCTATTGAACAGGTGAAAAGGCTCATCCCTTGTTCCCTGTTTAGGATGTGGTTTCTGACTTTCTCTTTTCCAATCTTTTCACTCCTTTTTCTTTTTTTCTTTTCCCCTTTTTTTTTTCAATTGGAGTAGATAGACTAAACTATCACTCAGTTCTCAGCCCACCCACGTCTATTGAACAGGTGAAGAGGCTCATCCCTTGTTCCCAATTTAGGATGTTGTTTCTGGCTTTCTCTTTTCCAATCTTTTCACTCTTACATAGCCCCCTGTGCTTTAGTGGCGTTACTGCCTTGCTCGGGGTGATATGATTAAAAAGAAAAATGTCTCATCTTATATTTGATAACAAATGAACATTTTAAGACTGAGTGAATACTTCAGGGACACTCCTACCGAACAAGCACTCTTACATACATGCACATAGATGTTCCTGCACACGTACACATAAACTCTTTCTAACAAATTACTACTACGAACATTTACTACAACACTTGATTCCCTTAACTTTCTCATTGAACATTAACTTCTACAATTCATGTTATTCTATCCTATCAATAAATTTCTATTCTACATGCAAAATGTATACTTTTATTCCAATCTCCAACTTACTGACAATCTTATGATGATTATGAATAAATCTCTAAATTGTAGGAAGTTCGGTTATGTATGACACAAGGCCAAATCAATAAAAATTAACCATCTCCCTATAGCTTCACACTCAACTGAAGAAGAAATGTGGGTCTGCATGTCACACATTCAACCAAACATTGAAGAAAAAAACACCAGACACAGGTTTCATACTAAATAAGCCTCACAAATAATTGAACAGAAACATTGAAATAAAGTAAGTTCATATTTGTGTGTGTATTTTTAAAAGATCTATGTTTTTATTTCATAACATTTAAATGTGTATCCTTTAAAAATTTTGCTAAGTGTGCCACAACATTTTCATTTGCTCTTAGGTGTGCCATTACTTAAATAAAAGATTGATTGATTGATTGTTTTGTTTAATGGCATTCCAACCATAGTGGTCATTTTATACTGAAAATGATTTTGAGTGACTTTGAAAGAATCTTGAGTTAGATGTGCTTCTTGGTTTAGGTAGGCATCTTGAAGTAGTTTAGTAACTTGAAGTAGGCAGCTTCCTGGAGGTATATAGTTTTGTATATTTGTGGTTATTTCAATCTTTTCTAGATTTTGGTATAAATACCAGCTTCTCTTATATATTCTTATATTTATATATTCTTATATTTTGAAGGTTTTACTTGGAGGAATGCTTCTTTTAGGTTTGTTTCTTTGTAGTACTTTTGGTAAAAGATTGAGAAACATTGGTCTAAACTATAATGATCTTGTAATTTCTTTTTGTCCATCCCTGCATTGGTTAGCACAACCCTTACGTCCTGCCAATATCTTATAAGTAATGGACTATTTTGTGTTGGTCACAGCGCACTGGAAAGATGGAAAAGACACATCAGAGATGCTGCTTGTTTTCAGTGAGAAAATGAAAGAAAGAATAAAAGACAGAAGTGCTTAATGGCTGTGTGGTGGATTTTAGCGTAAAACTGAAGACAGAACAAAACCTCTTTACTAGGCTTTACCGAACTAATTACACAGCCAATAGCAAAGGCAAAGGCAAGTAGTAAACGCAACAGTAAGTAGTAAAACACAAGAGCATGCAGTAAACGCAAGAGCGGGTAGCAGTAAACGCAAGAGCAGGTAAACAAAATGCAGAAGAAAGAAAAGAACTCAGCCTTTTAAAAGGAAAAGGAACGTGTGCAAAATCACGTGCAATAGAAATTTTTACTTTAACGAAAATATAACAGGCTGTTTCAATGAAATGGATAAAGTCATCAATTTGAAACCTTTTCCTTCGTGCTCCCTCTTTTTTTTAAATAAAGACCCACGTCAATATTTATGATTGTTATTGTAATATTTTCTTAAAGTGTTGTAGTGAAATATCCTGTCCTAACCAGGAATGGGTATGGCCCAGGTTATAAAAGACCGGGATTAGAACAAACTACAGAGTGATTGAGAGTGTTCGTCATTATACGAGAGTCATCGACTTTAGTCGAGAGCCATCGGCCTTAGACGAGAGTTAGACATCGCTAGACAGAAGCCTTCTTCTCCAGACAGAGGCATACGTCCTATACAGAGACATTGCCTTCTTGATTGTTATTCTTGTTAACTGTTCGTTGGTGTACATGTATTTGGTTTATCGTACTGAGATATAATAAATCTCTATTCATATATCCTCAGTGTTAAGAATTATTTCTTGCACTATTCTTTCTCTGTTTATCCCCTCCCATGATATAACAAAGATATTAAGCAGAATTATGTAATGATGCAACAGAGAAATTTCTATGGATATTTTATTGGTAGAGAATTCATATTTAATTACAAGGGTTATTCAATAAATAAGGGGAATTTTTTGGTATAAGGACTTCTACAAGGGTCATTCAATAAATTAGGTGAATTTTTTGGTATAAGGACTTCTACAAGGGTCATTCAATAAATAAGGGGAATTTTTCGGTATAAGGACTTCTACAAGGGTCATTCAATAAATTAGGTGAATTTTTCGGTATAAGGACTTCTACAAGGGTCATTCAATAAATAAGGGGAATTTTTCGGTATAAGGACTTCTACAAGGGTCATTCAATAAATTAGGTGAATTTTTCGGTATAAGGACTTCTACAAGGGTCATTCAATAAATAAGGGGAATTTTTCGGTATAAGGACTTCTACAAGGGTCATTCAATAAATAAGGTGAATTTTTCGGTATAAGGACTTCTACGAGGGTCATTCAATAAATAAGGGGAATTTTTCGGTATAAGGACTTCTACAAGGGTCATTCAATAAATAAGGTGAATTTTTCGGTATAAGGACTTATAATACAGATAGAAGCTGTCTTTGTTTTTTGTTTTTTTTCCTTTACTTCTTTTTCAAAGGGATTTTATTTTTTTTTGCAGATTGAAAAAAAACTTTGATAGTTTTGGAGATTAACACAGATGCTCCAGTACTGAAGAAAAAAGATGAAGCCAAATTTTGCGAACCTGTGTCAATTATTTTCTAACCAGTGAAAAGAAGCGATTTACAAAACTGAGAGAAATTAACAAGACTGTGTGAAAAATTACCTTGATATAAAATATAGAAAAAGAAAGTGGAATTAATAGATGAGAACAGAAATCGGAGACAACGCCGCCAAGATAAAATATCTTGGAAAAATTTTGCAAAAATTTTTTTTTGCAAAAAATACTTCAATCCGCTGAACTGGACATAACGTCTCATCAACACACATTCATTCTTCCTTTTCTTTCTTGCGTGTTATTTTCCTTTATCTCTTCTTCATCCTCACCATTCTCGCCGACAACAAAGAAGAAGAAGACAATGACAACAACAATAAGGCACTTCAACTGACTCCTAAAAGTTAACGTTAATAAGTACAATTTTTCTTTATTGCTTTACCTTCCTTTTCACTTTCTTGCCGTCTATAAAAAGAAAGAAAGGAACACATACTTTATTACTATCCTGTTAAACCTTGCAGAAATGAAATCGGAGAGCCGAGTTCGAATTTCAGTTGAATTCATTGCATTCACTTACGTGCAAATACCCTTGGGAAAGGTATTAATCCGTCTCTTCCTTCCAGTTATGGGTTAAATAACAGGACAGATTGGGTTCTATAGCCTTGGCTGGCAACCAGTCTACCGCAGAAAGCAATGGCAACCTACTGTGGGATAATCTTCTGCCCAGTCAGTCATGTCTCTTTCGAGACATGATCGTCCAAGCGTGTTTCACGTATGGCACTTAACTGACTGACATATTAGATGTTATTTCTCGCGTCAAAGTAAATTCAACATTTATATACATGAATACGAGAACGTTTTATCATGTTTTTATCAAGAGCTACTTGCAATATCACTGGCTCCTATCCGTCTCACAGTATCTTTTCTATCTTCTCCATATTCAAGCCATTCTATATTACACCAGCATATCCAAACTTATAGCACTTGCTATTCCCAAGCAATCACTTATCTAGGGACTGACCAGGCTTGATATTGCTTAACTTTAGGAATCATACGGAAATTAGTGTTTCAATGCTATGTGACATCCTGAACAACATTGCAATAAAAATGCATTGAAAATTAATGTAATAAATAATAAAAAAGTGAGTATGATGTGTTAAATCATATTTTTTAACAATCAGTCCGCTAAGTACAATATGTTATCCATGCTTGGGCTATCATGTCTTTTTTTTATCTATGACTAACTAGGCAGAATATTTCCCTGTATTAGGTTGCCATTTCTTTCTATGGTAGACTGGTTGCCAACCAAGACTATGGAACCCAATCTTTCCTGCTATTCAACTCATAACTGGAAGAAGTGATGGATTAATACATTTCCTAAGGGTTTTTGTGCGTAAGTGAATGCAATGAATTCAAATGGAATTTGAACTCGGCTCTCCCCAATTTCTCATTCCGAGCTGATATCAATTGCACCACCACAAACCCCAACCCTGTAAAAAAAAACCCAAAAAACATCTAAACTTCTTTCAACCAAAGTTAACAAAATAAAAAATGAATTTATACCTACCATATCCTTCAAGATTATATGTGTTACCTTCTCTGACATGCTGACTAATTATCTCTAAAGTTTGCTCAAAGATCTCTTCTGCTTTTGCAAGTTCCAAAGCATCTGATGTTGGATAGCGAACAATTGTCAACAGATCTTGGATTGAATGTGTCTTGGTTGTGTCAAACAGATCACGATATGTCTCGTTGGCAGCTATGTTAATTCTGTTTCTTGCCTCAGCTGCAGACTCATTTACAAAAGAATTACCAGCATAAATTCTACTATCAGCTAAAAAGGAAAAAACATGGGATTAGATTAGAAATAAACTTGTTTATAGTAATTAACTGATTTAAGAAACAGTAAGAAAATTTGGCAAAATTGGACTTTCATGCCAGCAAAAAAAAACCAAACAAAACAGTAAGTCAAAAATGTTTACTGTTTTAAAATGGGATGATTAGAATTGTAAGAAAACTCAGACATAAGTGAATTTATACATTTTCATTGTTCTTGACAATTGACAACAAAAATAATCTAACCTACTACTTTTAAAACAGTCCGCAAAGTCTTCTTTAAGGATCATTATTAGCTACTTTATCACATTCTCCTTAATCTCGTCCATGGTCTTAAATGTTTTCCCTTTGGATTTGAGAAAAACCAGTTGTGGAGAAAATAAGACACACCCGGTACCACAAATAAATTAGACAAGATACTTTAAATAAAGGACTCAAAGAAAGTTCAAGAACAGAGTTCTGCGTGAACTCACCTTGTCAGACTCTCTGCTTTCATGTGGAGAAGAACCCAGACATGTCTCAGCCAAAAAGCAAAGCTTTATCTGGAGAAAAATAGTCAGGTGCCTGACCCTGCCTTGTGCAGGGTCTTGGACAATTTTTGCCTGGGCTTAAGGGCATGGAGTTTTCACTATAAAATGGCCTTGTGCTGCATCCAGCCTCACTGGGAGACTAGTAGATTTCCTCACTTTAGTTTTGCAATGTGACTTTTTATGTCCTACTTTTTCTGACTTGTTGCAGTTCAAATTCTTAAAAGGACAGTCGCCTCTGAGATGTAATCTTTCACATCTGAAACATGGATTCATTTTTCTATTTTTTCCCTTTTTTTCTTTGGCTTGTATATATATGCACATTCTTTTTCTTCAATTTCCTCTATATTGCATTTCAGATTTAGAATTCTCTGACACCTGTCTGATATTTCTTGTAGTGTTATTTTTTTATTCTGTTCCCATTTCCATAGGATTATAGCACATATTTCTGCATAATTTTTGCTGTTAAAACTTGAACAAAAATTAATCTTTTAAACATATCTGGAGTCACCTTGTTTCATTAACAGCCTTCCTAATAATATCCGAAAGGCTGATAATGAAAATCAAAAACAGCATGGGCACAAGTCAAGGAAATTGAAGAAAATGAATGTGCATATATACAAGCCAAAGCAAAAAGGGAAAAATAGAAAAATGAATCCATGTTTCAGATGTGAAAGATTACATCTCAGAGGAAACTGTCCTTTTAAGAATTTGAACTGCAACAAGTCAGAAAAAGTAGGACATAAAAAGTCACATTGCAAAACTAAAGAGGAAAAGTTCTCACAGAAAAAATTTCATACATAGCATTGAGACAGAAAAATAATTACAGAAAACCAAAGAAAATTTGTGTATGTGAAAATTAATAATGTGGATGCAAAAATGGAAGTAGACACTGACAGTGATATCACAATAATCAAGAAAGTCACATGGAAGGCAAATAAAAACATACATTCAAAAGAAATTGGAAAACACACATGGTGTGTTGGGTGAGAAATTATTTAAAATTGATGAAATGACTTGCAGCATTTTATTTCATAATAAGAGTGTAAATGCTAAGGATTATGTGTTCAAAAATACTACAAATTTATTTGGTACTGACGAGATGGAATTATTGAAGTGATGGTTTGTTTTACCTATAAAAGTTATTGTAAAAATATATGTGGACAAATGACCACTTTAAAAAAAAACAAAGGGAAATTTTAAAGAAAGGATTGAAAAATTGATTTCCAGACATTCTGTTGGATGAGTTAGTTTGCAAAATTTCAAGTGAAAAAAGGGTCAATGCCAATAGTGAAACCATTTGCAGTCTTAGATCAAGTCAACGAAGAATTAGACAACTTGAAAAAATTGGCGTAATTGAAAAAATTGATCATTCAAAATGGACAAATCCAGGAGTGTAAGTAAAGGAAAAAATAATAAAATTTGTGTTTTTGCTGATTTTTTTCATTAGGTTAACAAATATTTTGGGATAAAAATGGCTCCAGTCACATTTTAAGAAGTTACGAACTCTATTCTCATTATGATTTCGTAGTTGCTTATCTGGATGATATATTGATTAAAAATGTATCTAAGAAACAACATATTGAGCATGTAAAAATTACTTTTGAAAAAATATAAGAGTATGGGTTAAAGCTAAGCGAGGAAAAGTGCTTAAAATCAAATACCTAGGACAAATTACTGACAAAACAGTCATCAACCAGATCTGTCAAGGACAAGTTCAATTAAAATATGTATTCTCTAACAAATGTTACTAGGCTACAAACATTTCTAGGACTAGCAATTTATTATCAAATGTACATAGTCAATATGAAGAATTTGAGAGCTTTGTTGAAAAATTTACTTAAAAAGGGCATGAAGTGGAATTGGACTGATAAGTGTCAAAAGGCGTTTAAAGAAATCAAGAAAATACTAACGTCAGACTTATCATTAGTGAACTACAATCCAAAAGCAGAAACTCTGTTAGTTTCAGATGCTAGTGACTATGGTATAGGAGTGGTAATTCTATATTAAGATGATGATGGTAACATGAAGGCCACTGCATATCTTCATGTTTGCTACAACAGACAGAAAAAATATACAGCCAGATCGAAAAAGAGGTGTTAGCAATAATATTTGCAGTAAAAAATTTTTTACAAATGTATTTAGAGGACATGTTATTTTGATATGAAATTAAATTCTTCTTCTTCATGTGCCATGTCCCTTCAGGACGTAGGCAATCATGGACTTCCACTTGGCTCTGTCTCTTGTCACTCTCAGTAATTTTCCTCTTTGTATAAAGATCTCATAAAAATAAAAAATTGATAAACAATACATACACAGGACATTCAAAAGGAAAGAACTCCTGTCTACACCTTCCACATTTTCTGCTACACATTCATAACGCCCAGCATCATGGAACTGCACTCTCTGAATTACCAGTGTATTATCGACATTCTGGACACGTTGACTATATTGGACAGGAAGGCGGTTCCTGATCCAACGGAACTCGGGTGTTGGCTCACCATGAGCTTCACACACAAGTGTTACTCGAGAACCAAGATTGACGTCTATATCTCTCTGTCTGCGAACAATTGATGGAGGCACTGACAAAAGAAAAGAAGAATTAGTCAATCAGAATTGAAAAAACAAATGGAAGCAAATAAATTTTGGAAATAGTGTTCTGTACAAAATCTAATCTAATCTAATCTAATCTAAACTTATTTATAAATGAAACTTTGTCTGTGTGTGTGTGTGTGTGTGTGTGTGTGTGTGTGTGTGTGTGTGTGTGTGTGTGTGTTACCTATAGACTCCAAAACGGCTGAACCAATTTTCTTGAAAATTCACACAGTTGTACTATAAGCATCCATGAGTGTTCTTAGCTAGGTTTTGTGTTGCGGTACCCCTGATAAATATTGAAAATTGATAATCAAAAAAATCAGGTTATAGAAGGAGTAGTCCAATTTTAATCAAATTTGATACGCTCATAGACAAAAACATAAGAAACGATATCCAGAAGTTTCACGGTTGCAACTCTTACAATAGTACAGAAAATTTGATATCGATACCAGGAAATCAAAATTTGACTTATATCCATTCATTTTTCTTTCAGTCTACGGTTTCGCTTTAACTGGAAACAACTATTGCTTTTTAGTCTTTCATGCCAATGTCCAAAGAGTCTGAGCTCCAGGACTATGGATTAGTTTTAAAGCTTTCATTATACCCAAGCAATGCCGGGCTATAGTGCTAGTCTATTCATAAATTATACACTAAGATAGGGTTTGATACATTTACACCCACACACACATGGTCATTCAGCATTCACATGATAACCGTAGTTTCCTGTGCTACAGCATGCCGATATAAGCCGGGGAGCATCACATGTTATGGCAGTTAGGGGTTTCGTCTTGGGCGAGAGCAGACATGTTTATTACCTAACTCACACATACACACGCGCACTAATTATGAGTAGCAATTAGTGACGCAAATTTTTATTTCTCACCAGCATGTACACACAATGCTAAAAAACTCCAATTGGAAACAGACATTAACAGTATGTACATCAACTTTATTCAAGCTGAACTTGATTCAATTTAATCTTCTATCGAACATTTACGTTCCTCTCCAGACAAAGGGAAAGAACTTTTCTTTCCTTATTTGATTTGCATGCTTTCAACTCTATGTAATCTTTGTTAATATCTTGTTGTTCTGGTTACTTTCACCTTTTCGTGTTTCCTTATTTCCTGCTCTATTTCATGTCGCAAGTTACGCTGAGTCGACTCGTAAATATAAATTAGTAATGGCTTCTTTGCTTTCTACACAAAGGTAAGAATCTCATGCATGTACAGTAATTATCCCTCTGATTGGATGTCAAGTTATATCAAGGCTGCATAACCAGTTCTCAAAATATTGAAAATGGATGGATATGTTCCAGAAAGGTTTCTTAGTTTCTCTCATAAAACATAGAAATTATTTTGGTGTCTGTGGGGGTGGGGGATTGATTGATTGAGTGATTCATTCATTTTCTATAGCTTATCAACCTGTTGCATGTTATTTAAAGCCAGAAAATATTTTTAGGTTATAAGAAATTGTTTTTGAGATACAAGTCTTGCTAATTAAGTAATAAATTGCAACTCATCTCATGGAATCAGAGAGCCAAGTTCAAATTTAAGCCGAATTCATTACATTTACTTATAAGCTAATAATTTAAGAAAGTTATGAATACATCTTTTCCCCACTACCAGCTATGAATAAATAACAGGACAGACTGGGTTCTATAGCCTTGGATAGCAACCAGTCAAGGAGAATGAATACTCTGAATTTAAAATCAGCCTGGGCTCTGTCAGGCTATCTTACCCAAAACACACCACTTCTACTGTGACTTCAATACATGTGGTAAGCTCCTATGACTCCAAGGAGTTATGAGACTTGTAATTGTGATCCTAAGGATACATCATCTTGGGTAAAGACACAATTTTAGTGCTGCTCAGTTGTTGCTAATCCTGTTTCCAATGACGTTGAGTATATCCATACTATACCAACCAAGGATTGAACTCACAATTGATATACCACCTAATTCACAAGCAATTGCTTTAATCCTCAAAGTTATTGTCTTGTAGGAAAATCACTGAGCTGAACATTGTAGACTCACTAGAAACAGGATAAGCAATCACTATAATGGCTGGTTGCTCATATCCAAGTATGCCTGTTTACTAGGGTTGTTAGTCACTCTCTGTTGCAAGTGCCTGCTCAGATGCATTTTTGGTTTATACTGCAACTATCCTGAGCAGACCTTAGTTAAGGTTTTTTTGGAGAGATCGGATTATCTAGCATGATCAACAGTCTAAACAAGGTCAGTACAATCAAACCCTTGGTCATGATGACTTATGATTTCATGCTAGCAAAACTACTGATGGCTCCTAAATAGTTCTATCCCTTACACCACCCACACATCCAATCTTATAACACCTGGTATTCCTAAGAAATCGGCTATGTAGTTACTGACCAGGTTAGACATTGCTTAACTTCAGTGGTCATATGACCTTGCTAATCTGTGCAGTCGAAAAAATTAAAAAAAAACAAGCAATATGTATGCACAAAATTAAAAATATAAATGGCGATAATTTACCCATCGCACCCTATAACTAAATAATGGAAGCAGTGAATCTTTTAAAAACAAAAAATATTGTTGTAAAAAATTAAATCTAAAAACGATAGAAAAAATAAAGAAAGATTAAATCCTTAAAAAACAATTAATTTTTAGGAAAATTTTAATAAAAGTCTTGAATATTTTAATGACTTCAAACTTTCTGTACATGTGCATGGACATAGAAACAGGTAGGCACATGCATTGATCAGCATAAGAAATATTTTAAATAAAGAAAAAACGAATTTACCTCTGGGTGTGATGGCCAACTCTGCTGTGGTTTCTCTTCGTCCAGCAGTATTTTCGGCACGGCATATATATAAACCCCGATCGGAAAAGCGGACACGTATAATCCTCAAGACTTGAGCATTTTCAATAATTTCAAAACGTCCATTGTTTGGTAATGGTTCATCTAAAATTGCAGAAAAGATTCAAAGGCTCTTATCCAAGGACAAATTACAACTAATAAACTACTAAGTTATTATTCAATATATATATATATATATATATATATATATATATATATATATATATATATATGTATGTATATATATATATGACTGTAAATTTGTTATTGAACTCGTCTCGAAAAACCCACTGAGTACAAATGCGAAAGGGAAAAAATGGTAACAAAAAAGAAACAAGCTAAGCACTTGAACATTAGTCAAAGTACTAGCCGAAAGAAAAAAACCCCGAGACAAGTAACTTAACACAAAAAGTAGAGCAAACAAAGTAAGTAGCTAACCTAGAGGGCCAATGAACCTACTAAGGTTTCACCAAACTGGATCTTCAGGGAAAGTCGGCCAACTTTCTCTGAAGATCCAATTTGGTGAAACCTTGGTAGGTTCATTGGCTCTCTAGGTTAGCTACTTACTATATATATATATATATATATACACTCCTGATCAAAAATTTAAGACCACTTAAAAATCTTTAAAAAGAAATTTTTTTTTATGGATAGATTTTAAACTCCTCCCACTTAAGGTTACCAATACTACAATCTAAAAGGTTATGGAAACAAAAAGCTACATTCCAAACATTTCATTTAGAAATTTATATTTTTATAAAATGAGGCAATTTACGCATGATCAAAATTATAAGACCAGGGGTATAAATTGTTAGATCTATGGCAATTCCAATGTTTTTACTTCAGTTAGAGATTAGCAATCACTGCGTAAAGGTGTTACCATGCCTAAAGCAAGCAAACTTACCAAAGTTGAGCGTTCTCGAATTCAAGAATTCCATAAGCAAGGTTTGTCACAGCGGGCGATCGCAGCTAAGGTAAATCACAGTAAAACTGATTTGCAACTTTCTAAAGAACAGTGAGAATTATGGAAAAGCAAAATCCTCTGGTAGGCCCCAAAAAATTTCTCCTGCATTGAGTAGGAGAATAAGACGGGTTGTTATGAAAGACGGGGGACTTTTTTTCTAGTCAAATTAAGGCAGTCACAGATGCTGATTGCAGTCCCGTAACCATCAGACAACACTTAAGACAAAAAGGCTTGGTAAATAAAAAGTGTAAACAAATTCCTCGGCTGCTTCCACATCACAAATTGGGCCGCTTAAAGTTTGGTCGTGAATACCAAACATAAGACGTTGAGAAGTGGAAGAAAGTCCTGTTTTCTGATGAGAAAAAATTCAATCTCGATGGTCCTGATGGCTTCCAACAATATTGGTATAACAAAAATATGCCTCCTAAAATTTTCTCCGCACGTCATAGTGGTGGAGGGTCCCTAATGGTATGGGGTGCCTTTTCTTACAGAGGGACAATGGAGCTCCAGGTGATGCAGGGTCTTCAGAGAGCGGCTGGTTGTGTTAACATGATACAAAAAGCATCTTTGATGACGGAGGGCCATCGTTTGTGTGGGGATGGATGGTTATTCCGACAGGATAATGCTGCAATCTTTGTTGCAAGACGGACCTTGACCTTTCTACAAGAAAATGGGTCCATCTCTTGAGACATCCTGCATGCTCACCGGACTTGAACCCAACTGAAAATGTTTGGGGATGGATGACAAGAGATGTTTATCGAAATGGCAAACAATATTCAACAAAAAATGAACTTTGTGAAGACATCTTCAGAAGCTGGAGCAACATCCCCCGCACCTTAATGGAAACGCTTATTTCTAGCATGCCCAACAAAATTTTTGAAGTCATCAAAAGCAGTGGAGGTAGACTTCATTATTAAATTTGGTTGTTGAATATTATCATACACTTTTTGTACAATTTCGTAGAATTTTTGTCTCTGGTCTTATAATTTTGATCATGTGTAAATCTCCTCATTTTATAAAAATGTAAAATTCTAAATAAAATGTTTGGAATGTAGCTTTTTGTTTCCATAACCTTTTAGATTGTAGTATTGGTAACCTTAAATGGAAGGAGTTTAAAATCTATCTGTAAAAAAAATTTCTTTTTAAAGATTTTTAAGTGGTCTTAAATTTTTGATCGGGAGTATATATATATATATATATATATATATATATATATATATATATAAACTTATTTGATTGAACATTATTTTTAATGGCTAGTCATATTTGAGTGGATTGTCTGTTTTTTCTATAATTAAACAGTACACTTTTAACTATCCACCAGTCTAGATGTTCAAGAAATCTTGTTTGGAAATTGTCTATCTTCTGGCAGGATTGTGTTTGTTTACACTGGGATATGATCCCAAACAAAGATTTTCTAAAAGAAATCAGGAGAACATTTATTTAAAAAGCTTAATTTGGACTTTGGTTACCATGATATCTTCTGGGGTTGTGTGGTAAGACAAACCGGATCTAATGGTGGTACTGCCCTAGTATATGAAAGCATGCAGGTTTAAATCCTGATAGATGATAGATATTTTTCAAACAAGATTTCTTGGACATCAAGGCCAGTAGATAAGTAAAAATGTACTGTTTAATTATATAAAAAACAGACTATCCATTCAAATATGTGCATCCATTAAAAATAATGTTGAAACAAATAAACTTAAATAAATATGTCAGTTAATACCAAATTTGTAAATTTCTACATAATTTCATAATATATATATATATATATATATATATATATATATATATATATATATATATATATATTCAACCAAATGGTTAACAGTAAATTTGGCAAAAAATTTCTCACTTTGATAAAGAAGCATTTTCTGAATAATACTCAATTAAGCAAGATTTTCAATAAAAATAATATGAAATTAAGTTATAGTTGTATGGATAATCTGAAAAAAATTATAAAAAATCATAATAATATTTTAAATAAAAATTTAAACCTAATTAAAAATAAGAATCTTCCAAAAACTGAAATCAATAATTTAGACAGTAATAAATGTAATTGTAGAAACCCTATAGAGTGTCCTTTGGAAAACAGGTGTCTTACAGAAACTATTGTTTATCAATGTACTATTTCTTCTCTGGAAAACCAAAGTAATGTAAAGATTTATATTAGTAGTACTGAAAAAAGATTTTATCAACAAACTTCTTCATTTAATAATAATAAGTATAGAAATAGAACATCCCTATCAAAATATTTTTGGTAGCTAAAATAAATCAATAAAACTCCCACAATAAAATGGAAATTTTTTAAAAAGCTAGAATATGTAAGTTTTTAAATGACCCATGACCTTTGTGGTTATATGCAAAACTATATATTATTAAGTTTCTTAAGAATAAAAATCTATTAAATAAACATAATGAAATAAATGTCATATGTAAACATTGCAAAATGTTCACCTTAAAGTATGGTTAAAATTCTTCATAAAATAATATCGATTAACTTATATATATGCAATAATTTGTTTGGTATTATGATATAATATTGATTAAATAGATATTAAAATTTTTATAAATAAAAAGTTTATGAAAAATTGAGAAAAAAAATGGACTCTGAACCAAAATAAAAATAGTATAATCATATCCATACATCCTTTTAAGTCAGATCGAAAATAAAAAATGTTTTCTTTCTTTCTTTTCTAAGATAACAATCATGTAACAATTATGATTACATCACACCGGAAAAGGGCAGTCTAGACTGTAGCTCAACGGACTAACACTTTCTTGTTAAAATTGAAAGAAAAAACCCTGTATTCTCCAAATATATAACCTATATTTTCAAATTTAGAAGTTGAACTTCATTCTGATTAGTTAAATTAAATGTACACATGAAATCTAATTTTTTCTGTCTTCCCTTATCCATATTAACTCTTTAAATAACAAGTATAGTGTTTTCGGTCCTTACGTATTATCGGGAGGACCTTTGATTTTTACTTTTTCTTTTTTTTCCCCGCTTATAACACCAAGGAACTGGAAAAATCAGGCTTTCATCACCTCAACGTCAACCACAAGTACAACTTTGTGGATTCGAACACCGGGGCTCATACGCAGACAGTGGAACGCCTATGGGGATCGACAAAGTGGCGAAACAAGAAGCACTGTGGCACTGCACGTCACCATTTGGAGTCGTATTTGGCCGAATTCATGTGGCGGAAGTATGTTGCCTGTACTGATGTCTTTGAGTCACTTTTGGAAGCAATTGCGACGTTCTGGCCTCCGGAATTACAAATGTAATGTTATTTTATTGTTTTAACCGTTTCAATAAATAATTTACTTTAATTTTTGAGTCGTTTTTTTAAAGGTCCTCCCGATAATACGTAAGCACCGTGTTTTCTATATTCAAATGTAAATCATTTTCACAACAATGAGTCAACATTGCCTGATAATGATGTAAAATCTCAAAACATAGAAATTTCCATATCACAATGTAAATTGAATTAATTTTAAATAAAAAACAAATTTAATTATAATTATATTATGCTCTATGATATATGATATATGTTGCATTGAGCACTTTTTTAAAAAAGTAAATGGCAGAGAACTCAGAATTCTAAAACTGTTGGTTCTTCTCACCTGTGTATATATATATATATATATATATATATATATATATATATATTCAATTTATTTAATTTGGAGAATAGCTTTTCAACAGGATTTTAAAACCTGTTTCCTCAGCTCTAAGTAACAGATATTATGAAAAACTTTTGTGTGACTGGAAGTAAACGTTTGTTTAAAAGAAACAAAAGAGACAAAAATTAGGGGAGAGGGTGGAAGGTGTAGATATAACACTTAGATAATAGAAGTTGAAAGAAAATAGGTCAAATAACAGGCATGAGAGTTCAAGGTAAGGATAACCTTAAAGAGGATCTTGCTTATAAACTCAAGTTCTAAATCAAGTAGATTTAGGCTAAAAATTAATATAACAATTGGAAGTAAACAGAATGGTAATTATAAAGGGGGGGAATGATTTAGATTTACTATTTTTATGTTGACACTTGCTAACTAATTCATTTCTCTGATTTAAAAGTAAATTTAGATTATGATATTTTAACATCCTAAATTTTCTACTAAGTAAGTATTTGCTCCTTAAATTAAATTTACATTGAGCTTTCTGTTGGGTCAGTTTTAATATTTAATCTACTATTACTTAGGATGTGCGTTGTAGTGCATTGGATATCGGCTCGGAACGAGAAATCGGGGAGCCAAGTTCGAATTCCAGCTGAATTCATTGCATTCACTTACATGCAAATACCCTTGGGAAAGGTATTAATCCATCTCTTCCTTCCAGTTATGGATTAAATAACAAGACAGATTTGGTTCTATAGCCTTGGTTGGCAACCAGTCTACCGCAGAAAGCAATGGCAACCTACAGCAAAATAGTCTTCTGCCCAGTCAGTTATGTCTCTTTTGAGACATGATCGCCCAAGCGTATATCACGTATGGCACTTAACTCGGACCCATTGGGACTACTTACCAAATCTTTTCTTCAAATTTATTACCACCATATTTATAATATCTAATATTATAAGGATGTGAAAGAAAAGAAAGATTAAAAACCTACTGTTTATTGTATTTACTTTTATAAAAAATGCTCAATACAGAGTAGAGCTTAATATTGTAATTTTGTTAATACTAATGTCTACACATTTAAATAATGTATGTTTCTAGTATGTATGTTCCCGAGACAAATTAAGAGTGTCATTTTTATCACAATGTCTTTAATACAACCTAAATATTCAACTTCATGATTCAACTTATTTCTCACTTTTGATTGAGAAATACAGACACACCTATAATCACATCATTTAAATTCCTCAAAACACTCCTCCTTAACTTTCTGAATAACCATTTTATATTTTCTAAAAAAAATTATTTTCAACATTTGTTTTTAAAATATCACTTGAAGAAGAACAATATTGTTCTGAAATATGAAATTTTTTGAATAGTGAAATAATGCTTTTATAAACCATTGTATTAACAAAATTACAATATTAAGCTCTACTCTGTATTGAGCATTTTTCTTAAAACAAGGTTGTCAGCCAAGGCTATAGAACCCAATCTGTCCTGTTATTTAACCCATAACTGGAAGGAAGAGACAGATTATTACCTTTCCCAAGGGTATTTGCGCGTAAGTGAATGAAATGAATTCAACTGGAATTCGAACTCGGCTCCCCAATTTCTCGTTCCAAGCCAATATCCAATGCACCACAACGCACATCCAAATACTAATTATATAAGGTTAATATACTATGTGACACTATAAAATTGTGAATTTTTTCATGTGGCCCTTGCACTGAATCATTTGCCCACCACTAGTTTAAATGGACAAACAATTTAGATTTGAAACTTGATTATTTTGCTCTTTAGCAAAGCGATATGGACTTGGATTAGTCATAATAATTAATAGACAATTAATAATAATTATAACATAAATAAAACCGATGGTACTCACTATCTTTGGACCAGGTAATGACAGGGACAGGGTTACCACCAGTAACACATCTGAATGCAACTGTTGTACCTTCAACAACCGTTTGGTCCTCTGGTGATTCAGAAAATGATGGTGGCACTGCAAAGAAAATAAATGATAAAATCTCTCAAATATCTGACAGCAATTTTCTAGTTATTCTTATTTTAACTTTTATGTAAAATGCAATTAATCTGACATGACATTCTTTCTAGCTATTCAGATAAGTTAGTTATATCAGGTTCCGCAATAAGCTACTTAATACTCTAGAGAATATCTTTGTCTTGGAACATCTCACTCTGGCAACAAATAAGATAATGACTTAAGAAAATTGATAGATAGCAATAATGACATTCGGAACTGAAAAGGATATCCCGAAGAAGATCTAAACTTATTTATAAATGGAACTTTGTGTATGTGTATGTGTGTGTGTGTGTGTGTGTGTGTCCATTACCTATAGATTCCGAAACGGCTGAACCGATTTTCTTGAAAATTTACACAGTTGTACTATAAGCATCTGCGAGTGTTCTTAGCTAGGTTTTGTGTCGAGGTACCCCCAATAAATATTGAAAATCGATAATCGAAAAAATCAGGTTATAGAAGGAGTGGTCCGATTTTAATCAAATTTGATACACTCATAGACAAAGACATAAGAAACGATATTCAGAAGTTTCAAAGTTGCAGTTCTTACAATATTGCAGAAAATCGATAATATATATATAAAAGACAAGATGTTTGTGTGTGTGTCTGTTTATCTGCCTGTATGTCTCTATTTTTTTCAGCCCTTTTATTTTAGTTTTTGCTTCCGGTTTGGCTCTAAGTAGGTATAATTGTAGTTCTTAGTCTTAGCCATGATGCCATTTATTAAAAGGGCTTATTTAGCCTTCAAAATTCAGTTTACAATGAAAAAACTTATTTGATATCAATACCAGGAAATCAAAATTTGACTTACATCTATTCATTTTTCTTTCAGTCTACGGTTTCACTTTAACTGGAAACAACTATTGCTTTTTAGTCTTTTGTGCCAACGTCCAAAGAGTCTGAGCTCCAGGACCATGGATTAGTTTTAAAGCTTTCATTACACTCGAGCAACGCTGGGCTAAACTGCTAGTAACAATATATCTCTAGAGAATTTTTTTGTGAAGTGGGGGGGGGTCTGCGTATTTAAATGTCTCTCTTTACTCTCTAGAGAATCATTTTGCCTTGAGAATTCTTACTGAGTGTTTAAATGTTTCCCTTTACTCTCTAGAGAATGTTCTTTTGTCTTGGGCATTCTTACTGGGTGTTTAAATGTTTTTCTTTATGTTCTGGAGAATCTTTTTGTCTTAAGCTCCCAGTAAGAATGTTCAAGGCAAAGAGATTCTTTAAAAATATCTTGTTATCTTCTTCAGGATACTCAGTTCCTGATGCTATTATCACCATCAATCAATTTTCTTAAATCATTATCCAATTTGCTGCCAGAGTAAGAAGACCTAAGTCAAAGAAACTGGGTTTCCTGGACAAGATAAGAGATCCTTAAGGAATCTCTTTACATTCAACATTCTTACTAAGCACTTAAATGTCACTTTTTATTCTCTAGAGAATATCTTTGTTCTAGACCCTCAGTAAGAATGCCTAAGACAAAATGATTCTCTAGAGAGTAAAGAGGGACATTTAAACACTCAGTAAGAATGCCCGAAACAAAGAGATTCTCAAGAGCAGTGTTTCCCAAATTATCTGTTGCAACCCACCAATAGATCACAAGCAGAATTGTAGTAGATCATAAATACTAGAATTACACATTAGCTTTGATTAAACACTATCTGTTGTGATCATTCATGACTCAAGCTTTCATTGCCAAGCTGTTGTATATAAAGCACTATGCTGTTTTGACAAGCTTAATGAATCAGGATTGGTCATGCTCCCTATTTTATCATTCATCATTGTAAAAAGAAAATCAATTTTGACCTATTCATAAAAATAATATTTTTTATAATCTTTCATATTTTTTTCGCACTGTAAATTTGAGTGGGTTGCCATAAGCTAGGGTCATGAATTCTAAAAAAGTTTGGAACCTCTGCTCTAGAGAGTAAAGACAGTTAAACACTCAGTAAGAATTCCCAAGACAAAGAGATTTTCTGGAGAGTAAAGAGAGACAGTTGAAGACTCAGTAAGAATTCCCAAGACAAAGAGATTCTCTAGAGAGTAAAGAGAGACCGTTAAACATGCCATAATAATTCCCAAGACAAAGAGATTCCCTAGAGAGTAAATAGAGACAGTTAAATTTAGAGAGATATAGAGTCAGAATTCCTTCTGGCCAAATGTAAGATCTGGCCATTAGTCTGTCATGAGAAAAGACAAAAGTAGCATAAAGATATTACCTCCCACCCTTGCCAAGACTTTGCAAGTGAATATTCAAATAAACATCCAATAAATAAATTGAGGACAAGATTCAAAGTAGAGTTATTTTTACAGTTTTTTTGTGGACATGATGCTAAAAAAGCTACTGTAACACAGCATGAAATGATTTATCACATTGATGAAAGACTGAGTGGGAGCTTGATGGCAAATCACTGACCAACCTGTTGAGATTCGTTCTCTCTATTTGCTCTTTTGCAGGCACCTTGACATAGAGTAATGGTTAGCAAGTTTGTCTCGTTAGGATCATGAGTTCAATTCTCACTGGGTGCCTCATACTTTTGGCTTTGTACCACATTTAAGTGGTGGTTAAAAAATCAACACTATCTGCTTCCTTCATCCAAGAAACAATGCTGCTGCAACTATGCCACTGCCAACTGAAATAAAGTCAGTAAAAGAAACCAAAGAAATTATCCATCATTCATTCAGCCTGTGATGCAGAGTTGGGGCCTGAGGAATTGCCAACAGATCACAAGAAGCAAGATATAACACAAGATGCAACAAAATTTAAAATGATAAATGGTAGAACTAATTTTACCCAATGAAAAACCTTAAACTTGGAGGTTCCTCTCTCTTACAATAAAGACTATCGTGTATTTATTTGTGTGTGTGTGTGTGTGTGTGTGTGTGTGTTTATATATATATATATATATTTATTATAAATTATGTTTTAGAACATGTACATAATTTCTTCTATATATGTCCTCTTTTCTACAATCATATGGCTGTTTCAGTGTTTGGGACCCAAACACCTCATCGGGAGAAATAAAGGTTTAGAATCATTCTCTGTTTATATTTGGTTTGTTGTTGTTGTGGGGGTTGGTTGGGGTTATTGGTAATTAAGTTAATGTGTCTCTTGTTTTGACCGTTCGACCCTCTAAGAATCTGGTGTGTAACAGCGAGATTGTTGATTAATGGTATTATCTGTTGGAATGTACTTCCTATCAGTCGGGTATATCTTCCGGTTAGAATTTCTAAGAGGGATTCCTGTTGAGTTGTCATTTTTATAGTTGGCTATCGTTTAATTGATTGATGTCTGCTGTTAGTGGACCTAATTCATGTATTACCTTTGATCCTGTGTCTAGGTTTTCACTTTGGGTTTCTTAGATAGACGTGGTAGGGGTGGGGTGTTTTTTCTTTCGAATTTTGGTTTTTTCGGTATGGAATATTTTTTTATATTATAGAGTTTTTTTTTTAAAATATGTTTTTTTTTATATTTTATAGTCAAGTTTGGAGTATTATTGCATTTAGGCAAAGTTATTTCAAGAAATCTAAATTTGTATTCTTTAGGAAGTAAATGCAAATTAGTGTTTTATCAGTTTTTTGTATAAAGTTGCATGTTTAATCTTAATTTTAAGTTTAGAGGGTCGGTTTTTTTCCTTTTAATTTTTTATATTCTTTTCTCTATAAATCATCGTTTGGAATTCTATTTATTTCTTTTAATTTTTTAAATATTTTATTTATTTAGATATTTTTGCGGGCATTAGGTCTTGCTTTAAGGATTTATTACATCAATATTTTTTTTTCTATATCATTTTTTATCTTTTATAATAATAAAAATATTTCTTCAAATTTCCAGTACTTTTTAGTGTGATTGTAGGTTTAGATCTTACGTGTGCTTACAGTTTATTTTTGTGTATGATATAATTATTCTGAAGTAATATATTTAATCTTGATTTTGAATATATGAATTTTGATTCTTTTTCGAGTTTGAGAGCTATTTGTTTAATTTTGATTTTTCAAGTACAGAATATTTTTGTATTTATGTAAGGTTATTGTGTTAAGCAAGGTTATTGGTGTAGGCTTTAGTGATAGACCTTGCTTTAAGGATTTATTGGATCAATTTTTTCTATAGGATTTTTTATCTTTTATAATAAGAATATCTAATCAAACTCTTAGTAGTTCTTAGCATGATTGTAGGGTTAGGTCCCTAATGCGCTTGCAGTTTACTGTGGTTTCGTGTCTCTAATTTAAGCGCTTGTTACTATTTATATATTTAAGGATTTCTATTTTTTCTTGAAGGCAAAGAAAGCATGGTTCTTTTATAGATTTTGCTCTCTCTCTCTCTCTCTCTCTCTCTATATATATATATATATATTAATGCAGGCTTCATTGAATAATATAGACAAGTTTTGTCTATTAATTTTGTGTAGGATCCGTTCATACCGTCTGATATACTTGATGGTGATGTCGTTGAAAGACAACAAAAAATCACAGTATTTGTTGAATTTTTTATCGGGTCTAAGCTTTCGGTTCACATAAGCCATTATCAAAGAGTAAATATTAACACACAGTAAACATAGAACATTTTTATCTATGTTTACTGTGTGTTAATATTTACTCTTTGATAATGGCTTATGTGAACCGAAAGCTTAGACCCGATAAAAAATTCAACAAATACTGTGATTTTTTGTTGTCTTTCAACGACATCACCATCAAGTATATCAGACGGTATGAACGGATCCTACACAAAATTAATAGACAAAACTTGTCTATATTATTTAATGAAACCTGCATTAATGAAAAAATGCTGCCAAAATACACACAATATATATATATATATATATATATATATATATATATATTTCCCTCCTATATATATATTTTCCTCCAGTCACAATCATGGAGAGAGAGAGAGAGAGAGAGAGAGAGAGAGAGAGAGAGAGACTATAGAAAGACAGTGGCAGCTTGGTTCATTAGAGAGACAATAACAAGGCAGCATCAGCTCAGTTCATTCTCTTTAATACCAATTATTAAACTTTACTACCAATTATGAAAACACTTGCCATGTGCTCACTCTTTAATAGTGGCTTCTTATTTCATTTTTTTGCAGTAATTACGTTGTCAAGTTGTGAAAAAAAATATCTCTTCTCTATTATGATAAAGACTTGCGTATTTATGTCTGTATATATATATGTGTGTGTGTGTGTGTGTGTATTCCCTTCCTGTCATGCTCATGTAGAGAGAGACAATAGTGAGCCAGTCTCAGCTCAGTCCATTCTCTTTACTACCAGTTATTAAACTTTATTACCAGTTATAAAAGATCTTGCCATGTGTTCACTCTTTAACTGTGCCTTATAATTTTACTTTTTTGCAATAACTATGTCGTCGAGTTGTGAAGAATATATATATATATATATATATATATTGTTAAATATAACAGTCAATGAATGTCTATTATGTTTAATCATGAGTGATTCTAAACATAATAGACATTCATTGTCTGTTATATTTAACAATATATTTTTTTTTATAATCATATCGCCCCAAGCAAGACATTTTACAGCCACTGTTGTGCAGGGGGTTACATTGGAAAAAACTTATGAGAAAGAGTGATAGGTTATAGGGGATGTCAGGAAGTGTGTAAGAGAAGGATGAGAATACTGATGCAAGTGGAGTGGACGGAGAAAAGAGCATGAGAGAGAGGATGCAGGTTATGTTTAGAAAATTATCTGCTGTCTTGATACACTAAATTTAATACATATATGTATTAAAATCTGATTTATAACTGTTCAGTACATATATATATATATATATATATATATATATATATATACTGAACAGTTATAAATCAGATTTAAATTAAATTAGACCAGTAAACAGTTGTATTAGAAAGTGCTCAATACATGTTTGAAGGAAAATGAAGATTCAACATGTAAAGCATTTAGATATTTAGGTAGGAAAGATTAGTCAGTTATGCTTCTATGGTTTCGACCTTTTCGGTTTCATCAGGAAAACCATGATAGCATAACCATTTAAATATATATATATGTTATATTTTCCTCTTGTCTCACACAAGGTTTGGATTATTTGGGGATTTTTTCTTATGTCTTAATGTAAGATACTCAATAGTAGGTACATCAATATATATTCTGCTGTGATTTTAGACGGCATATTGATATAAATATTTTACCATCATTTTTTATGGCATGTGCTCACTCGTTTATACAGTAGTTAGCTTACCTCCCTTTCTGCATACTTACTTCAAGGACAGACACACTATACCCATACTTCCCTTAACTAAAAGTTCAACTGTTTATTTAATCAAAATACTGATATTTATTTATCAGTATTCAATCTAATGATAAGAATGACTTTTCCAAAAGTTGGATGGGTCTGAGGGTTCCCCTGAGTTCTTAAATACAGGAACCACAGAAGAGGACTTCCAGCATGCATGAAAACAGGAAGCAGAAAGGCAGTAATTATAGAGTTTAGAGAGGACAGAGGAGAGTTCAGGGGCACATTTCTTAAAGACAATGACCAGGATTCCATCACCTCTGCTCACTTTATGGGGGTCAAGTTTTGATATTACCTTAGATACCAGAGATGGGGTAAAGCCTCAGATTAGTCAATGTTGTTCATACCAAGCAACAAGAAAGATCTTTCTTCATTGTACTCATTACAGTTCAAGTCAAAGATGGGCTATCTAGATCTTAGTCAAGTTTATAATTTCTTCGCTCCATCATGGTCAGTACATACCTCTTACCTTGCACAGTTATTCTTGATTCTGATGTGTAAACATTAGTGCCAGAAGTTGCAGTACATTGATAGACGCCTTCATCTTCCTGCTGGATATTGACAATCAAAAGAGCTCCTGTGGTTAGCAAGGTGAAGCGCCCAGGGGATTCCAAACTATGGCCATCTTTACTCCAACTGATGGGTAGAACAGAGCCACTATTAGCAGAACAAGCCAATTGGATTGTCTCTCCACGGACTGTTGTGATATCGGAACGGCGTGGAAAGAAACCGCCTGAATCTGAAAGAAGATTTAATTTTTAGTTTTTTTTCTTTTCTGCATAGATATGAATGTTTAAGGTTATTACGTTTTAAAATTAAACTTTTATATTTCATAGCATATAAAATCATTTTCCAATTTTAACAATATTAAATATTTGTTAAATGGTGCCTTGAATGTGACTGTAATTTTGACCATGTTTTTGGCATTACTTTAATAAACTGGACTACTTGTAAAAAATAGGTATAGTATCACATGCAAATGAAGAGACCAGTATATATGGAGTGTACTTGGAGGATGTGCATTGTGGTGCAGTGGATATTGGCTTGGAACGAGAAATCGGGGAACCGAGTTCGAATTTCAGTTGAATTCCTTGCATTCACTTACGCGCAAATATCCTTGGGAAAGGTATTAATCCGTCTCTTCCCTCCAGTTATGGGTTAAATAATAGGACAGATTGGATTTGTAGAATTGGTTGGCAACCAGTCTATCGCAGAAAGCAATGGTAACCTACTGCGGGAAAATCTTCTGCCCAGTCAGTTATGTCTCGAAAGAGACATGATCGCCCAAGCATGTATCATGTATGGCACTTAACTGACTGACTTGGAGAAGTATGAGGAGGACAAAACCCTGTTGTTATCAAGTTGTATGACGATTATTGCTACACCAAAGAAATATAAAACTTAACAATAGGGAAACATTTTCTAGGGAATAATTTTTGTAGGTTAGCATTCTTTAAACTTTCCTCAAGCACCTTTGCCAGAATTAGAAAAATTTGAATTTTTTCTCTCAATTTAAAATTGGGGGTCCTGTTTGTAATATCAGAACAGTGTTAAAATGATCCTTGACATTAATAGTTATCTGCGTTTGATATTTTTATTGACAAATGTTGTGCCAAGAAATGTGCTTATGTTTTTATTTGTCTATATTTCTGTCTGAGATGAGGTAGTATTTAAACTATTTACATTATATGAACTATTGTTCTCATCTTTGTTGCCATTTGTCCAATGTTTCGGCTGTTGCACACTTCGGTCTTCTTCAGGTGCTAGGAATTTTGAAACAAACCATTTATTATAATCACTGGGGTATACCATTCTCATTCCTTGAGCCTCTTTTGGTAGTCATGAGTTATCTCCTTCTAATCAGACTCTCTAAGTTACTTGTTTGCCACTGCTGTAGCCTGGTATAGAACGCACAACTCTTTGGGTCAAGTCACTGGAACTAACTGACATCTATATCCACTGGGCCATATGTCCTTAAGGAATGAGAATGGTCTTAGGTCAAACTTTGCCTTGGTATTTTCTGCTGATTTACTTGGAATTAAAATATTTTGGAAAAATAAAATGCCTTTTATTAAACATGATTATCATTGCTTTCAAAGGGATATCCAAAAGGGAAGGAAAAACCTTTACATTTTTATTAAAAGAAAAAAAAAACACCATAAAAATGTTATTGATACTTATGAGCATGACAAACAGCAGTGGGATGGGGTCACCCCAAAGAAATTTAAAAATGCTGATATTTTTTATCAATTTTATTTTGATATTTTTCATTTATTCATTTTTTATTTTTTTAATCATTTCAAGATGGGACCATCACTAGCGCCTAGTGAGTTACAGTGAGAGAAAAGACTATTAAAGAAAGGATAAGAAATCGAAAGTATTCAAGAGAATAGAAAATGGTAATTGATGTGACATTTAAATTTTTGGAGATTGTAGCTATTAGGGAAGCAAGTAAACAAAATAGAGTTCCACAGGTGGGAGAGAAGAAACTGTTAAAGTAGAAGTGAAGGTTACATTTAACCATTTCAATGGTAGAAAGGTGTGACCTAGATGCCAATCTAGTAGCAAGTTTAAATTCACATAGTTGGGGCAGCACGGAAAATAGCTTGTCAGAACAGTTGCCATGAAAATATTTGTAGAAAAGACAGAGGGAAGCCACATCACACCAGTGAGAAAGTAACTGGAGTCAAGAGGCCAAGGCAGGACTGATTACATTGCAGATCCTTCTTTGGATTTTGCTGACAACCTCGAGATGTATATTAGGTGCACTTGACCAGATATTGCATCAGTATTCAATACACGGACAATTTGGAGATGTGCAAGATCAATTCTGATGAGAAAAATCTTTTGGCATAACACAGAGACCCAAACTTTCTAGGTACCTATTGTGAGCAAATGCATGGCCATGAAATAGCCAGAAGTAGTGGTTCCTGTGGGCAATGGTAGCCGAACATGTAGGAGAGATCCAAGGGGAGGAATGAGACCCTATCTTTGTTAATCTTCATTAATTTCCATAACATGTTTACATTTGTTGACATTACTATACATTTCAGAGCAGATATGGTTATTACGATGAATTCGGAAATTGTGTTATAGGCTTAATTTGACTTCATTTAGACTGATTGTCATTCGTGGTCAAGAGGTCTAAGATGCGCTAGATCAATTGGTGGCTTCCCCTATGTGGATAGGAGTTGCAGATTCAAATCCTGCCAAATGACACACATTTTCGTAACAAAAATTTATCATAAATAATCAGGCTGGTAGAAATAAATATATAATACTGTTTGATTATAAACAGAATATCTACTTAAATACGAGTATTGGTCAAAAATAATGTTCAAACAAATCATTTCAAATTGTCAGTTGTTTATAAACAGTTTGTTAATCTTTGTTAATTTCTGTAAAATATATATATATATATATTGTAATTTTGTTATTACTATGGTTTTTAAAAGCATTATAACACTACACAAAAAATCTTCATGTTTCAGAACAATACTGTTTTTCTTCAGTTGATATGTTAAAATAAATAGTGAAAATGATTTATTTTGAAAATATAAGATGAATTCATGGCTATTTAGAAAATTAAGGAGTATTAGTTGGAGAATTGTGGTGCAGTAAATATCAACTCAGAACGAGAAATTGGGGAGCCGAGTTCGAATTCCAGTTGAATTTGTTGCATTCACTTACGTGCAAATATCCTTAAGAAAGGTATTAATCCATCTCTTCCCTTCAGTTATGGGTTAAATAACAGGACAGTTTGGGTTCTATAGCCTTGGCTGGCAACCAGTCTACTGCAGAAAGTAATGGCAACCTACTCTCCAGTCAGTCATGTCTCTTTCGGGACATGATTGCCCAAGCGTGTATCACGTATGGCACTTAACTGACTGATTGAGTTAGATAATATGCTTTTTATTCCAATTACAATGTTTCAGTTATAACCCACACTCCAATATAACCCAAAAACTAAAAACACTTTACAAAACAAATGACCCACGCAACACTTAACTAGCCCTCCCAACCACAGCACATCCTAGTACACCACAACTACCCAATTCAAATTCAACCCAAACACTTCAGCCCCATCAGCCATGAGGCAGCACCAAATCCAACTAAAAAACCCTAAAATACCTAAAACCCCAACCCTGCTGCCAAAAAGCACTGCCCACCCATCCAAACAATGCACGGCCCCACTATGCATCCTATCCAGACAAAGCAACCCTCCCCAAAAGTCAACTAACTACAATGCTTCATCTGCAATATTAAGCTCTGCTCTGTATTGAACACTCTTTATAAAAGTAAATGCTTGAAAAGTAAATTTTAATCTACCAGTTCTTTTCCTTCCTTTCTTATATATATATATATATATATACTTAATTACAATAAAGCGGCACTAATAATTACAGACTACAAGTCTGAAAAAGCCAATGCTAACCTAACAGTAACTTAAATCATCAGATAACCCAACGAGGACTACCTCGTAGGTTAAATAATGGGGAAGAAAAAAAGAAACAAACTGAGCACAAGAACAATGCATCAAGTGCTCGTTTGAAGGAAAAAAAAAAACCCAAGATGAAACCTTAACAGTAAAGTGCTCTATACGAAAGTACGAAATTAGAGCAAAAAATACAGTACCGCGGTCGGTGTTGGCTCAGTTTTAGATTTAGTGTACTATATATACGTGTAAAAATATACTCAGTTATGAGCTGAGATTAAGGACAGGATGGTTAAATAAAATAAAGACAAGAGAAAAACTGTATTTTAAATTGCCTACACATTTTGTCCTGTGATGGACTTTATCAAGGCAAAAAGACAAAATGAACTTTGTTCTAAATTATGTATCTATAAACAGTGTTGGCAACCACAAAGACACTCACAAATCACTTCAAAACTAACATACATAATAAAAAGTTTCAAAGAAAACGGTTCGAATTCCCTTCATTTTAATATCTCGTGACTTTGCACTACACATGAAGGAATTCTAAAAACTAAAATATTCTGTTAATCTTTTGAAATGATTTGTGAGTGTTTTTGTGGGTTTCTATGAGACGTCTCTCTTCATGCCTAACAATAAGCTATCCATGTATTATCGGTGTGTAGATGATACTTTTTGTCTATTTGATAATGAGAGTGAGACTGAAAAGAAGTTTGAATTTGCTTATCATTTCTCAATGTTTTCGTTCATCAGACTCCAATTGAATTTAAAACTTCCATGTTTCGCATTTTTCAAGATTGTAGATGTAGTGGGACTCATTTTGTCCGAGAAAGCAAAAGAATAATTGGATTAAAACCCTTACACATAGGGCTTTTAAAATATGCACAGAAAGTTATTTGAATGTAGAATTAGATTTTATCCATAACACCTTATCTAAAAATGGTTATCCTAGTGATATTAATGGTGTGATGTATGATAAAATAAATAATTTTGCTAAGAATAAGCTGTATACTGTGAAAAAATGTCCAGTATATTTAAGGCTTCCTTACATTGGTTCATGTAGTGAAATTTTGGTTAGGCAAATTTCCAGATTAGTTACTTCTTGTTATTTCTCTGCTCAGATTAGAGTCCATTTTGGCATTCATTCTGCTTTTCTGTCTATAAAAAAGAACATACTTACTCCCCATCATATTTCTTCCATTGAAGTTTATTTGTAGTTTTGGTAAGGACTACATAGGAAGGATGTCACAGAGATTGGATTGCAGAATTAGACAACATTAAGATTTCACAAAACGGATGTCTGTGTGAGTCACCTTGTAAACACTTCTGGGTCAGCAATCACTGAACACTTGATAAGTAACAGAAATTGTGTAACCAGCTTTAGTGTAGACCAGTTCACTGTGTTGTCTGGTTCACACTCAGCTTCTCATTTACAGGCGTTGGAGTCACTATACATTAAAACTAGGACCCCGTCTCTCTGTAAACAGAAAGATTGTTATTTGACTCCATACCATTACCAGTTAGTGCCTGCCCCTCCCCTCTTTTTATTTTCTTTTTTTTCCCCCTTTGTCTTTTCCATCTTCAATTTTAATATTTTAAAATATTGAAGAAATAAAAGAAAGTCCCAGTTAACCCTGAGGCAAAGCAGGATTGAAACCGGCTGGTCATTTTCATGTTTTTTTGATTTTTATTTAATCATGTTTAAAAAATGCCTGTAAGTATGAAATTAACACTATTTCTTGCTGTGATAAAATTTTGTATATATAATAATATATATATATATATATATATATATATATATATATATATGCAGAGAGAGAGAGAGAGAGAGAGAGAGAGTGATGAAGATATAGATTAAATCAAATCTGATAAAATGAGTTATAAAAGAATAAAAAAATAAACTTTTCCTTACACCTAATGGTATGTAGGGCAGCATTTTTGCTGTTTCTGTAACAAACTGTTTTTTTTTTTTATGGGGCAGGATTGTTAGCCCTGTGCTCAACCCCCAAACCTGGATGAAGGTGATTTTCTAAGTGTAGCTTAGACGTAACACATGGCCGGAAGTAGGGGGTACCCAGTGAGGATCAAACTCACTACTTAGATATAATGATTCTAGCAAGATGAGCTTGCTGACCGTTACACCACACCGAGGTGCCCTATAAAAGAATGAGTAGGAAAATTTACTATATCTCTAAACATGAACAACAAAACAAGAACAATCTACTTTCCAGATCGACAAGATGAAAATGAGAACAATAGTTCAGCTGTAAATAATATCAATAAAAATGGTTTTGTTATTCTAATTATATACAAAACAGCATCTTTTTAATACCATAAAACTGTTTGGGATTAATCAAGAGTGCTGAAAACTATTTTGAAAACTTCTTTTAAGTTTCTATACTAACCCAGAAATTACAATTTGAGTCACAATTTTGGCATATAGAAAATTACAGAAATAATAATTGAAATCTGTAACAGTAGTATGATACCGGATGACCTAAGCAGATCATTCTTCATAGCACTGCCAAAAAGCCATGTGCAAGTGAATGCAAACTGCACTGAACAATCAGTAAATGAGCCACACAACAAAACTCATCATCTGAATCCTGATGAATAGAGTGCAAAGCAGAATCAGGCCAGAGATAGAACAAAAACAGTGTGGTTTCATCAAGGTCACTGGAACAAGGAACATGATGTTTATGCTTAAAATGCTATCAGAAAGGGCAGTATGAATGAAAAAGGATGTTTTATAGACTATGCAAAGGTATTCAACGAAGTACGCTACAAAGAATTGATGGAAATGCTCAGCAACCTCAACATATTTGGGAAAAAGTAATCAAGAACCTCTACTGCCAGCCAACCACCTGCATATGGACAAGAAATGAGTTCAGCAGATATACAAAGATAGAAAGGGGCATAAGACAAGGGCGTGTTTTTTCATTGGATTTATTCAACTTATATGGCAAGACTATTCTGAGAACCCTAGAAGTTATGCCTAGATTTATCGTAACCCTGACAATTTGAGCCAGTAAATTAAAAAATTATTTACCCCTTCATAATTGATCAAATGTCATTCAAACATATTTTCTGTATTTCTTGCTTCACAACTTCAATTCCTTTGAAATGCAGTAATTTCATGAACTTTTCACAGTTTGAATCAAAATGGAACTACAATTTTAAAAATCAAATAAGTTCAATCATTTATCAACAAACTGAGCACATATACTTCATAGTTAACTTATAGAGCCCTCAGTTCTCCAATGAATATTCTTTATGTGAGTCTCAGCCTAAAACTATTTTGTCTTGTTTTTACCCACCAAAAATTTTAATCAGATTTGCAATAACTTAAACTGTAAGAAGAGTTGAAATATCCTAAAATTCTTCTTTTTTTTATAATCTTTTCACCCCAAGCAAGGCAGGACTGCCATTGGTGTGCAGGGGGTTTAGTCAGTAAGTCAGTTAATTGCCATAAATGACACATGTTTGGGAGATCATGTCTCTTTTGAGACACGGCTGACTAAGCAGAAGATTTTCTTGCAGCAGGTTGCCATTTGTTTCTGTGGTAGACCGATTACCAACCAATGCTATAGAACCCAATCTATCCTGCTATTTAACTCATAGCTGGAGGGAGAAGAGATGGATTAATACCTTTCCCAAGGGTATTTGTGCACAGGGGGTCACAGTGAAAGAAAAGAAAAAGATGGGAACCAAGGAGATAGAAGATGGTAAATGATGTTGAAGATTGTAGCTTTCAGGGAAGCAAGTATACAGAAAGGAATTCCACAGGTGGGAAGCACAGAAAATGAAACTGATAGAGTAGATGTGGCAGTTACATTTGACAATTTTGACAGTAAAAGGGTGGGACCTAAATGCCAATCAACAAATTGATTATCAAAATACAAATTGGAGTTGACTTACCTCGAAAATGAAATGAGTCTCTTGAATGTGACTCAGATTGGGTCCTGGTGGACTGTGGCTGAACTACAGCTGAAAAGAACAAAAATAGAGATTAGTATTCAGGATAGATGGTGAATTTGGGATGAATGATGGTGAATTCGGGATGAATGATGGTGAATTCGGGATGAATGAAAAACTCTAGTTCTAATCTAAATCTAAATCTAAACTTATTTATAAATGGAACTTTGTCTGTGTGTGTGTGTGTGTGTGTGTGTGTGTATGTATGTGTGTGTGTGTCTGTTACCTATAGACTCCGAAATGGCTGAACTGATTTTCTTGAAAATTTACACAGTTGTACTATAAGCATATGCAAGTGTTCTTAGCTAGGTTTTGTGTCGAGGTACCCCCAATAAATATTGAAAATCGATAATCGAAAAAATTGGGTTTTAGAAGGAGTGGTCTGATTTTAATCAAATTTGATACACTCATAGACAAAGACATAAGAAATGATATTCAGAAGTTTTAAGGTTGTAGTTCTTACAAAAGTGCAGAAAATCGATTATATATATATATATATATATATATATATATATATATATAAAAAGCAAGATGGTTGTGTGTGTGTCCGTTTATCTGCCTGTATGTCTGTATTTTTTTCAGCCCTTTTATTTTAGTTTTTGCTTTGGGTTTGGCTCTAAGAAGGTATAATTGTAGTTCTTAGTCTCAGCCATAATACCATTTGCTCAAAGGGCTTATTTAGCCTTCAAAATTCAGTTTATAACGAAAAAAACTTATTTGATATCGATACCAGGAAATCAAAATTTGACTGCTAGTATATATATATATATATATATATATATGAGTGTATACTCATATGTATATTTATTAATTCACATATCTATCTATCTATCTATATATATATATATATATCTTTAAAAAGAACAGACGTCATATTATTTAAACCCGAGGAACCTTTCAGCCAACTCTTATCAAGGGTTCACTTATCTATTCATTTTTCTTTCAGTCTAGTGTCGCTTTAACTGGCAACAACTATAGCTTTTTAGTCTTTCATGCCAACGTCCAAAGAGTCTGAGCTCAAAGGACCATGAATTAGTTTTAAAGCTTTCATTACACCCGTGCAACGTCGGGCTATACTGCTAGTTAAACAATAAATGAAAAGTTAATGAAAAAGAAATTAAAAATTATATTTTTTACCTAAAGCCAATTAACAGGGGCAGTGGACATTAATGAAAAATAATTTATCATATTGAATTATTTATAGTGAAGTGATTTGTGTTTATTTACAAATACCAAGTTTGAAACCACACTTATACTATTGATATCTCCATATAAATGATAGTGACTTTTTTCACAATTTAGTGCACAGTTCAAAATCAACATTAGTAAATAAAACAAAATACTGATATATTTACACTATTTACATAATTCGAACTGTTGTCCTCATCTTTGTTGCCATATCTTAACTTATTTATAAATGGAACTTTGTCTGTGTGTGTGTGTGTGTACCAGTTACCTATAGACTCCAAAACGGCTGAACCAATTTTCTTGAAAATTTACACAGTTGTACTATAAGTGTATGCGAGTGTTCTTAGCTATGTTTTGTGTCGAGGTACCCCCGATAAATATCGAAAAAACCGGGTTATACAAGGCATAAGAAACGATATTCAGAAGTTTCAAGGTTGCAGTTCTTACAATAGTGCAGAAAATCAATAATATATATTTATATATATATATATAAGGGAAGATGTTTGTGTGTGTGTCTGTTTATCTGTCTGTATGTCCTTAATACAAATCCACAATTTTTATCCGATTCTCACCAAACTTTGCACAAATATTCTTTAGGCTGAGTCTGAGTTCCATGACCGTGTACCATGGATTAGTTTTAAAGCTTTCATTACACCCGAGCAACACCGGGCTATACTGCTAGTTCACAATGTTTCGGCTGTTTTATGCTCTGACCTTCTTCAGGTGATTGGAATTTTAAACTGAACTCTTTATTTTGATCACTGGGGTAGATTGTTGATTGAATCCAGTGACTTGACCCAAAGAGTTGTGAGTTCAATACCTGGATACAGCAGTGGTGATAAAAAAACTTAAAGAGTTGAGTTAAATGAAGATAACTAAGATGTCTGGAAGTGGCATAACTCATGGAATAAGAACAAACTACCCCAGTGGTTCAAAATAGTTCAAAATTATAATCACCTGATGATGGTTGGAGCTTACAACAACCAAAATGTTGTGAATATGGCAACCAAGATGAGGACAACTGTTCAAATAATGTAAATCATGTAAATCCCTCATTTCAGAAATATATACAAATTAAAAAGCACAGATAAGTCTTTAAGAAATCAGGGATCAATTTGACACCATATTTTTATTATTAATAGGACACCCAAATCTAGAATAAAAGAAAAATAAATATATTTCAATTCTTAAAAATACCATTCTTTGAGGAAATTCTAATGAATGGTAATCTAACAAATTATTTAAAAAAAAATTCACTCTATTTTTTATGAGTGGATTTCTTCTTCTATGTGCCCTGTCCCTTCAGGATGTAGGCGATCATGGATTTCCACGTTTTCCTATCCCTGGTGGCTCTGAGCACGCCTTCTCCTGTTACAATATACAATCCTCGTTCTGTCATCCACCTGATTAGGTCCTTCAAATATGTTATCTGTTGCTTTCCCCTGTCTCTTTTTCCCTCTATCTGGCCTGTTAGTATCAGATTCTCCAAGCCCTCCTTCCTCATTGTGTATCCCAGGAACTTCAGCTGTCTCCTCATGATGCTCAGTATTAATTTCCTTTTTGTTTCGATCATTTCCAAGACATCATCATTGCTCACATCCTCGGTCCACGATATCCGCAGCATCCTTCTGTAGAACCACATTTCAGTTGCTTCAAGTTTTTCATGCCAACATTTTGATTCACAGTAATGAGAGAAAGATTAGGGTCAGTAATTACGTATTTCACTGCTATGAATTATGTGACAAGCAACCAAGTTAGAACTATGGTTGAACAACATCCCCTGCACTATTTTTTCTCTTCCCTCTCCTCTCAATGTAATCTCCTGCACACCAGTGGCAGTACTGCCTTGCTTGGTGTGAAACAATTATAAAAAAAAAAAAAAAGAATAAAGAAAGAAAGAGAAAAAAAAGAAAACAAAAAAAAGAAAAAAGGAAAAAAAGAATAAAAATTTAAAAGAAAAGAAAAAGAAATAAAAGAAAAAAGAAAACTGCATTTAGAATTGGTTTACCAGTTCTTCTAACTGAAAGTGCATCATCCATTTATAGTGCATTTCAGAGTTTTCTTGGGAAAACTTGTAAAGAGGGAATTAGATTTCCTCATGAGTTTTTGCTTGAGAATTGAACTCAGCACTCCACCATCTATAGCAGTCTATTAACCAGAAATATCAGGCTTTCATTTTTTTTATTACATTATTACAAGTGATGAAAAATAGGTTCTGCATGTCAACAGAAAAAAAAATCAATGGTTATCACACAATAATGAAGCAGAGCCAACAATGAAACCAGAACTTTATTCACAGAAGTTCTTCCTAGTGGAATATAAAAGGTGTCACTCATTAAAACTTACTGGAACAGGGAAGGATCATTACTGCAGATATTTATTACCAACAACTTGATTCAGGACATGAAGCATTGCATCAAAAATGGCCTGTTTTGTTATATAAAAAAGATGTTATTGTCCAGCATACAATCTGTTGTGAACTGGAGCAAAGAAGGGCTTGTTAATTTTAATGCTTCCAAAACAAAACTGCTCTCTATTAATCATTTGAGAGACTCCTTTCTGCCTTTCATCAGCATGGCTCCAGGAGAGTGACTCGTTGCACCTTCTCGGGCTTACATTCTTCGCTGACATGAAGTAGAAAGACTATATTGAATCCATTTTAGTCCACAGTGTCCTGCTAGATAATTTTTCTCTCCAGAATATCTTATTTATCTACCATTCATTGTTCAGATGAGCTCTTTGCATTGGCAACATGACCATTGCATAAGCAGTGATTGAAATAAAGGGTTCGGTTCAAAATTCTAATCACCTGATGAAGGCTGAAGCATATAATGGCCAAAACATCATGAATATGGCAACATCATGAATACATGCTTGCTATTAATCTTGAGGTTCTCGACAAAATCCAAAGGAGGATCTGCAGTATAATTGATCCTGACTTAGCAGCTCACCTTCAGTCACTTTCTCACCAATGTGATGTGGCTTCCCTCTGTCTTTTCTACAAATATTTTCATGGCAGCTGCTCTGACGAGCTTTTTTCCTGGTTCTCTGACCACATGTATTTACTTGTGCTACTAGACTCACATCTAGGTCCCATCCTTTTACCATCAAATTAGTTAAATGTAACTCCCTCTTCTACTTTAATAGTTTCTTTTCTCACACTTCTCATTTATGAAACTCATTTCTGTTTGCTTTCTTCCCTGATAGCTACAATCTTCAGGAGTTTAAATGCAATGTCAGTTGCCATCTTCTATCTCCTTGATTCCAATCCAACTCTTATCGTTTCTTCGATATCCCCTGTACCTTGTTTTTTCTCTCACTGTAACCCCCTGCGCACCAGTGGCCGAACTGCCTTGCTTGGGGAAAAATGATTATAGAAAAGAAATATAATTATGAGGACAACAGTCCAAACAATGTAAATAAATCTAAATCATATTTATTTATACACTGTTTTTGTCAAAATAATTGCTTTCCAATAAACACCCAAATGTATGTATAAATAAAATTAACTTCAGCAATGACTTATTTACCATCTTGAGTCATGCTGGGTCAAACCTCATATAAAGACATTAAAAACAATTTACAACTGGTCCAGACAGCTCTCCCTCTGTAAACAGAGGGAGTTTTTACAGTATTTACACTATTCAGACTATTGTTCTCATATTACAATCACTGGGGTATATGAACTTTTTCTTGCATAGTGGTACCTCTTCTGGTAGTCATGAGTTATCTCCCTCTAACCCTGTAAATTACTTACTCACCACTGCTGTAGCCTGGTATTGAACCCTCAACTCTTTGGATCCAGTCACTAACCAACAACTATATCCACTGGGCCATGACTACCAGAAGAGGCACTACTATGCAAGGAATGAAGTTCTTATAAAGGATTCGATTTAAAATTCTTAGCACCTGAAGTAGGCCGGAGTGTACAACAGCTGAAATATTGTATAAATGGCAACAAAGATGAGGACAATAGTCTGCATAATGTAAATACTACCTCATCTCAGAAATATAGACAAATACTACAGGGAGTTTTTGTTGGGAATTAATGTTATTTCAATCTAAATCATTTTCCACCTTTATGAATATATATATTTTTTACCACTTTCATGTCATGTATAATCTTTTGTTTTTGGATTTGTTGAGTGAGGGTGAAACAGGTCGGCTGTGTTTGTTTTTATTTTTCACTTCCCCCTTTTTTATTAATTTTTTTCCTCTATTCATGGATAGTAAAATAGGTCTTATTCTTTTTAATTCTATAATAAAATTCTGTACCCCTCAAAAAATTATGAAATAAAAAGAAAGACTTACAAGGTGTCACATTTGGCTCTAACACAGCTTCCTGACTTTCAGTCTCTCCTGCTGTATTTCGGGCCAGACAGCTATAGAATCCGCGATCTTCTGTGCGTAGGTTCTGAATCATAAGGGAATTGTCATCTAAGATGATATGCCTTGAACTCTGATGGACAACTTCACTGAAAGAAACCAAAACCTGGAATTAATAGACAAAAAACACATTTCTTACAGACATGTTCCAAGTATCCATGGTAATATTAACCATTTCCCTGCAAAGAAACATTCATCATTCATAGACTGAGAAGCTAGTTCTACTTTCATTTGAAATTATCAAATCCTTCTATTAAAACAATTTTCCAGGGAAATAGTTTTCTCAAATCCAGTAGCTGTTATAACTCTTTCCAGTATAGATGAAGGTTATCATCCTAAAAATTTAAGTAGGGTAGAATGTCATCTTGTCATTATTTTCTCTTCAAGTTACATGCAATATCTATTTTAGTTGTTTCTGCTGTTGGTAGTTTTCAAGTGATGTGGTTTCTGTTATTTGTTACAGTTCTTCGTTAGTGATTCTCTAACACCAATCAACAAGGATTTGCCAAGACCATAAGTTTCACTCACTCAAAAATATTTTTAACTGATGATCCATGGATTATAGAAAGCACCTGTAAACAGCTGACAATTTAGATATTTTTGAATGGGCCTGATGTCATGCATGACATCCACATGAAAGTCTTGATCTAACAAAGCTATTTAGAAACATGATCCAAGTTTTCAGGTTAATATTTTGGTTTTGTAGCAGTTTGCAGTATTGAATCAAACAATTCTTAACTCAGTATAATCTATATTCAATTTCTTTCTTTCTTATACTATATTATAACTGATCCATATTCTGAGGTAACTGGAATTTTCAGTATTTACTAATTCCATATCATGAATTTCTATGACAGATTCAGGGTATCAGTCAGTCAGCTAAATGCCATATGTGATACACACTTTGGGCGATCATGTCTTGAAAGAGACATGACTGACTGTGCAGAAGATTATCTTGCAGTAGGTTGCCATTGCTTTCTGCGATAGATTGGTTGCTAGCCAAGGCTATAGAACCCAAACTGTCCTATTATTTAACCCATAACTGGAGGGAAGAAACAGATTAATACCTTTCATAAGGGTATTTGTGAGTAAGTGAATGCAAGGAATTCAACTAAAACCAGATCTTCTGATTCATGTTACACAAATTTTTGTCACTGGTTGGATGTGAACTCTTTGAAACCCAAGACTGAACTAAAAACTTTGTTAACTGAGCATAGGCTTTGCACATAGCTTCTGTTTCACTTACACAAAGAAAAATACAATCTAGAATTTTTACCAGTAGTACTCACTCCCACCTAAAGAAACAAAATAAAAAACTGAAGCTGATCTGAGCCTAAGAAAAGGATATATGACCCATCAAAGGAACTTCTTTGACAGTCAGTTGGCAGACCGGCTACAATTCACAACACTCACCTTGACGAACCTTCCATCTTCAAAAAGCACCTGCTAAAGACCATCGCCACAGTAAAGTCACAACTCACCCTCTCTCTCCTACCATATGTCTCTGCAGATGACTTTTATGACTCTACTTATCTCTTTTTTTCAATGAGAGATATTTACACCAATTTACCAATTTTTTTGTATTTTTTTGTTCATACAATAATTTTTTTCCTAAACCTCTGTCATTTCTTTTTTTTTGTTCTGTCACTATACACTTAATATAGCAACGCCTATGCTTTCATTCCAGTTCTAGATAATAGTCTTGGTTGTAGAAAGGTTTATCTATCATCCTATTTCTTGGAACACTTAGGAGAGGACGTTGATTTGCTGTTCAAGATCATTCTTATCGCAACTATCAATACATATAACATCAGTTATAATTAGAAGTGCTGAAGATATGGGAGGTCTAAATTTTAACAATTACTGTTTAAAATTTTTACATTTAAAAATTTTTAATTTTAAAACTTAAAAATTACCTAACATTGTTATGAGATACAGAAATTCATGTCATATTTGAACAAGGACTTGATACCACAGAGCATAAATAGTAATTTAAATAGATACAAAAGCATTTGGCTTACGGCCATATCAAGCTGAATACACCGGTTCTCACTCAATCACCAAAGTTAAGCAACGTTGAGCCTGGTCAGTACTTAGATGGGTGACCACTTGGGAATACCAGGTGCTGTAAGCGTATAGTGACGGATGTGCGTTGTGGTGCAGTGGATATCGGCTCGGAAAGAGAAATTGGTGAGCCAAGTTTGAATTCCAGTTGAATACCCTGCATTCACTTAAGCAGTGGCACCCTTGGGAAATGTATTAATCCATTTCTTTCCTCCAGTTATGGGTTAAATAACAGGGTAGGACTTGGGGACCCTGTGCTTAAAAACAAATCCCAATGAATCTTGATACTTGAAAAGAAAAAAGTATTACTAGAAACAAAACTTATTTAAAAACAAGAATAAATTGTTGAAAGAAAAAGGTATTACCAGCAATAAATAGATAAAAAATTTTGTTGGTAATAAATGACCTGCCAAGGTTGATATGCCATAAAAACAAAACAACCAACCAACCAACAAAAGCATTTTCAATTTTTAGGAATCCTTTCAGGTCAACACATCTTCACAAGGAATCACTCACATACTTTTTATGAAGGAAAAAACATAACTGATTACAGGAAATAATAAACAAAGAGATCAAAGGTTAGAACACAATTAAAACAATTTATTAGTAAAGAGAATTTCCAAATAAGAAAATGCTAAAGGTTCCAACAGAGTATAAAAAGAAAAAATGCTACCCACTGCCCTCCAAATAGACATTGAAAACAAATGAAATTCTCTGTCTAGACAGGCTTAATTTGTGAAGCTTGATGTGCTTAGCTTCAAGAACATGTAAATGGTTTGCAGAGCAAGCTCTGTGCAGAACAGTAAAGCAACTATCTACATATGCTATATATATATATATATATATATATATATATATATATTTATTTATTCAGAAATATATATATATATATATATATATATATATATATATATATATATATATAAATTAAAAAAGGATTAATTCAATGATGTATCATTTTTTAATATTAAAATAAAGATTTTAGTATTAATTAGGATCGGGTTTTGGGAATTTACCTTCCTGTTTTTTCTGCTTGGATTAAAGTATCTGAATTAAAACATATATATATATATATATATATATATATATATTTTTTTTTTTTTTTTTCCTTTAATCCGAAGTGGAAGAGTAGGAAGGTAAATTCCAAGAACTTGATTCTAATCAATATTAAAAATTTTTAACATTAAAAAGTGATGCAGGCAGAGAGCTCAATGTATTAAGAATACAGAGCCAATATAAATTAGAGAAAATTTTCAAAATTCAAAGGTGTCAGATGTACATTTCGACATAGGATCTCTAATAGAGACTCTACATCACATCAGTGACAATTTGGAGAAACAAGGTGATGTAGAGTCTCTATTAGAGATCCTATGTCGAAATGTACATCTGACACCTTTGAATTTTGAAAATTTTCTCTAACTTAATATATATATATATATATATATATATATATAGTGCTTTTAACCATGCACTTTCCCACATTCTTGAATATTCATATCTGCTCTGTTTCTGTATCCTAATGTACACAAAGAAAATTTATTTCCAACATTTTTACAATGACTTAACTCTGACATATTTTTTAATTTATTTGTTCAAACATTATTTCTAATGGATAGTCATATTTGAATAGATTATCTGTTTTTTATAATTAAAATTATATATATATTTATTTAAATAAATTTAATAAATTTTAGATAAATAATAATTTAATAAATTTTATATATATATTTATTTATATCTACTGACCTGAATAATCGAAAAATTTTGTTAGGAAAATATGTGTCCTGAACTAAATTAAAAAATATGTCCGAGTTAATTCATCTTATAAAAATTTTGTAAATAAATTATCTTTGTTTACAATAGGATACGAAAACAGAGCAGATATGAATATTCAGAAAATTGGGAAAGTGTGTGTTTAAAAGGGGTATTTGCACTTTGTTTGGCCATTAGTTCTACAAGGTCAAGTGGTTAACACACACACACACACATATATATATATTGTAGTCATCCGCAGACAGATCTGTTTCGCTGTATCACAGCTCTATCAGTATGGCTTAGACTCCGTTCGCTTCCTAACCCAGGATCAAAACCCGACCAAATTGGCGTCAATCGGTGATTCTACCCCTAGGCCACAAGCGTACAGTGGAAGAAGGCAGGCTTTTTAGTGCGTATAAACACGCCCAATAGCTAGAGTGCTCCAATTCATTATTGAATGAGCGATGCGTATATGCCGGAGTATCTACTGTTTACAAAGTCTCCCTCTCTTCCAGGGTGTGAGACCATAAATACTATATATATATATATATATATATATATATATATATATATATATATATATATATAGTATAATATAATATAAAAATATAGTTTTAAGGTATACTACATTTATAGATTAAAGTCCTCAATATCAAGGATAGATTATATATAAATATAAAAGAGGACATTGTGAGTTAACACCCACTGGTGACAGTCTGTTCCATGCTAAAACACAATCTTCAGGCTATCTGCTACCAGATCATAGCCTGAAGATTCTATTTTAGCATAAAATAGACTGTTGCCACTAGGTGGTCTTTTAAAACTACCACTTATGAAGTAAATCAACCTTTTCTTTGGTTCTTAGTGCAAGGCTGACTTGAGTTTAACCATCAATGCAATACTTTTACTTATTTACTGTAACTCTTGAACCAAAAGGACATACCCAAGAAACATTAAAACTTTGTTTCACTACAGTTTATATAAAAAAAAAAAGAATAAGTGTCTCAGCTCAGAGTAGTAACCAAAGTTTTATATGATTTTTATTTTAGTATTTGTTTATATTCTGAGATGAAGTGGTATTTATATTATTTACACTGTTCAAACTGTTGTCCTCATTTTAAGACATTTTGGCTGCTGTATGCTATGGCCTTCTTCAGGTGCTAGAAATTTTGGACAAGGACACATGAACCAGTGGATATAGGTATTGATTAGTTCCAGTGGATCCACTAAAAGAGTTGTGAGTTCAAAACCTGGCCACAGTAGTGATGAACAAATAACTTAGAGACTTGAGTTAAAGGGAAATAACTACATGACATTTGGAAGTGGCATTGCATATGGAATGAGAATGATATACCCCAGTGATCAAAATAAAAATTTCAGCTCAAAATTTCTAACACCTGAAGAAGGCCAGAGTGTGTAAAGGTTGAAACATTGTAAACATAGCAATAATGTTGAGGACAACACTCGAAACAGAGTAAATAATGTGATTCTTGCTTTAATTGTTTACATATCACATCAAAATGTACACAAAATGCAACCATTAAATTCCATAATAGATATACATGATAATATATAATAATATATGCCATACTGGTTGTGAAGCCAAATAATTTGTGGTTCAGGGTCTCCCACAGCAGAACATCGGAAAAATACTGTCCGTCCAATGGTAAACCGAGCATTTTCTGGTTGGGTGATGAACTGGGGTTCTCCTGAAATAAATTTACAAAAACAATATAGGGATTTCTTAGATTAAACATTTTTATAATTACTTTCTGTTAGTTGTGAATTATCCTCACATAGCTATCCCCACATAGCTTTGTAAGTTTTTGCCAAGAAGTCATTCAGGAATAATCCCATTATTATTATTATTATTATTATTATTATTATTATTATTATTATTATTATCATCATCATCATCATCATTATTATTATTATTATTATTATTATTATTATTATGTCATTTTTCATCATATTTCGATTTCTGCTTTGGTCTCACTACCAACCAAGTCTGCAGGGAGACCTAAGGCAGGTAGTGGCATGTTGTTATGGCTCCATTTCATGTTTTTCTATCTTCCCTATCATCCCCAGCATTACATAGATAAAGTTTTCCTTAGTGTGTGGGCTGTACTTAATAAGACAATTTTTTGTATATCTCTTAAGCTGGGGTTTCCAGGGATTCTTTCAATGTGTTGTTTTGTTCCATTTTTTATCATTCCAAGTGCACCTACTATCACTGGCACAACTCTTGTTTTCAATTTCCACATTTTTTCTATTTCAATTTCCAGGTCTTTATATTTTGACAGTTTTTCAAATTCCTTGATTGCTATGTTACAATCCGCTGGACAAGCCATATCAATTAATAGACAAGTTTTCTCCTTCTGGTTTTTAACCAGAAGGAGAAAAGTCTGGCCTGTTTGCTTCAATTTTTCTGTCTGTGTAGATGGTGTAATCCCATAGAATGGTTACATCTTCTATTTCTGTAACCGGTACTGGATGATGTTCATACCAGTGTTTGTTTACAGCTTTTCCATAATGTTTGTACATTGTCCAATGTAAATATTGCCCAACTCTATCGTGGCGATTTTTATATTCGTTTGGGGCAAGCACAGAACAGCCTGAGATTAGGTGGTCTATTGTTTCTTGGTGTTTATCACAAAACCTGCATTTTGGATCCATATTATTATGCATAATATTTGCCTGAAAGTTTCTCGTGAAAAGACTTTGGTCTTGTGCTGCAAGTATAAATCCTTCAGTTTCAGACTTTAATCCAGATGCACGTAACCATCGATGAGTATTAACTTTGTCAACATTGGATTTATTGGCACGTACTGGATATTGGCCATGCAGAGGTTTGTCTTGCCAGTGCTGTTTCATCTTTTCAAGAGCTTTATCTTTGGCTTTCATTTTCATATTTTTTGCCGCAATAGTTGGTGTAATATAACAATCTGGGCCCACCCGAGGAAGCTGATGCAAGCAGGGGCGTTTCCGGTCGTTGAAAGGAACGGATGTTTGTTTGACCTTATTTCCGGCAGTAGCGGAAATGGCTACAAGAGGCAAGCAGAACAGGTGTCTCTGAGAATTACGTGGGACGTGCGTGGGCGAGGCAAAAACCGGAAGAAAAAGTCCCGGTTTGGAGATTATAAAAAGACCTCGGCGCACGGATTTACCAGACAGCCCGGACAGTAGGAGACCAGAGTAGCAGTAGAGAGAGAGAGACACAATAGACGACACTCCCGTCGGCCCCATTAGAAGCACGCTCTCTCAAATTCTCTGTCCCTGTGCAACACGGTCCATCGTCATTAATATAAAATACAACTTATATTTTTATATATATGCGTGTTTGTTGTTTGTCGCTATACAACAGACTTTCAAATTGGTGCCTAAGTGACTTGCTGTTTTGAGACAACAAAACAGATAGATACGAGCTGGTTACCACGGCGACGATTGAAAATTCAACGGACTTAAAACTACCAGATAGAAAGAAAAAAAGAAGACGAAAATATATAGCAGCCGCACGACTATAAAACATCAGCCAAGGTAGGTGACTCTTTGATTTGATAGTGTGTGTGTTTTCTGCTCGTGTTTATAAGTCTAGTTAGAAAAAAAAAATGCATACTTTTGCCGATCTGACCCTAGAATTGAGAAATGTGGATTGTTGGTGTCAAACACATTAAGGGTAGAACGGAGGGGGTGCGGGACTATATGCAGAGAATAGTACGCCTAGCGGAGAGCGCATAGGTTAGGGGTTGGCGGGAGGAGTGGAGTTGAGATATTTGTCTATCTGTAGGTGTAGGGCATCTGAGTTAATGATTTATTTTTTCGTTAATATTTTACCATATATGTGAAGTGAGTTACTGGTATGTTGCTTAATTAATCTTACTTTTATTGAGTAAGTGAAATGTAAAATCATGTAAAGGAAGTTTCTTCTACTCTTTAAAGTGGATAATTGGATTAACTTGTTGATAACAATGTTTTCTTTGGTTTGTGCAGGAAAATAGTTAATATTTCGTAGAATAAATATTTAATGAAATAATTTTGTTTTGTGTCTTAATTTTACTTAAAAAGCCGCATGAACTTTCCAGACAACCCAATAGAAATATTGACGAACAACTATTCTCGATGTGATTATGAAGGTCAGTTGTATGGTTGAAATAGTTGAGTTTTTCTGACCAGTACTCGAGCCGAATTAAAAAAAAAAAAAAAACAATCGATGTTCTACGTACACAAACTTTCCCCAATTGGAGTATTAGCGTAAAATGACCCTCTCCATTTTCTCCATTTGGCCTTGTATTGCATGAACTAAATCAAATTTGGTAAACATTAACAAATTATAAATATAGCTGAATGCTACCACAATAGGAAAATCAGAGAAACGAAAGGGTTCTTTAATTTTGATCTCGTCAACAGAATTCGTTCATAAACGTCAATTTGTAATCTTTACACAGATATTGTCAAAATTTAAAAATGTTTGTGTTTTGTGTGACATTTCTACAGCATAGAAATGACTTAAATGTTATCGAGAGTTTTAAAGTGTAATTTTAATTATGCAGTTAACAACAGCCAACAAAATCGCCAATTATAAATATATCTCAACATCGTTGCTTGAAAACAACTGCATTGTTTGGTTATTTCTTTGCGAATACACCGATTATATATATTCTTAAAACATTCACCCGCGTCTCAGTGTTTCGCGATGTAAGTCAGATATTGAAAAGATATTTTGTTATCAATATGGTGGAATCGGATTATTTGGGGAGATTTGGGAAAATTAAATTAAAATCTAAAACTTATTTTTATTTACATAAAAGTACTTCACTTTTTTTTTGCTTGTAACTTTACGCTATTTTCTGGCAATTATAACCAAGATTTGAACATAAAACGGTGACTCAAGATTTAGAAACGTAGGGAAGCTACAGCTCACACCCATAAACGTCTCTGGTTCAGTGGTTTGGTCCCCAATTATGCAGAAATTTCCCAATTTTTCAGTGGACACCATGCCGGTAGAATTGCGCGATATGGAGGAGATTCCTATCCGCAAACTAGTAAATACCTTGGAACAGATAGATATGGAAAGATTTAGTGAAGGATATGAAGAACTCCCGAAGAAGTTGACGATAGGAGTCATTGCTGGCGTGGTCAGCGTTATGATAATCCTTAGAATAATAGGTAGGAAGCGGATTTTTAAGTGTGAAAGAAGCAACAGTGCTTCGGGAAAGGAAATTGAGTTATCCGTTGTGAATAGTACTCCGGGGTCAACGGGTGTTCAACACTCAAATGTCTCTGCGTTAAACAGAGAGGTGTCAACAAATCAGATATGCTTGGATTCAAATCCAGAGGAGGTAGTTCAGGGAATGGAAAACATTGTACAAACTAAGGAACTACGAGTCACGGGTCCATTTTTTTAGACTAAATTAATATAGATGAAACCTCTAATCCTCCACAAGTAAATTGCATGCGGATTAACGTTGGAATCAGGGTAATTTTCTTCATTTTCTATTGAACATTTCTCGGTCAGACTATGAATGATATGTACGGCAGATAATGGCCATTTTTCTGTGTTCAAACATAGTATGTTTGAAATTAAATTAAATTAAATGAAGTTACATGTGTAACAATAAACTCGAGCAGAAGCACGCATGGTGTTGGTCAAAGGTCATTTACTCGATGTTAGTTTGGAAACTGGGGCGCGGTTACCGCCTATAATCATGTGGTTATGCATCGAGGAGTCTACGCTTATGGACAGAGTCGAGAAAGAAAATGAACATTTTTACGAACTTTGCCCAATTCTGTGAAAATGGATATTAAAAAAAAAGAAAAAAAAAGAAAAAAAAGGAACAATGAAACATCGAGCTGGTAGAACAATTTTCACGATGGACACGAACATTGTTGGGTTGCCGATGTAGGCTCCCCTATATATTTTTTTTGTTGTTTTTTTGTTTCGGCATGCACATGTTTTTGTTGTTTTGGCGTGCACATGTTTTATATAATTGTCGGGCTTGTGTGGCATGGGGAGGAGAGTGAGGGTGTTGCGCTTAAAATGTTCTTAGGTGAACATTTTGGAAAATGGGTGGGCGAGGAATGTAATATAACAATCTGGGCCCACCCGAGGAAGCTGATGCAAGCGGGGGCGTTTCCGGTCGTTGAAAGGAACGGATGTTTGTTTGACCTTATTTCCGGCAGTAGCGAAAATGGCTACAAGAGGCAAACAGAACAGGTGTCTCTGAGAATTACGTGGGCGTGCGTGGGCGAGGCAAAAACCGGAAGAAAAAGTCCCGGTTTGGAGATTATAAAAAGACCTCGGCGCACGGATTTACCAGACAGTCCGGACAGTAGGAGACCAGAGTAGCAGTAGAGAGAGAGAGACACAATAGACGACACTCCCGTCGGCCCCATTAGAAGCGCGCTCTCTCAAATTCTCTGTCCCTGTGCTACACGGTCCATCGTCATTAATAAAAAATACAACTTATATTTTTATATATATGCGTGTTTGTTGTTTGTCGCTATACAACATTGGTTCTTGGCTTCTGTTTTGCTTTTCTACAGAATCTACTAACTGTAAATCTTGTTTGTATTTACTGCCTTCTTTTATTATTGAATATTTTTTCTTTCTTTCTTCATGTTGCCTTACTAATTGTATCATCCAATCCTTTGTTGTTTCTATGTATGTTAGTAAGCCAATAGTTGTTGTCTTGTATGACAATTCCAGCTGAATAAGACCCCTTCCACCTTCTTTACGGGGTATGTATAGACGGTCTACATCAGCCTTTGGATGATGCATCTTATGCTTAGAAAGAAGCTTTCTTGTTTTAGCATCCATTCGCCTGATGTCGTTTAGAGTCCAGTTTAAGATGTTGAAGCTATACTGGACAACTGGGATTGCAAGGCTATTAATGGCCATAACTCTGTTCTGTGAATTTAATTCAGTTTTTAATATCATTCGTAGCCTTCTATAGTACTCTTTACGCACTATTTCTTTCATTTTTTTATGGTGAATGTTTTCGCTCTCATTTACACCTAGGTATTTATAAGCTTCTTCTGGTTTCAATTCTTTTATTGTTACAGCAGGGTCTAGGCTAATTGAGGATGTTTCTTGTATTGATCCACGTAAAACTGTAGCTTTAGCACATTTATTCAAATTAAATTTCATTCCAATGTCTTCGCTGAAGCATTTTACAGTTTGCAGAAGACCTTCCAGCTCATTATCATTCTTAGCATATAACTTTAAATCATCCATGTAAAATAGATGGCTTATTTTCTTTTGGCCTATTTTATAACCACATTCTGTCTTGACTGGTTAGTGCTATTAATGATATGCAGAATAGTAAGGGAGATAAAGAATCACCTTGAAATATACCTCTTTTGATGTTTATTTCATCAGATTTATAGGTTCCATTTATATGATTGAGGTAAAGGGTTGTTTTCCATATAGACATGCACTGTTTGATGAAATTGATGATGACGGGCGATATCTTGTATATATTTAAAGTCTTTAAAATCCAGTCATGTGGCACACTATCGAATGCCTTTCGGTAGTCTATCCAGGCAGTACTAAGATTTTTCTTTGTACTGTAGCAGTTTTCCAGGATCATTTTGTTAATTAGCAATTGGTCTTTACATCCATAACAGCCACGTTTGCACCTATTATTATTATTATTATCATCATCATCATCATCATTATCATTATTATTATTATTGAATAATCCCACCACCTATTATTATTATTATTATTATTATTCAACAATGAACCATCCCAGAACAGAGTGCGATGGTGAGGGGACATCGATGGGAGTGATGGTCTAAGAGAACAATGCTAAAAGGCCACTCAAGTTAGAGGATTACTGTTGGAATCATAATGAGGAATGTGGTGTGATATAAGTCAAAGAGAAGGTGGTAGAAAGTGGAAATTATGAGGATAGGGAGGATATATAATGATTCACCTTTTAGTTGAAGAGATTAAGATCATGGTGTTCATGGAAGCAGCCATAAGGAAAAAGTGTTCCAAAATGTAGCAGATTTTTTTTTAATTTCTGGGATGGGAGGTTATCATTTTTTACACTATTTGTATTCAGACTATTGTCCTCATCTTTGTTATTTTTATTATACTGCTTTGTCGGCTGTGCCTCCACCTTTCTCAGGTGTATATCAATCTGGATATATCAAACTGAACTCTTCATTTGATTCACAAGTGTAGACTATGGAACAATGGCCTAGAGGATAAAAGTGTTGGTTTCTGAATTTGATTGTGAGTTCAATCCCTGGGTTGGGCAGTGTGTACTTCCTACACTCAGTGGAAACGAGTGGGCAATAATTGAACAATATCAAATAAAAATAAGATATCTCTTGACATTAGCAGTGGAATGAGAAGAGTCTACCTCCCATAGATTAAATAAAGGGTTCAGTTCAGCGATAAACTGTTCTTGTTCCACTGCTCATGTCTAGAGATATTGCCTAGTTCTTATCTTTATTTAATACTGTTTAGTTTTTCTCTTTATTTCTGAGATGAGATATTGTATTCATTTACATTATTTACATTGTTCAAGCTGTTGTTTTCATCTTTATTGATATATTCACAATGTTTCAGCTGATCTGACCTTGTCCTGTGAATAAAAGCAATGGCTAGTTCCAGTGGCATGAGAGTTCAATACCTGTCAGGCAGTAGTAAACAAAAAAGACCTACAGAGTTCAGTTAAAGGAAGATAACTAAGACATATGGAAGTGGCATAACTCATGGAATGAGAACAATCTACCCCAGTGAACAAAATAAAGAGTTCAGTTCAAAATTCTACACCTGAAGAAGGTCAGAGTGCACAACAGCTGAAACATTGTGAATATAGCAATAAAGATGAGGACAATAGTACAAGCAATGTAAATAATGTAAATACCATTTAGTTATTGCTCACTCGTTTACACTGTCCAATGTAGGGATTGAACTCACAACCAAATGCACAAATCAACACTTACTCACTAGACCATTATAGGCAATAACAGAGCAAAGCTAAAAGTAAGAACTAGATAAGATATCCTTATACAGGGGTTGTGGAATGAGAATAGTCTATCCAATAAATTAAATAAAGGGTTCAGTTCAGAATTCCATGTAAGTTACCCAGGTCAATATACCCCCGAGAAAGACAAGAGGGTCCAATGACCAAAAAATTGTGATAAAAACAACAAATATAGGGAAACTAGTCTGAATATAAACAGTGTAAAAAAAACAGCAGATCTCATGAAAAGATGAAAATATAGAGGCAATGAAGTTGATTTGACTCCATGGACATAGAAGAGAGAATCCTAGCTGTGAAGGTGTGAACTGATTTGATCTCTTCTGTACTTACGGCATTGAAATTGGTCCGGCAGAAGTGAGGCAACTGACAATCCTTCTAAACTGGCAGGTTGCTCACAGGTAGCAGTTTCCGTCTGCTCGTTTACCTGTTTTAATTTCTCTGACAGCCACAAAAGATTGCAATCACAAACAAGGGGGTTATTATCTAGCCGCCTGGCAAAATGTAAAAAAAAGAAAAAAAAATTTCAAATATTTGAATGCAATAAAAATATCAAATAAATACAATTCATAATCTAAAGCTAAACACTTCCCTCCCATTTAGTTTCAAATAGACCAACAGTAATGATTAGTTTTTTACAAACACATCATTGTTCCAACCATAAATTTTATTAAAATCAAAAGATTTGTCCAAGAATGCTTGCATAAAAATTAAAGGCTAGATTTATATAGATTTTCATAACTATTAATGATGCATATGTAATAATCAATACAAATTGAATGTTATATATTTGTTATTGGATACACAATGATTTATTTAGAGCAGGTTTTTCATATCTTGGCCAATATCACACACACCAGTGAGTGATTCCAAATGTTCAGTGGGTGATGAGCAACTAAGCAGAAAATGGTGGATGGTTAGAAATTTTGTTGGCTGATATAGAATTTTGAGTATGAAAAAGTATTTCAAAATTTCCAAAAATTATTCAAAGGAGATATGCAAAGAAACTGTATAAAAATAAAAGAAAAAAGGGGCTAAATACAAATAATTTTTGTCCTAGAATTTTAATTTTATTAGATATTAAATTTCAAAACCATTGCCCTAGAATTCTTGCAACTTAAATTAAAGCTATATTTATATAGATTTTCATAATTACTAATGATGCACATTTAATAGGCCATACAAATCTAATGTTATATATTTGTTGTTATTTGATATATAACGATTTATTTAAAACAGTGTTTGCCAACCTGGATGATATCATCTACAGGCAGGTGATTTCAACCATTGGGTGGACAATGAGAAACTGAACAGAAAATGGTAAGTGAATGGAAATTTTGGTGAGAGGGATACAATTTTGAGTATTAAAAATGTATTTAAACATATTCCACACCACAAAAAATATTCAAAGAAGTTATACATAGAAACTATAAAAACAAAACCCCAAAGAACAGGAGGTTAAGTGGAAACTACTGGGACATATTTCTAGATAAGATATAAATATCAAGGTATTTTGGTATTTTCTATAATTTGGAGAAGTGGGTATTAACATTCAAATAGTTCTTCAGATGAAATAACATTGCTTTTGGATATAAATTAGATAAGGGAAGACCATAAACTACAAAAATATATTTTCTGAATTTTATTGATAGTAGTGCATATTCTTTTTAATTTTGTAATTAGGAATAAAAATCATTTAGTTTTTCTCAAAAGTAACCGTCACTATAAAAATAAAGTATATATATATATATATAGAGAGAGAGAGAGAGAGTTTTAAAGGTCAAGTTTGCTTTCATTTATTCTTTAATATGTTCATATACAGTAGCAGTTGTTGCCAAATGTCAGTTTTATTTGTTACCTCCCTTTAGTATCTTTTATTCTATCATAAAGTCAGTTTGTTTGAACAAAATCTTCATCGCTAAGTTGTTGTGGCAAAATCTTAGTTGCCAAGTTGTTGTGGCCTGTTTTGGTCAGAAAGAAAGACACAGAAACAAGAAGGTCGGTTTAAACAATGTATTAGAATAACAGAACTTATATACAAGTAAGAGTGTTAGTAATCAACAGATAGAAGTGTAATTCTAAATAGTATAGTTATGCTGCATCTCGACTGTCTCTAGACTGTCTCTTGACTGCCTCCCAGCTGTGTCACATCTGCCTCCCCGGAAGTCACTCAGGTAACTATTTATTTACGAAGGAATAGTCCATTCCTATAGATAGGGCACTGTAACAAAACTTTTATCAAATAATTTTGGTATGCATTAGAATATTTAACAAACAGATGAATGGTAGAATGGTAGGAAATTTTTTCGATATGACAGTTGGTGATTTTGGGAACCCTTAATTTAGAACATTTTGTGTATACTTTATATTTAAACATGTTTCTTGCTAAATTTTAACCTTTGAATTGATCAAGACTATAGTAGAAAGTTTGATTTAATATAAAGGATTGGGTCACAGTAACAAAACAGAAAAAAAAAAGATGTTATCCCCTTCTCTCGTGGCAGAACGCAACAACTTGTATGTCTTTCAGTCACTGTGCATTTTCTCAGGCAGACAGATCCTCATAACTAGCTAGGATGCTGGGTGATGTGTATTTTTATCCTCCTCATTTATAGATAGATTGTCAGCCAAGATTGAAGAGTTTCCATCTGAAGTATTGTCCTTCTTCTAACCTGGTTACCAACCAAGGCTTAAAAGCTTCAATCTACTGATTAGCATACCAACCAGTTTTGAATTCAGAGTTTTCCTTCTACTAAACTGGTTACTAACCAAGGCTTAAAAGCTTCTGTCTGTCCATTAGCACAGCCATCAATAGCTTTCAAACTGTTTTGTCTACCCAATTTTACTTTTTTTGCACTTCCCAATGTCGTGACATGCTGGGATCATCTCCCCAAGAGAATTTAATAAAAAAAATATCACCTTGACTAATCAACTATGGATGCAAAACCCAGGTCTCCTGGTTAGAAAACCAACACTCTAACCATTGAGTTTCATGCTCACAAAACTGAAGAGTGCCTTGTCATAATCTCCAAAGAGAAAATATGTATACTTATATAATGTAAAACAGTAGATATAATTCAAATTAGTTTTAGAATGTTGTAAATATAAAGATTTTCTTGTAAATAAACGATCTAATAAATAAATATATGAATTTACTTTCATCATATGTTTATGTTTTAGGACAATTCTAATCATTCCTTTTTAAAACAATAAACACTGCAGGAGAATGAAGAGAGTTAAAATAATAGTAGTGTCAAGGGAAAAGCCATCCCTTTGACACACTGTATTTTTGTGAGCATGAAGGTCTATTTTTGACAAAAATACTTACAGCTTCCGTAGTCTGGACAAGTTTGAGAATACACCTGGAGGAAGATGTCTGATATAATTATCAAACAAATACCTGAAAATAAAACAAAATAAAATAGGCAATTATATTATTGTAGATAGTTTAGTTATGTGAAATATATATGCCTAATAAGTACACTTGGAATTCTATATCATATATGTGATTTTATTAAAACACTAGATGTGCACATAGCATAGTATTTATAAGCACACAAAGTAAACTTGGTATGCAGAGTATATATATATATATATATATATATATATATATATAATGATGCCAAGCCTGTAAACAGAGAGAATTATCCAAAAAGATCTATTTGGTATAAAATATTAAGCAATAAATTTGTATAGAAAGCTCAATGGATATTCAGAGCAATATGGTACGCATAATGGAAAACTCAACACATTATCTATAGTTATAAATTATAATTTATTTCGATAAGCTAGTATGCTCATTTCTTTAGACCTTAATTTCATTTGGTTTAAATGTCCTCAGAACATCCTAAAATTTTTTTTTAATTTTCAAAAAAGGAAAATTTAAGTAATATGCCCCAGAATAGAAATCTTTAGTTTCATCTTGTAAGGGTCACAATGGTTTGAGAAGAAAATGTTCATTAGACAGACTAAAAGACCATGAACTCAGTACCCACTCACACCCACTCACGTGCACATGCCTATGCATACACACCTATATATATATATATATATATATAAACACACATCCATCCATATATACCTGCAAATATCTTATGGATATATACACTATGATATTCACACACCCACATATGAAAACCAAATATACATGCATATACACAAAATTAATACAAGCACATGTATACACAAGTGTACAAATAAACTTCACATATACACACAAAAAGACCTACATTCAATTCCATACTTAAGACAAATTAGTTATACATATAAACGGGCATATATGTCAAATATAATGGAGTATTCAACCACAATTTCCTCAATATACAAAAATTTATCAAAGGATAATTTACACAAAATGAAATAAAATCTTCAAGTGTGATAGAGCAGGATTATTTGAATTCTAGTAACAACATATACAAATACAAGTATACAAACCAACAAAAAGAGCCTACATTCAATTATATACATAAGACAAAATAGATGTACACATATACAGGCATATATATCAAATATATAGAAAATTTCAACCACAATTTCTTCAATTTGCAAAAAATTACTAAAGAATGACCAACACAAAATGAGAGTGAACCCTTAAGTATGATAGCATGGGGTAAACTTAGCATTCTATTTAACAGGTAATTTAAATTTATTTTTATGACGACATTTAAAGATGATTTCATTTCTCTGGTTTAATAGTTTTTTAGTTTTTCTGAATTTGATTATTCTAATTTTTGCTTCTAAGCATAAATTACATCTACTTCTGAAGCTATTGGGCGTTACATATTTACCTATAATATCCCATTCGATCTGTGGCGATAGATTTCTGTTTTTTAATTCCCAGAAATATTTAAAAAGAGTGGTTTGATATTTTAGGTGGGGTTTAGAGAAAGAGACATTATGTTTATATAGTCTTTTGTATGTATAGCTGTGTATGCATATACATGTGCATGTGTGTGTGTGGGGGTACTTAGTTTACTAATTCTGTCCAGTAAACTCTTTCTCCCTTAACCTTTGTGACCCTTACAAGACAATACTAAAGATTTCTATACTGGGTCACATTAATTGAATTCCCTTTCCTTTGAAATTTTTTTTGATGTTCTGAGGAAATTTAAATCAAATGAAATTGTGGTCTAAAGAGATGACCATATTAGCTCATCAAAATAAATTATAATTTATAACCACTTTAGACAATGTGTTGAGTTTTTTTTTATGCATATATATATTGTTGTAACCCTAAAAGGTTACTGTGTAAGTAATTACCAAAACGGAATAATAGTATATCAACAAGTACAAGACTCAAATACTGCGTGAAGTAGATACATTGCTAGTGAACTGCTAGTCAGCATAATCACTCTACTCTATTTCAATAGTGTCTACATATTTAATAGGATAGGAACATCCCAATCTAGATTAGGATGTTCCTATCCTATTAAATATTAAAAGGCATTAGTGTGAAATGAAGGTAACAAATTTGATCCTAGCATGACAATTCTATTTTCTGCACCAATAACTGTTATGACACTTGTACATTCATAAATAACACGCACATATCGCCCGGTTCACACTCCACCCACGTCTGTTGAACAGGTGTAGAGGCTCATCCCTTGTTCCCTGTTTAGGATGTGGTTTCCGGCTTTCTCTTTTCCAATCTTTTCACTTTTCTTCTTTTTTTTTTCAATTGGAGCAGATAGACTAAACTATTGCCCAGTTCACACTCCCCCGTCGTCTGTTGAACAGGTGTAGAGGATCATCCCTTGTTCCCTGTTTAGGACGTGGTTTCTGGCTTTCTCTTTTCCAATCTTTTCACTTTTCTTTTTTTTTTTCAATTGGAGTAGATAGACTAAACTATTGCCCAGTTCATACTCCACCCACGTCTATTGAACAGGTGAAGAGGCTCATCCCTTGTTCCCTGTTTAGGATGTGGTTTCCGGCTTTTCTCTTTTCCAATCTTTTCACTCTTATGTAGCCCCCTGCACAACAGTGGCGTTACCGCCTTGCTCGGGGTGATATGATTAAAAAAAAATAAAAAAATAACTGAATACAATAAAATAAAAAGAAATGGAAATAAGAAACTCAACAAATTATGTAACCCTTATTTTAATAACAGTGTTACTTAGAATGATTACTCCATTATTTATATGAACACAAAAACAGTTTTAGTTGACAATAATTTAAACTGCAATTATAAAAAGACACTGTTGATTATTGAAGCTACTTTATGTATTGACCATTATTTGCTTTGCTTCATGTAGAAATAACTAAGTAAAATAAGTAAGCAAATAATCATTTTAAGTTCCTCAAATATTTCTGCCAAAAACATAAAATAAAAATAAATGGAAATAAGAAACTATACAAACTAGCTCAAGCTCTAAAAGACTTTACTGAAAAAGGCGAGAGAAAAAGAAAGAAAAAGAGATTAAATAGAAGAAAAAGAGTGTGAGATAAAAAGTGAATAAAGAAAGAATAAGCACAAAAAGTGAGAAAAAGAGAGAAAAAGTAAGAATAGAGAGAAAAAAGTCGGTCAGAAAGAAGAAAAGAAAAAATAAATGAGATAAAAAGAGAGAAAAATGAGAAAAATGAGCAAGAAAAGTTATAAAAAAGAGAGAAACATCAAAGAAATAAAAATATAAAAAAAAGAAGAAAAAATCAAGTGGTAAAAAGAAAAGCGAAAAAAAGTGAAATTAAGAAAAGAGGAAAAAAAGAAACAAAATAAAGAGATAAATGAAGAAAAAAAAAAACACAACTCCAAATTCTATATCCACCCATTTTTGCTAAAGTTACAATGTTTTCATATCTGAAGTGAATGCAACTGCAGTTTCCAAACAATCCATACCATTTTCATTTAACTAACCCCCTAATAAGAATATTTTTAGTTAACCAGTCTTAGTGATTATTAAACAATTCTTACAGTTGTTCCAGTTTGTTCACGTGATTAAATGTTCCATTTTCAATAGTTTCAATCTGGTTTTTATGCAAATATCTGAAAAGAGAAAAGTGCAATTAATAATCCATCACAGCAGGGATTAAATTGCAAGTTTCTAACATTCTATTAATCCATAAATAATCTCATTTTAAAAAGAAACAGAAATATAGCTGTAACGATATGAAAAGAGGATATGAAACAGATAACAAAGAAATGACATAAAATATATTATATTAATATATATTATGAGATTTTAAAATAACATAAGATATGAAAAGATATATAAAATATGTTTGTAAAGATATTCAAATAAATATTAAGTTTGATATGATGGTGCACACACTTTATTTAAAAACTGGCCAGTTGATAATGTTTTGTGGGGAGACCAATTAAACTGGAAGCCGATTATTCTAACCCTTTTTATTCTGTATTTAAGAAATTTAATTCCAGCTACTTCATTTAGACTGCGATAAGTCTAGTATGGATGTGTGTTGTGGTACAGTAGATATCAACTTGGAACTAGAAATCGAAAAGACAGCTTCAAATTCTTGTTGAATTCATTGCATTCACTTATGCACAAATACCCTTAGGAAAAGTATTAATCCATCTCCCTCTAGCTATGGGTTAAATAGCAGGACAAATTAGGTTCCATAGCTTTGGTTGGCAACCAGTCTACCACAGAAAGAAATGGTAACCTACAGAAAAGTCTTCTGCCTAGTCAGCCATGGATTGAAAGAAACATGATTGCCCAAGTGTGTATGACATATGGCATTTAACTGACTAGTACAAAGGGTTTAATTTGAATTTTTAATATTTAATAAAAAGTGTAGTTGAGATAAGGATATGCTGGGGAGATTTTTCTCAAAAAAAAAAAAAAAAGATAAAAATGAATAATAATCATCAAAATTTGCTTTGACTTCAACTCTGCCAGTCTATTTGAGATTCAAATACACAGGCAGAGTTGAAGTTAACACAGGCAGGCAAACGTAGGACAAGGGAGGTAACTTAGATTAACGATGAAATTACTCAAGGGAGATAAATGCATGTCTTTGAAAAACTTATTTGCATAATTTTTTTCTTGTTTATTTATGTTTTAATTATTTAATCAATTTTTTTCTCTTTATTTATTTAATCATCTAAGCAAACAAGGCAATGAAGCCACAAAGACACAAGGGTTTACTGAGTGTTAGAGAATATGAGAAAACATCTCTGTTAAAAAGGGAACAATAAAAGGACAGGAATTAATAAGATAAAAGATAACGATTGGCATTGCATAGATTTTTTGGAAGATCAAAGTTGAGTGGGCGACAAGAAGTCAGAAGAGAGTTCCATGAGCAAGAAGTAAAATTAACCTGGTCTCCTCTTTCATTATTTTTAGCCTGCTACACATTTATTAAAAATTAATTTTCTTCAATGTTACAAAAACTGATTAAGCATTTTATTGTTTGTTTGTTTGAGGCTTAACGACCTATCAATCCTTATGGGATCATTTAAGGTCATAACCAATGATTTTGGGTAAGGTTATTTTATTTTTACAACATTTTTCTTTTCACGATTCATTTGGGATTTGTTTTTTAAGAGCAGGGTCCGCAAGTCCTACCCTTGTTATTTAACCCATAATTGGAGGGAATGGACGGATTAATACCTTTCCCAAGGGTACCAGTGTTTAAGTGAATGCAGAATATTCAACTGTAATTCGAACTCGGCTCACCGATTTCTCTTTCTGAGCCGATATCCACTGCACCACAACACACATCCGTCACTATATGCTTACAGCACCTGGTATTCCCAAGCGGTCACCCATCTAAGTACTGACCAGGCTCAACGTTGCTAAGCATTTTATTAATGTCCAATGAGCAGACACTTTTGACAATCTGACATTTACAGAGAGTGCTGTAGGGATACAAAAAGTGATTATCTCCTTTTGTAGGGCTGAAGTCACATGGGTAATGTGATGACTGCTTAGATACTTTATTGTGGGACAAAAGTAGTCAGTCAGTCCTACAGTCTTGGCCTAAGCTGACGTTATATCTGCCTTAACCAGCTTACAAGTTTATGTTGCAGTTTTCATATGTAAATATATCTTCACTAGATATAGAAAAGTGTATGTGTTTTTATGTACATACTTCTGATAGTTGCTCCTTGTCATGGTGGAGGAGCTTGCAGGGTTCAATGATTCTGAGACCAATGCTATCTAAACTCCTGATTGGGCCACTCTTAGTGGTAAGGTGGAATAGTAGGACCCAGACAAAGCATGATCAACCCCAAAAATCCCAACAGTGCAACAAGCAGATGAAGATTACAACATATCTCAACAGTTGAACCAGCAGATGAAGAGGGCTATGCTTGATGGACATGCTACAGAAGGTGCCACTCAAAGTTAGAAGCAGTCCATTGCAGTTTCATAACTAGATTCTGCATGTCTCATTCCATACGTACCACAGAAGGTCTTGAAATCAAGTGTGGGTTACTTCCTGACAAGTTGAGGTCAACCTTAAATAAATTTATAGTGGGTTATGCTTTCAAGTGAAGAGTAGTTGTGTGTTGAAACAGATTAACTGAATTTGGCCTCATTAGTAGATAGCCCACTATAAGGAGGGTATAAACAAGAAAATCAAATTTAGTATAGAAACAACATTTATATATATAGACATATACCAATTAAGGTTTTTTTACAAATAAAAGTAATGTCTTTAGGATGGGTTCAAAGGACGTTAAAATGTTTATAGCAGTAAATTCTGAAAAGAGAGTTTGTGCATATGCATGTTGGAGCGTTTGTCCGTTAAGAATGTCTTTGATGTCTCCGCTCAAGAAGAAGGTGAGAGGGAAAGGTGAGGTGAGCATAGTGGATCTTTTGACGAGGTCAAGGGACCTGCTAATTATGTTTGTACTTTCTCAACTGGCAATGTTTTCTGTGTCTGCTTTTTATTTGTCTTTGTGGGTCCCTGCAAGTCATTTGAGAATTCAAATCCATATTTAATTCTGGGCTTCCATTGGATGATAAATAAAATTCACGTAAGCTCATGAAAAAGGAATTTGATATTTATTAATTAATGGTTTTCTGCCAGAACATATGCGTGGAGCCAGGTGCGCAAAGACCAGTTTTGGTCATTTGCTTTCTGGACCTCCAAGAACAAACATCCAGTTTCCCGCTTTGCTCAGTATCACCACAAATTCATGCTATTGGCACATTCTTCTACACTGATTTTATTTCACCTCCGACCCTCTCTTGCAAAGCCAAACAATAGGACATAGATGACAGGATCAGGTTTTAGTGAAACTGGAAACAATTTAAGCAAGTAAAAGAACATTTTTAAATAAAGCCATGTGCAATTTTAAAAAGTGAATGAAATAACATGATTTTACATTTCAATACTTACAAGTGACGCAGTTCTGGCAATCCAGCAAATGCATCTCGGGATAAATATCCAATCTCGTTATGATTTAATAACCTGAAAAACAAAAAGTTAAAAATAGAAATGATTTGTGTTGTCAATTCAAGAACAAAGAAAATGTATACATTCCCTTTCAGATATTTAGTTTTTTTTTACAATTCTAATCATCGCTTTTTAAAACAAACAGTGACAGTAGTTAAAATAAAAGTGGTGTAATAGGGAAAGTGGATGTGCATTGTGGTGCAGTGGATATCGGCTCGGAACGAGAAATCGAGGAGCCGAGTTCAAATTCGAGTTGAATTCATTGCATTCACTTATGCGCAAATACTCTTGGGAAAGGTATTAATCCATCTCTTCCTTCCAGTTATGGGTTAAATAACAGGGCAGATTGGGTTCTATAGCCTTGGCTGGCAACCAATCTACTGCAGAAAGTAATGGCAACCTACTGTGGGATAATCTTCTGCCCAGTCAGTCATGTCTCTTTTGAGACATGATCACCCAAGTGTGTTTCACATATGGCACTTAACTGACTGAATAGGGAAAAGCCACCTTTTTGACAATTTGTTTCACTCCCAAGCAAAGCAGGGACTACCACTAGTGCATATGGGATACAGTGGGTATTGCAGAAAGGATAAAAGATGAACAGGGAGATAGAAGATGGGAACTGACATTGCATTTAAATTTTTTGAGATTGTAGTTATCAGGGAAGCCATTAAGTAGAAGAGAGTTCCACAGGTGAGAAATGCGAGAAAAGAAACTGTTACAGTAGAAGAGAATGTTATATTTATTTCAGTGGTAAAAGGGTGAAACTTAGATGCTTAAATGCATGATTAAATTTGGGACACCAGAGAAAAACCTTGTCAGAGCAGTTGTCATCAAAATATTTGTTAAAAAGACAAAGGGAAGCCACATCATATTGATAAGAAAGTGACTGAAGTCGAGATAAGTCAGGATCGATTACATTGCAGATCGTTCTCTGGATTTTGTCAAGAACCTTGAGGCAAATAGCAAAAGCATCCGACCAGATATGGCAACAGCATTTAAGAAGCATTACAGGTGAATCTTAAACAACATCCCCAACAGACAATATTGTATGCAGTTGCATTGTATGTTACTGTATGACAACATTGGTTTAGAAATAGCATTGAATGCTAGTTTGTTTACAATGCAAATGCTTAGGATTGAAAGTTCAATATTTTTAAAATGTATATATACATATCTACAGCAGGTAAAGTAAGTTTTGTAAAATGTATGTCTTAATATATATATATATCTTCATAAAGATAGGTGTGAGTTTGTAACCCTGGGTTTCATGCTCTAACCCAGGGTTACAAACTCACACCTATCTTTATGAATATGTCAGCTCTATCACTGATATTGAGTGCTTTCAAATAAGTACCACGCATATATAATATATAAATAATATAATATATTTAACAAATTGCATATATATATATATATTGATATTTATAATTATATACATACACTTTTCACATATATATATATATATATATATATATATATATAATATTTTCTGAACATATATTATTAAATATAACAGACAATGAATTTCTGTTATGTTTAATCATGAACTATTCTAAACGTCTTATTTTGGCTCTAATTTCAAGTGAAATTAAAGCCAAAATACAATGTTTAGAATGGCTCATGATTAAACATAATAAACATTTATTGTCTGTTATATTTAACAATATATGTTTAGAAAATGATCTGCTGCCTCGATACACTATATATATATATATCCAAGTGAATAAGGAATGAAGAAAAATTTTTTTTAACAATGTCCAAAACATTAATTTAAAACAGTGCTCAATATATAATATATAGAGCTTTGAATATTTATTATAAATTATATTTTAGAACATGTACAAATCTTTTATATATCCACTACAAATTGTACATTTGTTTTGACATTGAAACTATAATGTCTCATCAGGTGGTGTGGACAGGAATGGAAAGCCTCTTTTCTTATATTTGGTGAGTTGGTGGGGGTTAGTGATAAGGGAATAAGTCTTGTCAATTGTCCGTTTGAATTTTGAATGTTGAAACAAATGTACGATTTGTAGTGGATATATAAAAAATTTGTACAGGTTCTAAAATATAATTTATAGTAAATAAATAAATAAATATATATATATACACTGCTTCAAACTAGATCTCTTTCTGATTTACTCTACATCAAAAACTGTTGGCTGGACATGAACTCCAAGAAAGCAAAACCAAAAGTAAAAAAGTCACTCTCTGCACAGGGGCTAGGTAATATCACGACCAACTAACAAAACAAATCCTCTAAAAAAAAGTAAATTATACTATAAAGAGACCAATCACAAATTTTGCCTTTCAAGCAAAAACATGACAAAAATGATGAATCATGATCCATGTCATCTGCTTTTAAGAATGCCACTCAGGAATGTAGTGAATGTGCAAGTTGTCCATATTTTTTTTTTCTTTTAATCATTTCACCCCAAGCAAGTCATTTTACTGCTACTGTTGTGCAGGGGGTTACATAGGGAAAAGTGATAAGAAAAAGCAGTTAGTTAAAATGGAATAAAAATCCTGCAAAAGCACACACCACTTTGGGGCAGTAACATAGATACATGAGTTGATCAAACATGTGTTATTCTCATTTAGACATTTTCTCTTATTAGAAATGAAATACTAAATTATGGGTTGTCATATCATAAAATCAACCAATCAAATCAAACTTTTTTTTAAAAAATAAACTGCGCAAATAGAAAATAATTTACTGGCAATTTTGTTTTTTGGGGTTGTTTTTCAGAAGTATTTTAAAATGAAAATTTTTCATTTGGTTTATATTTAACCAAATATACATAGAATATGTAAATACAAACAACTGATTCAAATTCCATGTTTATGAATCATCCAACCAAAAGCTGCATTAATTTATCCTTTCTTTTTGAACTTCAAATCTCAGATGACTTCTGTTTGAAACCTGTTCCTCTACAATAGTATTAATGGTTAATGAAATCTCAGGTGAATTCAAAGTTTTTAAAGCATATGTCCATGGCAAAAAATTATTGCAGAGTTCAGTTTTTAAACCGAGACATATTTTTTAATGTCTTATGCCTACATGAAATGGAAATAGTATATTGAATCAATTGCTAAGCCTACAGCTAAGAAAGTTGGTTCACTGTGTCAATTTTTCTCCCTAGAACCTGTCTTACATATTTATAAAGCTACCATTCATCCTTGCTTTGAATATTGCTGCTATATATGGTCTGCTGCTTCTACTGTGTATTAAGTCAGTCAGTTAAGTGCCATACATGATACCTACTTGGGCGACCATGTCTTGAACGAGACATGACTGACTGGGCATTAAATTTTCCTGCAGTAGGTTGCCATTACTTTCTGCAGTAAACTGGTTGCTAACTAAGACTACAGAAGCCACACTGTCTTGTTATTTAAACCATAGCTAAAAAGAAGAGATGGATTAATACCTTTCCAAATGGTATTTGCGTGTAAATGAATGCAACAAATTCAACTGGAGTCCAAACTTCTGATTTCTTGTTCTGAGTCAATATCTACTGCACCACAATGCACATCCTATATATTTAGAGATTCTTTAAAAACTCCAAAGAAGAATCTGCAATATTATTGGTCCTGACCTGACATCCTGGCTTCATTTACTTTCCTACCGCTGGAATGTAGCTTCCTTCTGCCTTTTTTATACATACTTTTATGGTAATTGTTCTGATGAAATTTGCTCTATGGTACCTAGATTTTATATATTTAAGTGCTGTACAGGATTGGCAGCAAGGTCTCGTCATTTTACAGTTGAAATGGACAATTTTTCTCCCCAGAATCTATCTTAAATATTTATAAGATTCATTCTTGCTTTCAATACTGCTGTCACATATGGTCTGGCACTCCTGCCATATATTTAGAGATTGTTGATAAAATCCAAAAAAGGATTAGTAATGTTATTGGTCCTGACCTGTCATCTTGGCTTCAGTCACCTTTCCACTACTATAATGTAGCTTCTCTGTACTTTTTCTATAAATACTTTCATGGTAACTGTTCTGATAAATTTCCCTCTATGGTACCTAGACTTTATGAATTTGAGTACATTACTTGATTGGCAGCTAGGTCTCATCTTTTACGGTTAAAATTGATCAATATAACTGTAAGTTCTATGCTAATAGTTTCTTCTATCTTGTAGAACTCTGCTTCCAGCTTCCTTTATTTCCGGTCAACTTCAATCTTCAAAAATTTAAATGCAATGTAAATCATTATCTTCTGAATTTTTGTTCCTTTCTTGTTCTCTCTTCTTAACAGAATATTTTTCTTGTATTTTCTATCACTCAGTAACCCCTTTCATCTTAGTGGCTTTATTGCCTTGCTCGGAGTGAAATTATTAAAAACAAACAATTTGCATTTGATGATATCTTACAGTAATTTGAAGTGTTATCTACCCTTCAGTATTCAGGAATTATCCTTAAAATTATGACTCATGGCTGAAATATGATCTTAAAATATATTTTGCCTTGAGTTAAGTTTTATCAAATATCAATTGTCTAAATTAGCAAAATGCTACAATTAAATTGGTTTGGATGCTTGTCCTTGTTAGTTTTATAAGGATTATTTATTGTATACTTATTAATATCTTATAAATTCTTTCACTACCCATACATAGTAAGAACATCATGAGTTTAGTTTTGAGTTTTGTTTAACAGCATATCAACCTCTGTGGGTTACTTAATGCCAAAAAGGTGGGGTTTTAAAGTATTTTCTTTAATGTTCTGTTATAGTGAAAAGGTTAATTTAGTCAGATTTTGATGAATTTTTTATTTTATTTTAGAAAACTGAAGATGACTTCTAGTTTCGTATTCAAAAATGTATTGCTGGTAATAATTTTTTTCCTTCAAAAATGTATTATGACAATTTTCTTTCTTTCAGAAATGTATTGTTGGTAATATTTTTCCTTCAAAAACATTTTTCTATAAAAGTCTATTTTTATATTTTCATAGTGTTTTGACCCCCAGTTTGGTGTGTGGGGGGGGGGTTAACTATTTCTCCATAGCTGGGACCCTAACAGGTGCTACCACTCCAGGTCAGGGTGAACCTGGGAACAGCAGCAATTAAGAGGTGGTTCCATACTCCTCACAACCTCCCAATCAGAGGCCTTGCTGCCAGATGCAGTTTACCGTCACACCCAGAATATCATGAGTCTCATGATGTACTGTCACTGTAACAGCAGCCTATCCGTCTTCAGGCTGGTTTTGAATTTAGCATTTTTAGGTGGGTATTTTAAAGCAAAACAGCCTAGTCCAGCATTTTCTAAACTATGGGTTGCAGGCAGAATGTTAGTGGATTGTGAAAAGTTATACTAGAATTACGCATTAGATTTGATTAAACACAATCTGTTGAGAAAGTCAAAGACTCCAGCTTTCCTTGCTAGGCTGTTGTTATATCAAGCAGTATGCTGTTTTGACAAGCTTAATAAACCAGTGTTGGTCATGCTCCCAATTTAATCATTCGTCATCGTAAAAAGGAAATAAATTTTCACCTTTTTCATAAATTTTAGTAGGTTGTTATAAGCTACAGTCACGAATAGTGAGTTGCAATTCTAAAAAGTCTGGAATCCCCTGGCCTAGTCTATCTTGTTATTTAATCCTTAGCTGGTGGGAGATGGAAAATACACTACCCCTGTAGATTGGATAAAAGGTTGAGTTTCAAATTTTAAAAGTTTATCAGCCATGATAGGCACCTAAAAAATCAGGAGAGTAGACGATCTGAAAAGTTACAGTGATAAAAGCTAAGGTGAGGATGAGCATAATTGACCAAGCAAACCAATCTATAATAATATTAATTCCCAAAAAGTTTATCAACTTTGAATCAGTTGCTAGGTATACTATTAAAAAAGTTGGTTCACCATCTCATACCTGATAATTTGTCTTGTCAGAATCCATTTTACACATTTATAAATCTACCATTTGTCGATGCATTGAATATTGCTGCCATATCTGATTTGGTGCTCCTGCTATATATCGTGAGATTCTCAGCAAAATCTAAAGATTTGTAAAGTAATCGATCCTGATCTGGCATCTCAACCAGTCATTTTTTTCACTGCTGTGATGGGGCTTCCATCTATCATTTTTATAAATGTTTTCATGGCAGTTGTTCTGATGAGTTTTCCTCCTTGGTGTGTCAGCTGCATGAATTTAAGTGTGTTACTAGATTGGCAACTAGGTTTCACTGTTTTATTGTTAAACAAATTAGACAATCTTCAAAAATTTGAATGCAATATCAATCACCACCTTTTGTCTTCTCGAAATCTGTTCTTTTGTTGCCCTTTATCCTCACTAAAACCTTTTCACTTTTTTCACTCCAAGTACCCACTCATGTTTTACTGGCATTATAGCTTTGCTTGTCGTGAAATGATCAAGCAACACAAACTATGAGAGCCACCTGAAAAATGACAATACTGATGTAGGCACAGTTTAATAACTTGGAAATAACAGGTGCTCTAAGTTTGGATATACAGTTATGTAATGGATAACAACTCAGAACTGGAAGTTCCATAACCCATTAGAGTCATAGAAACACCACAAGTACAGCTGCCAGAGTAGATGTGTTGTTTTTTGAGCAAGATAACCTGACAATGCCCAATCCTCTCCAGGCTGGTTTGAATTCAGAGTTTTCCTTCTTCTAGAGCAGTTGCAACCCAAAGCTATAGAACCCAGTATGTCTTGTTATTTATTTTATTTATTTGGGGGAAGAGTTGGATTCATACTTTTCCCAATGATATCTAAACTTATTTATAAATGGAACTTTGTCTCTGTGTGTGTGTGTCTGTGTGTCCGTTACCTATAGACACCGAAACGGCTGAACCGATTTTCTTGAAAATTTACACAGTTGTACTATAAGCATCTGTGAATGTTCTTAGCTAGGTTTTGTGTCGAGGTACCCCCAATAAATATCAATAATCGAAAAAATCGGGTTATAGAAGGAGTGGTTTGATTTTAATCAAATTTGATACACTCATAGACAAAGACATAAGAAACCATATTCAGAAGTTTCAAGGTTGCAGTTCTTACAATAGTGCAGAAAATCGATAATATATATATATATATATATATAAAAGGCAAGATGTCTGTGTGTGTGTGTCTGTTTATCTGCCTGTATGTCCTTTATATAAATCCACAATTTTTATCCGATTCTCACCAAACATCACACAAATATTCTTTAGGCTGAGTCTGAGCTCCAGGACCATGAATTAGTTTTAAAGCTTTCATTACACCTGAGCAACGCCTGGCTATACTGCTAGTTAGCACATAAGTAAGAAACTGGACTGGAAATCAAACTCGGCTCTCCAATTCCTTAATTCCTGTAATCCATTACTCCATTGTGCCTTGCATTATATTCACTTACATACAAAGGCATGAATCCACATTTTCTCCTCCCTGCTATAGGTTAATTAGTAGAACTTTTATCAATAAACCATTGTTATCTCTAAAAAATTCTTACAATGTAAAAACATTTTCTGACTAAGTAATTTGTTTAATAAAACATTGATAAACTATAAAAAATAAACCAATAAAAACTTAGCATTTTTAAATAAAAATAAAGTACTGATAACTCTTTAAAAAGTCAGGGATCAATTTGACACTGTATTTATATTATGAGCTGGACCCCCTTCTAAAGTGATAAAAAAAAAAATCAATATTTTTTTTATTCTGAAAAATGTGGGTTGAAGAAAGAAAAATTATTTAATAAATTTTTGTCTTAATTGTCTGTTGACAAGCTTACCAGTTATCATTTCATCTTGATTAAAAAGAAAGTCATGTGAGACTACCTTTCCAGACCAACCAGCAGAGATGCATGTCTTGATCTCTTACCCATTGTAGTTGGGTCCATCAGCTAGTATGGTTATGTACCTCAGCTTCTGCTCCCACCCATTAATCTACCCACTCAACTGTTAAAAAAAAGAATGCTCGATGACATTTCAGTTCTGTTTTTACACAAGTATTAAACATTGCCCCTCCCTACCTGCATGTACCAACATGACCAACACCCTGGCTTGACATCTCTGAGTTATCCTGATTTTCATCGTTTGTTACAACTTCATATGCAAGACTTGAATGGTATGTTGACATTGTGGTGCATACAAGACTTTTGAGATGTCAGATTTCCTTGTTAAATGATGTAAGAACTGAAAAGTGTCCGTCATTAAGTACAAATTCTTTAAAGGAATACAAGATTCCAGACAGAATTACAGGACTCTAAAGAAATTTGGCATGTTTGAAGCAGAGGTATTTTCATGCATCAAAAGAGATACCATCAAGTGCTTAGTTGCCTCACAAGACTTTTTCGCGATTTCGAAAACACAGTAAAAACAAACCATCTCTTACTTTACTGACAGAGCATATATATATATATATATATATATATATATATATATATATCCAAACAGAAAGTGGCATGTAGGTAAAATCCCAAGGAAGATTCTATTAATATTTATTTTATTAATATTAAAAATAATCCAGCCAAAGAGTTCAATGTAAATAGAATTATCTATTTACAGAGCCAAATATTCTCAGAGTTTGATTCTCAAAGTTTTATGAGGAATATATATATATATATATATATATATATATATATATATATATATATATATATATATATGATAATTATTATAATTGCCTACTACAACTTGACAGCTATAAAGTTTCAGTGCTAAAACACCATCATCAGGCAATGAAATGATGGTGTTTTAGAATGAAAATGTTATCAAGTTGCAGTATTATTATAATATTATTATTATTAATATTATTATTATAATTACCATATATCTATGCTCTACTTTTGTATTGAGCACTTTTTAAAGTAAATATCAAACTGTGGAATATACTTCCATTAGTAACCATTACTCATAATATATATATATATATATATATATATATTGTAATTTTGTTATTACAATGGTTTATGAATGCATTATATCACAACACAAAAATTTTTATGTTTCAGAACATTACTGTTCTTCTTCAGGTGATATTTTAAAATATATGGTAAAAATGATTTAGAAAATACAAAATGAATTCATGGTTATTTAGAAAATTAAGGAGTGGTGATTAGAGGAAGTTAAACCATATGATTGTAGGTGTGTCAATATTGCTCAATCAAAAAGGAGAATTAGATTGAACTATGCAGTTGAAAATGTGTGCCGTGAAAGACCTCAGTGTAGTATAACGTCAAAACACGAGACTTTAATTTTGTCTTTAGATACATACTAAAAAGCATGCATTATTTAAATGGGTAGACAATAATATTTAACAGCAGGTTGGATTTTAGGTTTTTTTTATTTGATTTAGTACTACCTCATCTGTTAAAGGGGCTGAATTGTTTAGGTTAGAATTAGAATTAAGTAATTATGGTATACTAAGGTATATTAGAGTTATGAAAACCAGATAAGTATTGTGTGGGTCATTTATTTTAGTAAAATAATTTTTAAGGAATATTAGAGCCTAAGTTATAAATGAACAACTATAATTAATTAAATTTTAGAGAAAAATATTTGCAGTGTTTACATAAAACAGTCAATGCATCTCTACAATTTAGTAGAACTTTATTTTTAGGGAACCTTATAATCTGCAGTTTTTCATTCAGACAAAGAGAGCAGATGTCATAGAATGATTTACAGATTCTTGTTTTTTTCATAATTTTCCATTTTACTTTGGGGGTTTTATTTGTATATTTTAACTGCCAAAAATACACAGAAAAAGCATGTTTGGTTTCGATACATGTTATTTTTAAAGGAAGTTAAATGCAAATACCACCTTTTCTTAAAAGTCTTCTTAGTAGATTCATTGTAAACTTTTTTAATAGTTGGGTTTTCATTTGATGACATAGTACATTGGTAAACAATAGAATTTGTTAGACACCTATTTTCCAATAGGTAGTTGTTAGGATTTTGACAATCATATAAATTTATATTATTGTTATTTCATTATTTCGATAATTATTGTTACTTTGGTTTACCTGCTGATTTAAGATTTTATTATTATGATTTTTAATAACTGTTTCTAGATTATTTGTACTACTATAACCTAATTTAAGGTTATTTTTATTAAAAATTTTACTTAGAGGGTTATTATTAGGGAAATGTTTCTTAATCAAATTGAGGAACTTCAGCCTTAACTTAGTGCTAACCATTTGGTCAAATGAGGGTGTATACCAAATGATTTTTCTATTTCTATTTTTCCTGTTATAGTCCTATTTTTCATATATTTCATATCATGGTTTTTATAGCCACTATTCTTTTGGGAATTATTATAAAAATCACTATGTTTATAAAATATGCCTTCACTAGAAGAGTTTTTACTAATTCCATATTCTGTGGAGGGGTACATGTTTGGTTATACTTGGCGGGTGATTAAACTTTGGGTGAATGTATAATGGATATCCGTTAGGTTTTATGTATGGTTGATAAGTATTATTTACTAAGTCTAGTATTACATCAAGGAAATTTACAAATTTCAAATTAATGCTGATTATTACTTTATTAGTTTAGACTTTTGAATTCTCTATGAATTTGTTTTCTAATTTTATCAGATTATAAGGTTCTCTAAAAATAAAGCACTACTAAATCGTAGAAATGAATTTACTGTTTTATGTAACCACAAATATTTATCTCTAAAATGTAATTAATTATAGTTATTCATTTATAACTACTTACGGCCATATCATGTTGAATACACCGGTTCTCGCTCGATCACCAAAGTTAAGCAACATTAAGCCCGGTCAGTACTTAGATGGGTGACCACTTGGGAATACCAGGTGCTGTAAGCGTTGTCATGGATATTCATTGTGGTGCAGTGGATATCAACTCGGAAAGAGAAATTGGTGAGCCGAGTTCGAATTCCAGTTGAATACCCTGCATTCACTTAAGCACTGGTACCCTTGGGAAAGGTATTAATCCATCCCTTCCCTCCAGTTATGGGTTAAATAACCAGGGTAGGACTTGAGGACCATGCCCTTAAAAACAAATCTCAATGAATCTTGATACTCGAAAAGAAAAAGTATTACTAGACACAAAACTTATATAAAAACAACAATAAATTGTTGAAAGAAAAAAGGTATTACCAACAATAAATAAATAAAATTTAGTTGGCAATAAATGACCCACCGAGGTTGATATGCCATAAAAACAAAACAACCAACCAATCATTTATAACTTAGGTTCTAATATTTCTTAAAAATTATTTAACTAAAATAAATGACCCACACAATACTGATTTGGTTTTCATAACTCCAGTATACCTTAGCATACCATAATTATTTAATTCTAATTTTAACTTAAACAAGCCAACCCCTTTAACTGATGAAGTAGTACAAAATCAAATTTTAAAAAAAAACTAAAATCTAACTGGCTGTTAAAAATTATTGTCTACCAATTTAAATAATGTATGTTCAAGACAAAATTAAAAAGTGTCATGTTTTGACATTATGCTACATTGTTCTCTTTTGCAACCCAAATTTGCAACTCGATATTTCAACCTAATTCTCATTTTCAACTGAGCAATATTGACACACCTACAATCATATTGTTTAACTTCTTCCCACTACCACTCGTTGATTTTTTTAAATAACCATGAATTTATCTCATATTTTCTAAATAAATCATTTTCACCATTTATTTTTAAAATATCACCTGAAGAAGAATAGTATTGTTCTGAAACATGAAATTTTTTGTGTAGTGATATAATGGTCTTATAAACCATTGTATTAACAAAATTACAATCTTAAGCACTACTTTGTTGTTGTAACCCCAGAAAAGGTCTGTAAGAAAACTCGAACTTGGGAATTAGAGAAACATACATATTAAACGGAAAACCAATACAAGAGTGTTTCATATCAGTCTGACTGCCAAGTATTAGACCGGGGTGACTCAACTCAACTCCACCCCGAGAGGCATATTCTCCCGGTATTCATAACAATAGGAAGAGTTCATTACAGTCCTAAAAGGTTAGGTCCCATAACATTTATATTGAGCTTTCTTTATAATAGTAAATGCATGAACAGTGGGTTTTAATCTATCTGTTCTTTCACTTCCTTATAATATATATATATATATATATATTACGGAAATTAACAAAGATTAACGAAACTTGGTTATAAACAACTGACAATTTGAAATTATTGGTTTGAACATTATTTTTGATCAATACTCATATTTAAGTAGATATTCTGTTTTTAATTAAACAGTATTATATATTTATATCTGCTGGCCTGATTATTTACGATAAATTTTTATTATGAAAATCCTGCCGAATGTCACACACATTTTTGTAATAACAATTTATCGTAAATAATCATGCCAGTAGATATAAATATATAATACTGTTTAATTAAAAACAGAATATCTACTTAAATATGAGTATTGATCAAAAATAATGTTCAAACAAATCATTTCATATATATATATATATATATATATATATAAATATGCAGTGTAGATATAGAAAAATCCAAAGAAGTATCCTGTACATAAAGTGGTAGGATAACTCTCTAGGAAAGCTCTGAATATATATGTATATAAGTACATATAGAGCAAATATATGTAAAATTAAGACAGATACTTTACCATGGAATAACGTGTCTGTCTTAATTTATATATATATATATATAAGTAGCTAACCTAGAGCCAACGGACCTACCGAGGTTTCACAAAATTGTATTGAGCGTTTTACATGCTAGGTTCCTCGTCTTGAGGTTTTTTCTTTCGACTACTACTTTGATTAATGTTCAAGTGCTTAGTTCATTTCTTTTTTGTTTCCATTTTTTCCTCTCCGCGTTTATACTTGGTGGGTTTTTCGAGACGTGTTCAAAGATACAGTTTCATATATATATATATATATATATATATATATATACATACATACATTAATGTATATTTGGGCAGCAATCTTTTAAACATGTTTCATTAAAAACGACTGACAAGGAAGATTTTATTAATTTTTGATTTAATTTTTCCAGTATTCTTACATGTTTTTGCTTTTTGCTGAATGTAAAAATGTTCCAAAATGATAAAATTTCAGAGCACTTCACTGGTCATTCTCAAGGCTGTTATCTTTCCAATATTGTTATTTTTTCTTCATGTTTTGACTGTAATGTAATTTATTTTGTGTTTTTGAAAAGGAGTGTTTGTTAAAAGATATCTCATGATGTGTGTGACTGGAAATATATATATATATATATATATATATATATATGAATTGAATATGCAGATCAGGATCCAACAAGATGAATAGAATATGTAAAGCAAAAGAACAAACAGGAAAAAAGTGTCTTTAATCTAACATGTTTCACTTTAACATGCTTCTTCAGAGATTTTTTTAAAGATGAATGATTTAAAAATCTAAGAGACAATATGTTGATTGAGGTAGGGTTTCCTTGGTCAAACACGTGTCATGTGGGATAAAGCCATGAATGAATACTAAATATTTTTTTTCTTCTACATCTAATATTTAGGGGCCATATTTTAAATACATGAATTGAATTGTTAAATTTTGAGGTTAATTTTGATGACAAAAAAATAATACCTTAATCCTATGAATATAATCTTTTTGGTTTCATGAGAATATAGTACTATGATAACAATGTTAATGATGATAAAAATGAAAAATATGATTTTAAATAAAAAACTAATGATGTTCTTATCATTATTATTAATGATAATAATAACCATAATTATAATTATTTTTAATAATAATAATATAATGATTTAATAAATTTAATAATAATAATAATTAAAAATATTTGAAATTTAAATAATAATAAATTGATAATAATATAAATATAAAATACAAAAATAGACAACCAATTTATATATATATATATATATATTTTACATATATGTAAATATATATATATATATATATATATATATATATATATATTTTACATATATGTAAAAATATACTAAACAAGCAGTGTTGGCAACCAAAGACGCTCACAAAACTTTTCAAAAGATCAACAGAATATTTTAGTTTTTAGAATTGCTTCATGCATAGTACAAAGTCACGAGATATTAAAATGAAGGGAATTTGAACGTTTTCTTTGAAATTTTTTTTCTGTATGTTCGTCTGTTTTAGTATAATTTCCCTAAGTAAAGGTGAGATTGGGAAAAATCCGGGGCATAATATATATATATATATATATATATATATATATATATATATATATATATATATATATTCCAAGTGAAGAGGACTTTTTTTATTTTGAGTACTCTGGCATTTATTTTATTATAAACAGTGCTCAATATAATGAGTATTATAGAGCTTAATATAATATAATTATATGGTTATATATCAATATTTGATATATAACCATATAATTATATTATATATGTATATATATATATATATAAACAAATACATTTATATACATATACAAAAATATATATAACTTTACATATATTTTATCTGTTTATATACAATTTAACATAAGCATATACACTTACCCACACTTATATTTACACACTACTTACATATACAATTTACATAATATACACATATACATATCCTTCCTTACCTACCTATAAACTTTCATACCCATTCATATATACAGGCTGTTGCAGCAAAATCCAACACTTAACAAAAAGAAATCGAAATAGGCAATAAAATCAAAAGTTATATATGTAGAGACCTGACAGTTTGGCAACTAAATAATTTTTTTCTTTCTACTCTTTTCCAGAATGAAATACGAGAAGCAGTGGTAGCTTCTTATCACGCCAGAAAGAAGCCTGTGGAAATGATGGCCTGGTTTGGGTTCAAGAGGACAATGATCATGGACATTTGGAGGAAGTGGAAGGCATGGAAGAACAAGGATGAGTTTACTGTCAAATTAAAGGCCCACAATGTTTGTTCTTTGGCCATTAGAACCAACGAGTTCATTGCTGCCATCAAAGAGACAGTTGAAAATTATGGAAGCTAGAGTTACACCAATATCACCGATGACATGGGCTGTAACAAGTTGACAATCTGCTGAACAATCAAGAAGGACATTGGTTACTCCTCCTACCACAAGTATCACTGTATGCTCATTATGAATGCCTCCAAGGAGTTGAGGAAAGTCAAGGTGGTGGCTTTTGCCTGAATGCTGAGGTTCTTCTCTGATGAAAAAAATTTAATCCAGGATCAAACGAGTAACAGGCAGAACAACAGGTGGATCTGTAAAGACATTGAAGAGGTTCCCATCATGAAGCATACAAAGTCTCCCTCCTGTGTTATGGTCCTTGGCATCATCTCCAGTGAGGGAGACATCATGCCTCTATTCTTCTTTCAAAAGGGCCTGAGAGTCAATGCTGAGACCTACCAGGAGGTGTTGAGGAGCATAGTGAAGCCCTGGATGGACAAGGTCACTGCTGGATGCCGCTACGTCTTCCAGCAGGACTCTGCTCATGCACACAAGGCCAAAACAACCCAGGCATGGCTGCTCAACAATGTTCCTCACTACTGGTTGCTGGACTTGTGGCCACCCTCCTCACCCGACTGCAACCCCCTTGACTATTTCTTCTGGGAGTGTGATCAAGGCTAAGACCAACAAACATGCTTACAACATGGTTGACTCTCTAAAAGCTGCCATCATGGAGGCATTCACCACTATGGACAACGACATGGTTGCCAAAGCATGTGACTCATTTTGCCCCCGCCTTGAGATGGTGGTTACATTGAAAAATAATGTAGTATGTAACTAACTGTTGCTAAATAAACTGTCGGGTCACCTGTATGTGTATTACTGGATAAGGTGGTTAAAAAAATAAAGAAAAATAAATAAATATATATGTGTGTGTGTGTGTGTGTGTGTGTGTGTGTGTGTGTGTGTGTGTGTGTGTGTAAACTAGCAGTATAGCCCGGCGTTGCTTGGGTGTAATGAAAGCTTTAAAACTAATCCATGGTCCTGGAGCTCAGACTCTTTGTACATTGGCACAAAAGACTAAAAAGCAATAGTTATTTCTAGTTAAAGCGAAATTGTAGACTGAAAGAAAAATGAATGGATCTAAGTCAAATTTTGATTTCCTGATATCGATATCAAATAAGTTTTTTTCATCATAAACTGAATTTTGAAAGTTAAATAAGTCCTCTGAGTAAATGGTATCATGGCTGAGACTAAGAACTACAATTATACCTACTTAGAGCCAAACCCGAAGCAAAAACTAAAATAAAAGGGCTGAAAAACTGATTTTGATCAGACCCAGTATCTTGCTTTTTATATATATATATTATCAATTTTCTGCACTATTATAAGAACTGCAACCTTGAAACTTCTGAATATCATTTCTTATGTCTTTGTCTATGAGTGTATCAAATTTGATTAAAATTGGAGCATTCCTTTTATAACCTATCTAAGAACACTCGCAGATACTTATAGTACAACTGTGTAAATTTTCAAGGAAATCGGTTCAGCTATTACGGAGTCTATAGGTAATGTATACACACACACAGACAAAGTTCCATTTATAAATAAGTTTAGATAAATATAATCATTAACATGCTAGTACAAGTACATCCCAGTTAAAATTAAAGATTAGAGGGTTTTAGACAATTCTGAATGTTAGTAAATTCATATGTCAGTTCTCGATTGAATAAAACTTTTAAGTATAAGTTATGGAATTCTTAATCTATTTTCATGTCTGTACTTAAAGATGATTTCATTTCTTTGGTTCAATAGTTCACGAGTATTTTAATATTTGATTATTGCAATTTTTTCTCCAAGCATTGTATGCATCTGTTCCTGAGGTGTTAAAAATTTGTGGATGTCTGATGATCCTCCATGTAATTCGTGGCGTGAGTCCTCTGTCTTTTAGCTTCCAAAGTTTTGATAGGGCAGTTTCAAGGAAACATTGGAAAAAGAATATTGGTGATTGTAAAATCTTTGTTTTCAACTTTCTGTCGATATCCCTATGTATGTCTTTTTCCTGTTTAATTCTTCTTCCGGAAAAATGGTAGCTTCATATATTGCTTTATTGGAATTACATGCCCATTCAAAACTAAAAAAATTTGAATATTAATTTGCATTAAAAAGATGCTGATAATGTTTTTTTTTTAAATCTGAAGAATTATTAAAAAGAAAGTGTTTCATGATGCTGATAATGTTTTTTTAAATCTGAAGAATTATTAAAAAGAAAGTGTTTCATGATGCTGATAATGTTTTTTTTTAAATCTGAAGAATTATTAAAAAGAAAGTGTTTCATGATGCTGATGATGTTTTTTTGAAAAATCTGAAGAATTATTAAAAAGAAAGTGTTTCATGATGCTGATAATGTTTTTTTTTAAATCTGAAGAATTATTAAAAAGAAAGTGTTTCATGATGCTGATGATGTTTTTTTGAAAAATCTGAAGAATTATTAAAAAGAAAGTGTTTCATGATGCTGATAATGTTTTTTTTTAAATCTGAAGAATTATTAAAAAGAAAGTGTTTCATGATGCTGATAATGTTTTTTTTTTCTTTATTCTGCAGATGTTTTATTACATCAGTGTTTTAGTTTTCCCAGGGTGGAATAAAATTTCTTTTTTCACTTTTTCAGATTTTATTTTGAAATATAGACACGTGCGTTCTTGTCAAGTCAATACCCATGCAGCTTTGTCCAGACTTAAGAAGACTGGTAGGCATACACATATTATTTTTCAGCTGAAATTCCATATTCTTTTTCTACAAACCACACCCATTGAGATAGTGAAACCCACTGAAAATGTCATGACAGTGGTGGGATGTTAGTGGAAAACGTAATTTTTTTGCTACTGCTGCCAACTATACTGGTATCTATTTATCAAGTATTTGTTTCAAATGGCCAAGTGGTTAGAATGTTCAATTTCTGACCATGAGATCTGGGTTCATTTCTCATCATGGTCAATTGATCAGGAAGGTGACTTGTTGATGTTATTGGCCAGAGTAAGTGGTCTCAGTGTGTGGCACCTTAGGAAAGAGCATTAAAAAGGGGTTGGCCCGAGTCTTGAGAAATTGGGTCCATAGAACAATTTGAGAGCCACTGATGGTTGTGACAGCATAAAGTCATAAGTCATAAGTCATAAGTCAATGTGACTAAGAGTTTGGCTGCATTAGCTTTGTTCATACTGCTGATCACACCAGATAATGTGCTCTTTCCCAGAAATTGTAACTAAGGTCCCCTCAGTAGACTTGCAGTAAAAACCAAATATGTACACTGTGCATTTTGGACAAATACAAATGTGCCTAAGCAAGGGTCTGCAAAGGAGATTGGCTGACTACCTTAGTAGACAGGCATACTTGGATATGAGTGGCCAGCCATCATTTGTTTCAAATTCTTGCTTGTCCTTACAAATAAAATCTGTCCAAATGTATTTCTGATGAAGTGAATCATATAAAAAGAAGCCAATTAAAACTTGAATATGTAGGAACATTCTATTTCAGGAATAAGTCTAGAAAAAGGGGAAAAAATAAGGTTTAAAATATAAAGGAAAATAAGAAAAAATATTTAATAAAAGGTATGATAAATGGCATAATACAAAAGAAAAGGCTATAAAAAGCATAATACAAAAGAAAAGGCTATAAAAAGCATAATACAAAAGAAAATGCTATAAAAAGCATAATACAAAAGAAAAGGCTATAAAAAGCATAATACAAAAGAAAAGGCTATAAAAAGTATACTACAAAACAAAAAGCTATAAATGGCATAATAAAAAACAAAAGGCTATAAAAGGTATCATACAAAACAAATTAAACAATAATCAAATGTAAAATAAAAAATATAAGAAAATGATTACTATAAAAATAATACAGATTGTATCAGAAAACAAAAACAAATACATAAGAAAAGTAGATAAGAATACAAAACTGAACAAAAAAAGAGATGAGCCATCTCTGTATGACTACAAGAAAACCTTATACATATAATACAACATAATGCATTAAAGAAATAGATAATCACAGGAAAGAGGGAAAAAAGAGATTGATAGAGAAAAAGTAAAAGACAGAATGACAGAGACCAAGGAAAAATGACAAAAAATATCTCGGCATGGGGGGTAACAAAAAGTAGAACCTGAGGAATAAAAAGCAAGATGACTGCGCCTGAGAGGAAAAATGCAGATGCTAAGGAAAAAAAAAAGCCAAAGTGACAGAGGCTAAGAAAAAAAAATACAGAAATGGAAAGACGGTTAGTATGTACAGAAGTGATTAGTAATATTTACAATAGAAAGATACAAGAGTCCAATCCGTCATAAAATGTGTGTATACGTGATTACTTCCGGTCTGCCACCGGAACTGTGACTAACTCTTCACTGACTCGCACTGACTCTTCAGTAACTCATTAGAGACTCTCAAGTGACTCTCTACGACTGCCCTGTAGAGAATCCACCATTGCTATATATAGCAATGGGAACAGTCCATTTGTAGTCAAATAGGAGCGGCGCCCTAACATAAACAAAAGATGGAATTTTTAAAACTGTCTTTTAATGACACCAAATATGTCAAGAAATATAGAGAACAGTTCAACAGAACAAAAAATGAATCTAGGTAGGAAAAAAAGACAAAAAGATAGTGACAAGGGAAAAAAAAACATTAGGAAAAGAAAAAACAAAAGATGGAGTTTTTAAAACTGTGCCTTTTAATGACACCAAAGTTAAATATGTCAACAATGTTGAAAAACAGTACAACTAAAAAAATTGAATAAATGTATCAATTAAAAGTTTTCTTCTATATGCCCTGTCCCTTCAGGACGTAGGCAATCATGGCTTTCCATGTTTCTTTATCCCTGGTGGCTCTGAGCACGCCTTCTCCTGTTACACCATGCAACCCTCGCTCCGTCATCCACCTGATTAGATCCTTCAAATATGTTATCCGTTGCTTTCCCCTGTCTCTTTTTCCCTCTATCTGGCCTTTTAGTATCAGGTTCTCCAGGCCCTCCTTCCTCATTGCATGTTCCAGGAACTTCAGCTGTCTCTTCCTGATGCTCAATATTAATTTCCTTTTTGTTTCCATCATTTCCAAGACCTCACATGCTCGATCCATTTAAAAATCACTTAACTTATTTTATCAATTGACATTGAGACATGTTCACAAAAATGCAAAAAATTATAAGTATATTTGAATATTGTACTCACAGTGTGTTTAAATGATTGAGTCCAGCAAAAGAACCAGGTGGAATGCTCTTTATCTTATTTGATCTCAAATCTCTGAAAAGAAAAGAAAAAAAAATAGTTTTATATTGGCATTAGCCAGCTGCATCGACATGAAAGGCAACATTCTTCATTTCACACTTATGCCAACTTCACTTCCCCTCTGCATCTTTCATCAACAGGCAGAACATGTAACAAAATATTTTTTATTTGAATCAAAAAAGAACTTTTCTTTATGCCAAAGATTGAAATACAACTTGTAGCATTCATTTTAGGCCACATTTTTGTTTGTGTAAATAATACTTTGTCTTATAATGTGTTTTATGTTGTAAACTGATTATCAATTTGTTTATTTGTTTTACCCTTTAGACAAAAGTTCTACTCAAGAGAATGAAAATAATGTAAAACTAACTAGTTATTTCCATTGACAAATTTTTTTCTGGATGTGTTAAAAGCATATTTTCCTCCTTAAAATTATAACAGATGTCATTTGCAAACATCTGAGTAAATATCATATGACATATATGGACTTAGTAGATCTTTTTGGTGTTTGCTGGATTTATTAGTTTGAGTAATATATATATATATATATATATATAAATGTAAACTTTTCAAAAAACCCTCCGAGTACATATGCGGAAGGAAAAAATGGTAATAAAAAAAGAACAAGCTTAGCACTTGAACATCAGTCAAAGTACATAGCCTAAAGAAAAAAACCCGAGATGAGTAACCTAAAACAAAAAGTGCTCAATACACAAGTAGAGCAAACAAAGTAAATAACTAACCTAGAGAGCCAACAAACCTACCAAGGTTTCACCAAATTGGATCTTCAGGCTCTCTAGGTTAGTTATTTACTATATATATATATATATATATATATATATATATATATATATATTATCAAAAGCACAAACATGCTACACTACATACATTATATAAAGTGACTCCAGTTGCTCAAGGGATTTAACTTAAAAACAAGCAACCAAAAATCAATATATATACACTACCAGCTATCATTATTAGGAAACCCCAGTGTTTTTAAAAAATTATGTATTTCATACTATTTTTTAGTATTTATTGCCAAGTGAATAATTGTAAATGAAAATAGAATGGTTCTTTTGTTAACACTGCCCAATAACATGTGCATTAAATGAATTTATAAATATTTAATAATTACCTATATTGCAGTTTCATCAAAATAACCTCGTTTTGAGTTCACAATGGCTGCACACACTCTGGGCATTCTTTTCACAAGTTTTTTAAAATAATTCTCAGACAACTCGCTCCCGGTATCCTTTAGACATCTAAATCCCAAACATTACTAGGTTGTTTCTTTTTACTTCTGTCCAACTCACTCCATGCAAGTTCAGTTGGTGAGAGGTCAAGTGACTGAGGTGACCAACGCATAACTTTTAACACTCCTTTTAATTTGAAATAATTTTGGCACATGTTAGAAGTATGTTTTGGGTTGTTATCCTGCTGGGGGATGAAATTTTGACCCACAATATGCAATCCAGATGGAATTTCATATCTCTGTAAGATTGAATGGTACTGTTCTTTCTTCATAGTCCCCTTTACCAAGTCACTCGAATTAGTGCCCACAAAATAGCTCCAAACCATGCAGTATCCACCACAATGTATCATCGATGACTGTACACACTCATCTTTCACTCGCTCTCCAACCCTCCTCCACTATATACCCTCCTTTTCCTCCCAAACAGTTCGAACTTAGACTCATCAGTCTGTAACTCTTTTGACCACTGTTCTGGCATCTAGTTTTTGTGCTCTCTTCCCCATGCTAGTCTCTTCTTTTTATTAGCTGGCCAAAGCAAAGGCTTCCTGGCTACCACTCATCCAAAGAATCAATCTATTTTCATTTAGAATTATCCACTTGGCAATAAATACTAAAAATAGTATGAAATACATCATTTTTTTAAACTGGGGTAGCCTAATAATTATGGCTGGTAGTATATATTGCTGTAAAGATGTGTAGCTGAATATTACTGGGCATAATAAAAAAATAAAATAAAAAGAGGAAACAACCAGTTTTGCTCCAGCTCTTCAAAGTTTTTAATCAAGAGAAAAAGAGTCAGTCAGTTAAGTGCCATACACGATACACGCTTGGGCGATCATGTCTCGAAAGAGACATGACTGACTGGGCAGAAGATTATCCCCAAGTAGGTTGCCATTGCTTTCTGCAGTAGACTGGTTGCCGACCAAGGCTATAGAACCCAATCTGTCCTGCTATTTAACCTATAACTGGAAGGAAGAGATAGATTAATACCTTTCCCAAAGGTATTTGCGTGTAAGTGAATACAATGGATTGCAACTGGAATTCGAACTCGGCTCAGCCGCTTCTCGTTCCGAGTCGATATCCACTGTACCACAGTAAAATGCAATAAATTCAAATTAGTGAATGAGTGGTGAAAAAAAAATTTACTTGGGTGGGGGGATGTACTAGAGACTTATTATAGCAAGCCCCAGCAAACAATCATGCTGTTTATAGAGAGAAGGTTTGCAAAATTTGATATACAGTGACTCTAACTACATGGGGAGGACTACACAGTGACTAGATATGAGAATACAACAACACATATTAAGTAAGATCAGGAATCATATTTTGGTTTCAAATGAACTGATCTCAAATACCTCAATTTGTGAGCACCTTATAAAGAAAAGAAGGTGTACGGCTGAATTCAGTGTTAACTGGTTTACTGCTTTGTTCAAGTCACAGTCATTATTTTATCTGAAAGTACTAGAGTCACTGTATATCACGTCCCTCAAAATCATTGGCTGTAATTGATTGACAAGCTATCAATAGTCTGAAAATCTGCTTTACTAGTTAAATTGAAGCAAGATTTTTAAGACAGGCACATCTGTTTTATGAAAGCATCACATAGACATTGCCAAAATGATTGTGAAAGAAAGCTAGATAGCACATATAAAAGGTTTTTCATGTTGCCTTGAATCTATCCTGAAAATATACCCAAGCAAAAAAGAAAAAAGCAGCTCTATGGTCATCAATCTCCAATCTTGATGTCATTTTAGAGAGAACAAGATTTGCTGGGCATCATCAGAAAAATACATATGAACTTAACAGTGACTTTCTGTTGTGGATACCAAAACATGGCTGCATTAGCATTGTTTGCTCATTAAAATTATACATCCTGCAAATTTTGCACTAAAAATTACATTTTCCTGTTTATTTAATGAAAGTATTTAAGAAGATGCAGGCCAAATTATTTTAATGTAGGTATGCACTGAAATTTTTTTTTATTGTAGAAAGCTTTTTGTACTGTTTATTTTATGAAAATATAAACACTCAATATATAAAAACTAAGCTGACAAAGCAAAACTCGCTGCTGAGCTTGAAAAGGACCTCCAATCTGTGGTGGACTGGGGTAAGAAATGGCTTGTGAATGGCTTCCAAAATGAAGCTGTTATCTATTAACCATTACACATAATCGCTCCTACCCCCCATTAGCATGGATCATGCTAGTCTCCCTGAGAGCAAAACACTGCACCTCCTCAAGTTAACACTCACAATAGATCTCAGGTGGAATGATTACATCAAATCTATAGCTAAATCCACTGCTAAGAAAGTCGGTTCTCTGTGTAGGGCCAGGATGGTTTTCCCGTCTGAAATGCCAACCTGAAAAGCATACCAGATGTGACAGATGGAAAAACTGAAAATCAAGAGTCATTAGAACCCATGTAATTGGCACACACTTATCATTCTCACCCCCAAGCAAGGCAATAAAGTCCCTAAGACACAAGCAATTACTAAGTGTGAAAGAATATGTGGAAAAGAAAACATTACTAAAGAGAGAGAACAATGAAAAAAACAGGAATTAAAAAGACAGAAAATAATGAGGGACATTACATTTAATTTTCGAAAGATCAAAGTTAACTGGAAAGCAAGAAGCTGGAAGAGAGTTTCACAGAGGGTAAGCATGAGAGAAGAAATTATTAGCATAGTTTTATAGACTTATGGCTACATCTAGACATTTCAACTGTAAAATGATGAGACCTTACTGCCAATCTAGTACTGCACTTAAATTCATAAAGTCTAGGTACCAAAGAGAGAAATAATATCTATTTTGATGTAATACAAAAATAAGTAAGTGAATGCAATGAATTTAAATTACAGTTGAATTCCTTGCATTCACTTTTGCGCAAATACCCTTGGAAAAGGTATTAGTCCATCTCTTCCCTCAAGCTATGGGTTAAATAGCAGGACAGATTGGATTCTATAGCCTTAGTTGGCAACCAATCTACCACAGAAAGCAATGGCAACCTACTGTGGGATAATCTTCTGCCCAGTCAGTCATGTCTTTTTCGAGACATGATCGCCCAAGTGTGTATCACGTATGGCACTCAGCTGACTGACTGAATACAAAAATGTGGCACAAGGTCAAAAGGAGAGATAGAGGAAGGCTGGTCTTCAGTCAGTTTTATCTTAAAACTTGGCTAGCCAAGATTACTGATCTACGCATACCTCATTCTTCCTTCCACCAAAACATCACATTTTTTTCTTACCATTCTTACTACAGTCACCATAATACCTCAAAGTCTCTATATAGTCCTAACTAATTCTCATTTGCACGATTTGTCTGTGGTGATGTTTGGGGAGGGGAATAAAAAATAACAACACTTAAAAATAAAACCGTAACGAATATTTACAACAATAACCATGAAAATATTTACAGTATAGGCACAGGTAAGCTATGTTACAGTGGTGGGTAAGGAACTTAAACCGAGATATCAGGTCAGAACAAATAACATTGCTGATTCTTCTTTGAATTTTATTAAGAACATCTAAATACATAGCAGAAGACCAGATGTGACAGCAGTATTCAATGCACTTAAATTCATAATTGATATCCCTCCTTTTGACCTTGTGCCACATTTTTGTATTACATCAAAATAAATGTTACTTTCCTCTTTGGTACATAGACTTTCTGAATTTAATCTATAATAAAAGTATAAGATAGATTCTGGAGATAAAAATTGTCTTAGACCATACAGTGAACGAACTTTCCTAGCAATAGACCTGGCAGTTAATTCAATATCATCTTTCCACTTCATGTAGAACAAGGAATGTGATACTTGAGAAGAAAATTTGAAAAGCCTGGCATTGTGAAATAATGCAAGGCAAAATGCAGAATATTAATAGACACCATTATAGACTTATTTTTTTTTAAACTGAGGGGATATTATTACTGGGATTATATTACATGAAAGACCTTGAAACATTAGCAAATGCAAACATTTAAGATAACCAATTAAATCTAGAATAGTCATAATGCATTGGAATTACCAAACACTGTATGTTTATTTGACTGAAGTATTTCAGCAAATGAAGATCAAATTATAGTTTTACTAAAAAAAAAAACTAAAACATTTTATTATAGAAATGCATAGCAAACTGTTTCGCACTAAAAATTACATTTTCCTGTTTATTTAATGAAAGTATTTAAGAAGATGCAGGCCAAATTATTTTAATGTAGGCATGCACTGAAATTTTTTTTATTGTAGAAAGCTTTTTGTACTGTTTATTTTATGAAAATATAAACACTCAATATAAAAAAACTAAGCTGACAAAGCAAAACTCGCTGCTGAGCTTGAAAAGGACCTCCAATCTGTGGTGGACTGGGGTAAGAAATGGCTTGTGAATGGCTTCCAAAATGAAGCTGTTATCTATTAACCATTACAGATAATCGCTCCTACCCCCCATTAGCATAGATCATGCTAGTCTCCCTGAGAGCAAAACACAGCGCCTCCTCAAGTTAACACTCACAATAGATCTCAGGTGGAATGATTACATCAAATCTATAGCTAAATCCACTGCTAAGAAAGTCAGTTCTCTGTGCAAGGCCAGGAAGTTTTTCCCATCTGAAACCATCCAGTACATATATAAATCTACCATCCGCCTTTGCATTGAATACTGCTGCCATATCTGTTCTGCTATCCACCTAGGGGCCCTTGAGAAAATCCAACAGAGAATCTGTAATGTGAACAATCCCGACCTGGCAGCTCAGGTTCAGTCACTTTCTCATCGGCGCAATGTGGCTTCCCTGTGTCTCTTCTACAAGTACTTTCCCAGTTTCTGCTCTGATGGTGCCTCCTAAGCATGAGTTTACTTGACCCACAAGATTAGCAACTAGGTCCTACTCTTTTACTGTGAAACCTATAAATTGTAAACACAAATTCTACTCCAGTAGCTTCTTTTCTTGCACTTCCTACCTGTGGAACTCCCTTCCATTTACTTGCTTCCCTGACAGCTACAATCTTCAGAAGTGTACTATCTCGCTAACTTGCATTCTCTCTCTGTCATGCTCCTTTCCCTGTCCACTCTACTCTCAGTATCATCACCCTTCTCTTACCCACTTCTAGACACACCCTATAACCTGTCACTCTTTTTCATAAATTTCCTCCTATATAGCCCCCTGCACACCAGTGGCAGTAAAATTCCTTGCTTGGGGCGATATGATTATAAAAAAACTAGATTTGCTGCAATTTATTTTATCATGAGCAGGTTTTATTTTTATGTTGGTTGGTTGGTTGGTTTTATGGCATATCAACCTCGGTGGGTCATTTATTGCCAACTAAATTTTATCTATTTATTGCTGGTAATGCTTTTTTCTTTCAACAATTTATTGTTGTTGTTTATATATATATATATATATATATATATATATATATATATATAAGTTTTGTGTCTAGTAATACTTTTTTCTTTTCGAGTATCAAGATTCATTGGGATTTGTTTTTAAGGGCAGAGTCCCCAAGTCCCACGCTGTTATTTAACCCATAACTGGAGTGAAGGGATAGATTAATACCTTTCCCAAGGGTACCAGTGCTTAAGTGAATGCAGAGTATTCAACTGGAATTCAAACTTGGCTCACTGATTTCTCTTTCCGAGCCAATATCCACTGCACCACAACGCACATCCGTCACTATACGCTTAGAGCACCTGGTATTCCCAAGCGGTTACCCATCTAAGTACTGACCAGGCTCAATGTTGCTTAACTTTGGTGATCGAGCAAGAACCGGTGTATTCAACATGATATGGCCGTAAGCCTTAAGAAATATGGCAAATGCAGCACTGTCAAATACAGTAAGAAATATGGTAAATGCAACCCTAGCAAATACAGTAAGAAATATGGTAAATACAATCCTTGTAAATACAGTAAGAAATATGGTAAATACAATCCTTGTAAATACAGTAAGAAATATGGTAAATACAACCCTAGCAAATACAGCAAGAAATATGGTAAATACAATCCTAGCAAATACAGTAAGAAATATGGTAAATACAATCCTAGCAAATACAGTAAGAAATATGATAAAAAGAGGCCTGGCTAATATAGTAGGACATATGGTAAATTCAGCTCTGTCAAATACAAAAAGAGATATGGTAAATATAGGTCTGGCAAATACTCTAGAAAATATTGTAGACTGAGGTCTGGCAAATACAGTAGAAAAATGGTAAATGCATCTCTGGTGAATGCAGTAGAAAACAAAGTAAATACAGCCTGTTCAAATACAGTATGAAATTTGGTAAATAGGGATCTAGCAAATATAGTAGGAAATATGGTAAATACAACCATTACAAATACAGGAGTAAATATGGTAAATAGAGGCTTAGCAGATACAGTAGGAAATATGGTAAATACAGTTAGAAATATGGTTAATACAGTGCTGGCAAATACTGTAAGAAATATGATAAATATATATCTAGCAAATACAATTTGGAATATGGCAAATAGAGCTCTACCAAATGCAATAATAAATATGGTAAACAGAGGTCTCACAAATACTATAAGAAATAAGGTAAACAGAGGTCTAACAAGTACAGTTAGAAATATGGTAAATAGAGCTCTATCAAATACAGTAGGAAACATGGTAACAGAGTTCTGGTAAATATAGTAAGAAATATGGTAAATAGAGGTCTGGCAAATACAGTAGAAAATATGGTAAATGCAACACTGATAGAGTATAAAGTATGGTAAATACAGCCCTGGTAAATACAAAAAGAAATATGGTAAATGCAGCCCTGGCAAACACAGTTGGAAATATAGTAAATAGGGTTCTGGCAATTACAGCAGGGATTCAAAAAGGTTGATAAATCATTACTTATTTTTGGCTCAAGACACTACATAAAATATTTGGAAGACATAACTGTAGGATACAATATTATGCTTTGCACTTCCACTTTTACCTCAGGGAAGATTATTTTACAGTCAAAATGCCTTCATAGTATTTATTTCCTGAAAGCACTGAAACAGTCACATCAAACTATAATTACTCTATGAAGAACATGCAAGACAAGCAGTTTCTGTTATCCATGTCAAGGGTAGGATTTAATCTAAACTTATTTATAAATGGAACTTTGTCTCTGTGTGTGTGTGTGTGTGTGTGTCTGTTACCTATAGACTCCAAAACGGCTGAACTGATTTTCTTGAAAATTTACACAGTTGTACTATAAGCGTCTGCGAGTGTTTTTAGCTAGGTTTTGTGTCAAGGTACTCCTGATAAATATCGAAAATCAATAATTGAAAAAATCGGGTTATAGAAGGAGTGCTCCAATTTTAATCAAATTTGATACACTCATAGACAAAAACATAAGAAAAGATATTCAGAAGTTTCAAGGTTGCAGTTTTTATAATAGTGCAGAAAATCGATAATATATACATATAAAAAAGGCAGGATGTTTGTGTGTCTGTTTATCTACCTGTATGTATTTTTTCAACCCTTTTATTTTAGTTTTTGCTTCGGGTTTGGCTCTAAGTAGGTATAATTATAATTCTTAGTCTCAGCCATGATACCATTTACTCAGAGGACTTATTTAGCCTTCAAAATTCAGTTTATGATGAAAAAAAATTATTTGATATCGCTACCAAGAAATCAAAATTTGACTTACATCCATTCATTTTTCTTTCAGTTTACAGTTTCGCTTTAACTGGAAACAACTGTTGTTTTTTAGTCTTTCATGCGTCTGAGCTCCAGGACCATGGATTAGTTTTAAAGCTTTCATTACACCCGAGCAACGCCGGGCTATACTGCCAGTAAACAAATATGAGGTTAATAAAGAAAGAAAGAAATGACATCAAGGCTTTAGTAGCCACCAAAGAAAAGAGAAGGTTTGGTGAATGCAGTCAAGTGTGACTAGTAGCAATGACACTCTCATCAGGTAGGGAATTAGATTTAAGGCTTTGAGTTTTCTCAGGAAATTTTTCATATTAACAATCATCATCATTATCATCCATTACACCCAATGGTGTGTAGGACAGCATTTTTTGCTCTTTCTGTAACAAACTGTTTTTTATGGAGCAGGGTTGTTAGCCCTGCACCCAACCCCTAAACCTGGAGGAAGGTGATCTTCTAAGCATAACTTAGATGTGGTACACGGCCTAAAGTAAGGGACACCCAGTGAGGATCAAATTCACTACTCAGTTTTAAAGATTCAAGTGATACAAGCTTGTTAACCATTACACCACTGGTAGGTGCCCATATTAACAAAAGCCTCATGAATTAAAGCTTCAGTTCATAAAATTGGTGACATGGTAATTGTGAATTCAATCCCCAGAACGGGCAGTCTGTACTTGGACTGTGAAAACAAGGTGAGCAATAACTGAACAGTGCTAAAAATAGAAACTAGATGAGATGTCCATAAACATGGGTAGTGGAACAAGAACAGTCTAATCCTATAGATTAAATAAAGCGGGGTTCAGTTGAGAATTCCCTGTAGGTTACTGAGATTAATAAAAGCCAGAGGGTTTATAATGGTCAAAGCATTGTAACAATAATGACAAACGTGTGGAAAATTGTCAAGTGGCTTAAAGACTGGTTCATGAATTTGGTAACATCTTAATAGCTAAACCCACTACTAAGGTCAGTTCTCTGTGCAAGGCCAGGAAGTTTTTCCTGTCAGAAAATATCCTGCACGTATACAAATTTACCATCTGCCCATGTATTGAATACTGCTGCCATATCTGTTCAGATGCCCCTGCTGTTCACCTAGGGGTCCTTGAAAAAATCCAACAGAGAATCTGTAACGTGATCGGTCCTGACTTGGCAGCTCGGATACAGTTACTTTCTCACCAGTGCAATGTGGCTTCCCTGTGTCTCTTCTACAAATACTTTCATGGTTTCTGCTCAGATGAACTTAGCTCACTGGTACCCCCTATACATGAACTTACTCGAGCCCCAAGATTAGCAACTAGATCCCACCCTTTTACTGTGAAATCAATAAATTGTAAATGCAAATTCTACTCCAGCAGTTTCTTTTCTCACACTTCCCGCCTGGGGAATTCTCTTCCATTAACTTGCTTCCCTAATAGCTACAATCTCCAAGAATTTAAATGTAAAGTCAATAGTCATCTCCTATCTCACTAACCTGCATCCTCTCTCTCATGTTTCTTTCTCTATCCATTCCACTCTCATCAGTATTCTCATCCTTCTTTTACACACTTCCTGACATCTATAACCTGTCACTCTTTCTAACAACTTTCCTTCTATGTAACCCCCTGCAAAACAGTAGCAGTAAAATGACTTGCTTGGGGCAACACAATTATAAAAAAAAAAGAGTTCAATCACTGGACAGACTTAGACTCAATAAAAACAGATGTTTACTGAACGGTGAAAAAGTATGAGCTTAAGAGGAGGAGGTAAGAAGTCTAGTTTCTGCAGTTATGTAGGAGAAATAGCAGTTAACTCTAGACTGAAAGAAGTTAAGATTGTAGGATCAGGAAAACATCCTCTTGGGAGTCTGTTCTACAAAATAGCAGTTCTTGGGAAGAACTTCCATCCTACTAATGGAATGCAAATTTCTGAGATTTAACTTTTTGGCAGAAACCATAATCAGACAGGCGAAGTTGGAGACAGTCAAATTACTCCTAACTAGCCTATATGTGATACGTGTGAAGGGGAAAGTGAGCAGTAATAAATAAGAACTAATCCAGATACCCCTAGACATCATCATAAGAATGAGAATTATCTACACTTGATAGATTAAATAAGGGGTTTGGTTCAAAATACCCTGAAGGTTAGCCAGATTAATGAGAGTATAAAGATCAAAACATTGTAACAAAGATGAGGACAATCATCTGCATGCAAATAGAGTATTGAGAGATGAAGAAAATAGTATTGGACTGTTATGTGATATCTGTCCTCCTATATGGCGGTGATTGATCTCCTCAAAGATGAAGGAGAGACTTGAAGCAACAGAAATCTGTTTCTACAAAAGTATGCTGAGGATACCATGGACCAAACATGTGAGGTTTTGGAGAAGATGCAAATGAAAAGGAAACTTATACTTAGCATCAAAAAGAGACATCTTTAAACTGGCATTTGACCGTTTAAAGAAGTCTGTTCATCCTGCTGATCAAAAAAGTAACTAACAGGAGATACAACATCATCATCATTGCAATGCTGGTTAACAATCAACTTTTCACATTTTAATATTGTGGAACAAAGGATAATCAAATCAAGGAAAAAAGGGAGAGTGCTCACACACTCCAGCCATTGAAACCAAGGACCTGTGTGCTGTACCATTGTCCTGATGAAACAAGACCCCTTTTGTCAGACATAATGGGCTTCAGCAAATGGATGGTAGAGTGGGGTTTGGGAGAGATACAAAGAAGAAAAGCCTTAAGAGCAACAGGGGATGAGGGCAACTGGAAATCCATGATCGCCTATGTTCTAAAGGGATAGGCACATAAAAAAGAAGAATGTGTCTGAATCAGATACAATGCAGACTTTCTGTTGGGGCACTTTCCCTTTTTACACTAATATGGACTCTTCCTAAGACTATTTATAGTAGTAGTCATTAGTGGACTACAGGATAACAGAGTGTAGTAGCACTGTGGTGTAACAGTAGTGTATCCCAGTGATCTAGTCCTGAGGGTAACATTGCCAAGTCTCACGTCTCGTATTACCTCGCATTTCTCTCGTATTCGACTAACCGTATTGTACGACGTTCTACTAACCCTCTCTGTATATATTTTCTCTTTAATATATCGCGTTTTCTACTGTATTACTCTGTGTTGTGTATTTATTGGATTTAACCCCAGATCCACAACACTTTCCTATCTCCCACTTTGAGGGCAGAAGCCATCATAATCCAGTGTACAAATGCCAAAGAAGGTTGCTAAGAAACAAATTGAATAAAATTTTAAGCAGCACATTATAGGAAAAAGGTAGGATCAAAAGTGGCGGATCAAAAGTGGCACATTGTAGGATCAAAAGTGGCACATTGTAGGATCAAAAGTGGCACATTGTAGGATCAAAAGTGGCACATTGTAGGATCAAAAGTGGCACATTGTAGGATCAAAAGTGGCACATTGTAGGATCAAAAGTGGCACATTGTAGGATCAAAAGTGGCACATTGTAGGATCAAAAGTGGCACATTGTAGGATCAAAAGTGGCACATTGTAGGATCAAAAGTGGCACATTGTAGGATCAAAAGTGGCACATTGTAGGATCAAAAGTGGCACATAAAAACCAGTGGTTTTTACCATTTAGTTCACAACCATCACTTGTATACTACAGAGTCGTATGTTATTCTTTGCGAATATTTGAAGTTTTAGAAACTAGAATTTTTTGCAATGTATTAACATTTGTTAGGATATTCACAATATTTAGTATTGTTGATTAAATTGTTTTAAAATAGTGAGAGTATTTGATATATTAAATAATTAAATTTTTAATTTTACCAAAAAAAAAAATAAAAAAAAAGGAATGAAAATTTATTGTACTCAGTTATGAACCCTAGTAAAACCAACTTTACTTCTTACCCCCGTACCTGTTTGTACTTCTCCCCAAAATATAGTTTTGATCAGTCAATGTACAGCTATTTTAAAGAGGGTGACAGACTAACAGAAGTCACAGAATTTTATATATAGATCAGTCAGTCAGTTAAGTGCTATACGTGAAACACGCTTGGGCGATCATGTCTGGAAAGAGACATGACTGGCTGGGCAAAAGATTATCCCGCAGTAGGTTGCCATTGCTTTCTGCAGTAGACTGGTTGCCAACTAAGGCTATAGAACCCAATCTGTCCAATTATTCAACCCATAACTGGAGGGAAGAGACGGATTAATACGCAAGGATATTTGCACATAAGTGAATGCAAGGAATTCAAGTGGAATTCGAACTTGGCTCCCCGATTTGTCGTTCCGAGCACCACAACGCACATCCTATATATATAGATAGATGTTCCAAAAATTACTTTTGAAAATTCAGTTCCTCAACAAAATCCAAAAGAGACCAAACAAGAAGAAATGCAAATGAACAATAGCAAAATACGTGCATTTATAAACTTTTTTTCACTTAGTAAACAAAAAATAAAAAAAATTTTGAAGATGCCTGGCAACATACAGACCAGACTTGTTGATTTGAAAACAAATTTATTGCTGTAAATGAAATTTAAGTAGTTTTCCCACCTTAATTCTAAATGCTTCTGATGGCATTAATTTCTAGCTATCATTACCCAATACACATTTTCCAAAAAAAAAAAAAATTTGTTCATAATTATATCTACTGTTTTTGAGTTTGAGTTTTGTTTGATGGCATATCAACATCTGTGGGTCATTTAATGCCAAAAACAAGGGGTTTTAAGGTAATTTTTTTAATGTTATAGTGAGACTCATATTTTAATGAAAATTTTTTGTTTTTATTCTTTTTTATTTTAGAAAAATGAAAATGTCTTCTATTTTTGTATTCAAAAATGTTTTGCTGAGAATAATTTTTTCCCTTCAAAAATGTGTTCTGGTAATAATTTTTTCTTCAAAAATGTATTGTTGGTAATATTTTTCCTTCAAAAATGTACACTTTTCTATAAAAGTCTATTTTATGTATATATTTCTATAAAAGTGTATTTTTATATTTTCATAGTTTTTTTTTTTACCTCAGTTTGGGGTTAACTATTTGCTCATAGCTGAGACCCTAACAGGTGCTACCACTCCGGGTCAGGGTGGACCTGGGAACAACAGCAATTAAGAGGTGGTTCCATGCTCCTCACAACCTCCCAATCAAATGACTTGCTGCTGGATGCAGTTTACCATCATGCCCAGGACCTCTACTGTTTTTGAACAATCCTTGATGTGGATATACAGTTTCAGTTATGAAATTTGTTTACAGTGAGGTTCACTCAGTACAAGGTCCAGGTGCCACTCAAGGTAGAGGTTTAAAATAAGGGGCAGTTTATGAGGATAGGAAGGAAAGACAATGGTTAAACCTAGACTTGAATAGGTTAAGATTGTAGCAGTTGGGAGTCAGTTTCACAGAGCAGTGGTTCATGGGAAGATGCTGTTCAAGTGGAAATTATTTCTTTCCAATGGAATACATAGGAAATTTAAGTGATTTTCTAATATGTGTGTGGCATGGTGGGTCCTGGTCGTGAAGGTTTTAACTGGTAGAACCAAGTTAGAAATGGAAATTGATTACAGACAAAATGAGATTGCAACTGACTTATCAAAACTTGAAGAATTTTCTGCTGGTAAGCAATTTAACCCTAAACAGTAAATGACTGACAAAATCAAAATAGTTTTAAAATTTTCATTGAGGAAATAAAATGCTCAGCTTGTCTTTATACTAAATCAACAAGTTATATCAAATCATTCTGCCTAATCTTCACTTTCTGACCTCAATCAGCTTCAAAAGCTTTAGCTCACCCTTTTGGGTGAAGAATCACATTCCACCCTACAACCCCTTTCCCCACAAATGAAACATTACTTGCCTCTCATTACTCTGTTTCTATTTTTATGGCAGATTGTTTGAACGAACTATATTCCTTGGATCCACTAGTACAGGCCTTCACAGCTAGGACCTGCCAATCTACACACACTGATTTGAACCGTTTATATTCCTTTTATATTCCATTGGTAAGGAGGAAGTTCCAGTCAGACAGCTTTGTTCCCAGAACTGTTGCACAAGGGAATGAACTCCTAAGAAGATGCTTCCCTGATCCTTACATTCTTAACCTCTTCAAGTAGAAGGTAAACAGTTATCCAACCTACGTATCCTAATAATATAATTCCTAGCTCTCTCCCTGTTACTCATTTTCAATGAAGACTTTCTATTAAGAGTCATGAGTCATTTAGACATTAGATGAGCAATACTAAAAAAAATATCACTGGAGAAGGTTCACTCCAAAAGTAATTATTTTTACTCATATTTATTCAATATAAACCCCAAGAGCCACTCAAAGTAGAAGTTTACTGAATAGTGAAAAAGTATGAGGAGGAGGTAAGAAGTCTAGTTTCTGCAGTTATGTAAGAGAAATAGCAGTTAACTCTAGACTTAAAGAAGTTAAGATTGTAGGGATCAGGAAAACATCCTCTTGGGAGTCTGTTCTACAAAATAGCAGTTCTTGGGAAGAAGCTATGTAAGTGGAACTTCCATCTTACTAATGGAATGCAAATTTCTGAGATTTAACATTTTGGCAGAAACCATAATCAGACAGGCAGAGCTGGGAACAGTTAAATTACTACTAACTAGCCTATATGTGACCCACGTGGAGGAGAAAAAGAGAGAAAGGAATTAAGTCCAACTACCACAGAAATTTCTAACAAGTTAAAAAAAAGAAAAACCATGGGACGGCAAACATTCAATTAAACATAACAGAGACATGAAAGTAAGGAAAATAAATATGTACATAAAGAAATGCAAAGATACATTAAAAAAATGACTTAAAATTAAAGAATTCAAGCCTAAATGAAATCTAGTGTCAGTATTCAGATGGCATTCGCACCATGAACTTTGCTATTTCTCAATCTCTTCCCCACACGCTTTCCCAGTGTCCCTTCAGAACACGCTTCTCTACTTGATCTCTGCTTCACCGCTGTACCTGACTCCTGTCAAGTCTTGCAGCTTTGCTCTCTCGATAACTCCGATCATGCTGTCATTTTTATTAATATATCTCACTACTCTCACTCCCCACAGGAGCTTCCTACAAACAGAATCTTCTACTGCTATCAAAGAGCACATTAGGATGCATTTTGCGATGTCCTATGTGACGTCCCTTGGGGAAAAATGTTCAGTCTTCCAGTTGAGGACTGCACCTCTGCGGTCTCTTCCTGGGTGAAAGCTGGTATTGATGCCTTTATATCAATCAGGAAGTTTCGTCCCATACCTCATTCTTTCCCCTGGTCCTCTCCTTGGCTGCCGTTGTCTAAAGTTAATTGTTATTTTCCTCTCTTATCTATACAAACTACCCCTTATACAGGGTGAACCTTATTGTAAAAAAAGAAAAATGAGTAAAAGTTCAATGTCTGCTCGGTGATAGTGGAATGAAAGTTATTGATTTGGTTTTGGAGGTACCGAAATTTAGAATTAATGAAAACGCATCAGGACTATAGGACTTTCTTTCAGAATACTTTTTCATTCCTTACATAAAAGACCAAGAAAGATTTTACAAGCATACAACCTTTGATGGAATGGCTTTTTCTTGATTTGACAACAGTTTATTTTCCTTCTCAGTGGGTTTATTCAGAAAAGCAGACACTATTTTAAGCCAGTGGTTTACACACGGACCACTTTCACCCTTAAATTTATTTGGAGGACTCCATAACCATTTGAGGAAAAGAAAAACCTTATATTATTTTTTGCTAATAGATAAGTTTAGAAATTGTATTATAGAGAAATAGTAAATGTATATGCCTTATTTTGAAGTAAAACCAATTAAATAAAAATAAACTTGTATTTAAGAAATAAATTCTATAAAAATTTATATACAGAAATAAAATAACTTAAATAAACCATTTTAAAATATGCAAGTAATTAATAAATTTTTAAAAAGTGCAAATTTATTCAATAAGATTCCTGTGGTTGATGCTGCTCAATGAGTTTTTTATATTCATTTCCATAAGTGTCAACGATAGTTGAAGATCACCCCTTTCCAAAATGTTGAGTCTTTTATGAGTTTTTGATAGTGAGACTTATGACTGAAACCCTATTCAACAAGATGATAGAAAAGCAATAACATAGAGTAGTTTTTTTTTTTGTTTTTAATCGTATCACCCCGAGCAAGGCGGTAACGCCACTGATGTGCAGGGGGCTACGTAATAGTGAAAAGATTGGAAAAGAGAAAGCCAGAAACCACATCCTAAACATGGAACAAGGGATGAGCCTCTTCCTGTTCAATAGACGTGGGTGGAGTGTGAACCGGGCAATAGATAGATCTATCTACTCCAATTGAAAAAAAACAAAAACAAAGTGAGAAGATTGAAAAAGAGAAAGCCGGAAACCACATCCTAAACAGGGAACAAGGGATGAGCCTCTTAACTTGTTCAATAGATGTGGGTGGAGTGTGAACCGGGCAATAGATAGATAGTGCTTTTTCCCAGAATAGAGGATATTTTTTAGCATTGTCATTTGTTTTTTATATATTATGCTTCCCATCTCTGAATTTAGGTATAATATTTCATCATTGCAATTCAATGAGGGTCTTGTGCAAAAAAATATTTATATTGGCAACATTAACCTCAAAAGAAATTGTTGACCAATTTGGTATATCCATCATAATAATGTAAGTCACAAAATCAACCTTGCCTATCTTCGTACAAATTTTTCAAATGTTCACCAAACAATGCAAGGTCATTGTTGTGTAAATCAATGCTAATCAAGGCTAACAAGTAAACTGTTCAAATGAATGACGTCTGATATTAATTTTGTAAAACTGCTGTTTTCTTAGAAAAGCATTAATAGAACCTTTACAGGATATAGGATCAGAATTTTTTCCTTGTAGCTGTTTATTAAGTAAATTTAAAAAAAAATTTTTTTTAAATCATTTCACTCCAAGCAAGGTGGTACCACCACTGGTGTGTAAGGAGGTTACATAAGAGTAAAAGTTTAGACAGGAGAAGAGTGAAGAGAAAGATGAACCAGTTACAGGGGATGTCAGAGAAAGAGCAAGAGAAGGATGGGAACACAGGTGTGAAGATAATTGTGAAGGTGGAGAGAAAGGAAAAGAACACGATATATGGGGTGATATAGAAAGGACTGGAGTTAAGTGGATAAGTGATGGGAATTGACATTGCATTTAAATTCCTAGATGTTGTAGCTGTCAGGAAAGCAAGTATACGGAAGGGAGTTCCATGGGCCAGAAGTGCAAGAAAAGATGCTGCTGGAGTAGAATTGTTGGCTGCATTTGGTTGATCTAACTGTAAATGAGTGAGACCTTGTTGACAGTTTGGTTGCATGAGTAAATTCTTTTGGTGGGGACACCAGTGACTTCAGTTCGTAGAATAGACAGAAGCCAGCCACATCACAGCAGTGAGAAATTGGCTGGAGTCGAACTGCCAAGTCGGGACCTATCACATTACAGATTCTTCTTTGGAGCCTGTCAAGAACACTGAGATGAACAGCAGAGGTGCCTGACCGTACATGACAGCAGTATTCTATGCACAGATGGATGGTTGATTTGTATAGATTCAGGCAGAAAAAAACTTCTTAGCCCAACACAGTGACCCAACCTTCCTAAGCAAAATATACCATGTTAACTTACATCCCTTGATCAAGTTGCTTTTCTATTTTTAGTATTTTAATAAGATGTCTGTGTGGTGCAATAAATATCAACTCAGAATGAGGAACCAGGGAGCTGAGCTTGAATTTTAGTTGAATTTGTTCCATTCACTTATGTGAAAATATCCTTGGGAAAGGTATGAATCCATCTCTTCTCCCTCCAGCTATGAGTTAAATAGCAGGACGGATTGGGTTCTTTAAACTGCAGAAAGAAATGGCAACCTACTGTGGGAAAATCTTCTGCCCAGTCAGTCATGTCACTTTCGAGACATGATCACCCAAGCATGTATGATGTATGGCAATTAACTTACTGAATAAGATGTAGATTAATGTATAAATTACAGTTCTCAGTTGTAACCCTCCTTCCAAATCGAAAATTGCTATGTAGATTACTAAAATATTACCGCAAATAATATATGATTACTAAAATATTACCGCAAACCCCCAATATGATTTTTAAAAACATAACTTAAGAACTTCTTTTTAAACTGGTGAATAAAACCTTTTTTTTTAATCATATCACCCCGAGCAAGGCAAGAATGCCACTGATGTGCAGGGGGCTACATAAGAGTAAAAGGATTAGAGGAGAATGAGGAGAAGGACGAACCAGTTAGAAAGGAGCAAGAGAAGGATGGGAATACAGGTGTGATGACATTTGCAAAAGTGGAGAGAAAGGAAAGACGGGACAGTGCGGAAAGAAGTAACATCAAGTAGTTAAGAGATGAGAATTGACCTTGCATTTAAATTCCTGGAGGTTGTAGCCGTCAGGAAAGCAAGAATAAGAAAGTGAGTTCCACAGGCGGGAAGTGTGGGAAAAGAAGCTGCAGGAGTAGAATTGTCGTCTGCATTTGGTTGATCTAACTGTGAATGGGTGAGACCAAGTTGCCAATCTGGTTGCACGAGTAAACACCTGTTGCAGAGGCACCAGTGACTCAAGCTTATGGAACAGAACCTCATTAAGAAATGTAAATTGAAGGACTTACATTAAATTTTTTTTATTGTTTATATCTAAATGTTAAAAATATCTGCATCTCACTGTAACAACTATTTTTCCTTCAATAAACAAAAAAAGAAAATATTTTTTTGTCAATTTTTTATAAAAAACTTGAATGAACCATTAGTAAACATTTATATATTGTTTTCTTGCATCAACTGCTAAAAAAGGTTCAGTCCTTGTATTGGGCCAGAAAGATTTTCTTGTCAGAATCCATCTTGCATTGAATACTGTTGCCATATCTGGTTGGGTGCTCCTGCTCCTTGAGGTTATCGATCAAAACTAAATAAGTATCTGCAATCTAACCAATCCTGATTTGGCATTTTGATTTCAGTCACTTTATCACTGACATGATTTGGCTTCCCTCTGTCTTTTGTACAATTATTTTCATGGCAACTGCTCTGAAAAGTTTTTTTTCCCCTGGTGCCCCAACTACATAAATTATGCATTCTACTAGATTTGCATCTAGGCCTCACCCTTTTACTATTGAAATAGTTAAATATAACCATCACTTCTACTCCAACACTTCCTGTCTGTGAAACTCTCTTCCATTTACTTGCTTCTCTGTTAGTTTCAAATATTTAAATATCAAATAGTTAAATATAATTCCACTTCTACTCTAACAGTTTCTTTTCTCACACTTTCTGTTTGTGAAACTCCCTTCCATTTACTTGCTTCTATGATTGTTTCAAAGAGTTGAATATAAAACCTCACTTCTACTCTAACAGTTTCTTTTCTCACACTTTCTGTTTGTGAAACTCCCTTCCATTTACTTGCTTCTCTGATAGTTTCAAATATTTAAATATCAAATAGTTAAATATAACCCCACTTCTACTCTAACAGTTTCTTTTCTCACACTTTCTGTTTGTGAAACTCCCTTCTATTTACTTGCTTCTATAATTGTTTCAAAGAGTTAAATATCAAATAGTTAAATATAAAACCTCACTTCTACTATAACAGTTTCTTTTCTCACACGTCCTGTCTGTGAAACTCCCTTCCATTTACTTATTTTTCTGATAGTTTCAAATAGTTAAATATCATATAGTTAAATATAACTATCACTTCAACTCTAACAGTTTCTTTTCTTACACATTCTGTTTGTGAAACTCCCTTCCACTTACTTGCTTCTCTGATAGTTTCAACCTCCAAAAATTTAAATGCAATGTCAATTGCCATCTTCTATCTCCTTGAATTCCATCCATCTTCTATCCTTTCTTCCAATGCCTCATATACCCAGTTTTTCTCTCACTGGAACCCCCTGTTCACTACTGACAGTCTCACCTTCCTTGAGGTGAAATGATTAAAAAAAAAAAAAACTATCATAAACTTAATGCTCAACTGCCTCCTGTTCAGCAACATGAAAACAGTAACTAATGATGGAATTATAGAATGGTGGTTTCTTGGCATGGAGGCCACAGTAAAAAGTTTTTATGGATCAAAATAATTTTTTAATCATTTCACCCCAAACAGGATGATAATTCCACGAAGACTTTGATGGTTATGAGAAGAAAACTTTAGGAGAAAGGACAATGAAAGAACAGAAAAAGAAAATAGAAAATGGAAAAAGACATTGCATTTTAATTTTTGAAGATCGTTGGTGGCATGGAAGCAAGAAACCAGAACAGGGTTCAACAGGCAAGAAGTGTGAGAAAAAAAAACTATTAGAATAGAACTTACAATTACATCTAGGTAATTCCATAGTAAAATGATGAAAGCTAGTTACCAATACCAATCTCAAGGTGCCGAGGAGGAGAACACATCAGAAAAATTGTTATGAAAATATTTATAGAAAAGGCAGAGGGATGCCACATCATGACAGTGAGAAAGTGACTTAAGTTAAAAAGTAAATTTGCATTGTCTTCTTACCAGGGACATTTGACTGTTGATTTAGGATGACTGGTTAGGTTTTGGGGGTTGATACAAAAACTTAAATTAAAATTATATTATTTTTATTCTAAAATTAACTCATTACTCAAATTAAAAAGACACAAACTTTGATATAAAATTAAACAGTAGTCACAGAATTTAAAAAGATATATCAGCAAATAGGATTTAGTATTTTATAATATATCTATTATTTTCGGTGATGGCTGTCAGATATAATTTGTGATAAGTGTTTTATGGAAATTAATTTAATTATTTAATTATACTCTACATTGTATCATGTCTTTTTCATTTTTTTTGTTTAAATTTCCACACGTGATTAGCTAGGTTAGTACAATTTTAAAGGTTTTCCAGCTTGAATGTAGATTTATGGTTATTCCATCTGTTTTTAAAAATACATTTTGTAGAACCCAAATATGTCTTTCTTTGTCCATCTGTATCATGTACCTCTGCTTTGTAAATAACTCCTTCTGTTTTTACTGTGTCAGAGAAGATTTTATGTACAGCACTAGAATATACAGCTATGTCATACAAAATGTTACACACACACATATATATATATATAAAATAGTAGCAGTTTTTTAATAAATGGAGATAGTGCTTCCTTTGGTCTAGAGGGTGGTAACTGGAAGATGCTATGTCTGGCAACAGGACTCTGCACCATGGTACAAAAGCAGGAAAACCTATTCATGGCTGTTAGGCAATTTCTGCAACCACATCAACCCTTACATCTGGCCACCTAACACCCAAAAACTGAAACCCCTTGATTATTATGTGTGGAGTGCAGTTAAGTGACAGAACAACAAAACTTCTTTTAACACTGAAGATGAATTGAAGGCAAGGATTATGGCAGATCACTAACTGAAATGAGGAGACAATTCAGAAGAGTTGCAGGAGATTCAAAATTCGTCTGGAGACTGTGGTTGAAGCTAATGGCTAATTTATTGAAGAAATTTACTCTTTAATATTTCATAATATTTGTGTGTAATTTTGGTAAATACATCTGGGAAAATGATATGTTAGTATCATTTTCATTTTTTGCATAATTTAGATGACAATTTATCCATTACAACTTGCATATCTGTTAAAATGAGACATCAGTGTTATTTCATTTTTTGCATAATTTAGAAGACTATCGCATACTGTAGTTCCAGAGAACAAAAAAATAAGGATTTTAGGGTAGTTGCATCACTTGACTGGCCTAAATTCTATAAAACATCTGGGGAAAGAGTTTAAATTTCAAGCGTTCAGAGAAATTACCAAAACTTGAGTGATCTGAAGGCAATTTGTCAACAGGCGTTGGATAAAATTGGTGTTAATTTCCATAAAACACTTATCACAAATTATATCTAACAGCCATCACAGAAAATAATGGATATATTATGAAATACTAAATCCTATTTGCTGATATATCTTTTTAAATTCTGTGACTCCTGTTAGCCTGTCTATTTATCAAAACCATCTAAAATAGCCATATATTGAGTGAGCAAAACCAAATTTTGAGAAGAAGTGCAAACAGGTAAAATGTTTACAAAGTACAGTTGGTTTAACTAGAGAGCGTAGCTTAACACATCACTCAAGTTCCCGGGCCTGACATACAGATGTCCTCACTAATGAAAAATCCATATGATATTTATAAAGTACTAACCTGCAAATGGCATGTGACACAATTTGGGCCCAATTGGATTATTAGTTTACAAATTCCAGTTATTTAAGTGAAGCTACTGTTGCAAATTTTCGAAACAAAGGAAAAATCTGAATTTTGTATGTTGATAAAGCATTACTTTCTGATAGGAAAAAATACTGTTCAAGCAAAGCAATGGCTTGATAACACTTATCAAGCCATCTGCTCTGTTGGAAACAATAGTTAAGAGGTGGTCAACGCAGTCATACAGACAGAAATGATGCTGAATGCACAGGTAGCCCCAAATTAGCAGTTGTTTCAAATAACGCCAAAAGAATCCCCAAACTCGTTTTGGTCAATCATAAATTGAAGTTGTGTGAGATAGCAGAGTAGTTGAACATATCAGAAGGCAGTGTATTCACCATTTTGCATGAACATTTATCAATGAGAAAGCTGTGTTCAAAGTGGGTGCCACGATTGCTCACAATCAATCAAAAACAACATGTTGATGATTCAGAGCATTGCTTGCAATTGTTTTGATGCAACAAGGAGATTTTTGCATAAATATGTAACAATGGATGAAACCTGGATCCACCACTTCACTCTGGAGTCAAATCGGCAGTCAGCAGAGTGGACAGCAGCAGGTGAAAGCCATTCAAAGTGACCAAAGATGCAAACATCAGCAGTCAAGGTTTTGGCTTCTGTATTTTTGGATGTGCAAGGTATTTTGTTCATTGATTACCTTGAGAAAGGAAGAACCATGAATAGCAAATATTATATAGTATTATTGGTGTGCTAGAAGAAAAAAATCATCAAAAAACAGCCACAATTGAAAAAGAAAAGAGCGATTTTTCACCAAGGCAACACACTGTGTCTTCAAATTTCTTCTGCAATTCACCCTATTCTCCAGATTCGTCCCCTAGCAACTACTACCTGTTTGCAGACCTCAAAAGAATGCACCAGGGAAAGAGATTTGGCTCCATTGAAGAAATGATATTTTGAGGCCAAACACAAATCGTTCTACAAAAAAGGCATTGAACTGTCAAAGAAGCATTGGATTCAGTGTATCAACCTAAAAGAAGACTATGTTGATGAATAAAGTTGAATTTCGCCTAAAAGTTGTTGTTTTATGAGTTAGGCCTGGATTGAATGCTGTGTTAGTACAACAATTTTACATTAACTTTTTTGAAAAATTAAAAGTTTTATTATTTAATATACAAAGTACTCCTACTATTTTAAAAACAATTTAATGATTAAAATAACAAATACTTATTTAATAAAAATGCAATATTGTCTGTGCATATCTTTTTTTTTTTTTGTGATTTTATATCAAGTTTCCAGTTGTGAGAAATATAAACTAATCAGAAGGTCAGACACTTAAAAAAATCGGAATTTGTCTCCTGAAACAAATATTTACACATGGTCTGTTGTATTTTGCATGGTCAAGAGTAAGTAATCCTAATAATTTATTCTTCACTTGTAAAAGGGAAAAAGGAAAATTTACATTATACCACCAACAAATTCAAGCTTACATCACCAGGTATTCCCAAGTGGTCACCTATTTAGGCTCGACTTTGGTGATTGTACAGGAACAGGTGTTTCAAGGTAATATGGCTGTTAGCATTATGACCTTTAGATGAACTTAGTTAGTAATACCATTAAATGCAAAATAGAAAAAAACAGCAAAAACATTCGTGTAGGTATCTTCTAAAGATCCGCTAAAAAATGTGCATGCCATGATGAAAAATGACTAAAGCTAAATAAAAATAAAGTTTTATTATCAAACTCTTTGTTATTATTAAGCAGAAAGACTAAAGAATGTTTTAATTATTAAATTATATCTACATTTGTTTATATTCTTTATAAAACCTTTTAAAATTTTTGTTAAAAGACCAAAAAATGTTTTAATTATTAAATCATATGCACATTTGTTTATATCCTTTATAAAAATCTTTTAAAAAATTTTTGTTAAAAGTTGTTTCTCTTGCATCAATGCAATCAGAAATTAGTATAGTTAATTTTAGCCTCTTTTGCAGTGAAAAACACACTTATTTGGAAATTCTTGCAAAACTCAAATAATTATCGAATTTTAATAAAACTTTCAAGAAAAAGAAAAAAAGACAATTTATTGAAAAATCGTTTATCATGAAGTCCTATAAAATTAAGTTAAAGAAATTATGAAGTCCTAAAGTAGAATTTTTGTTCAAGTATTTCCCAAACAAATCAGCTAATTCAAATTTCATTAATTGATTTGAGAAATTAAACAGAGCATCGAGTTGGTAAATCTTGAGAAAAATTGTTGTTAGTGGTAATTTTGAACAATAATAAACACAGTGAATAGTGTGTCCCAAAAGAATTCTAGTATTTTTAAACTTCTAATAATTTCTGTTATATTGTCAATAAATTTAGATGTACTGATTTTACTAATGCCATCTTAATTTAAAAAAAAAACATAATTCTTTATGGAGAAAGTACTTTGAGGGCTTAATAATAACAATATTACCAACTATAAACACACAACACAAACATCACCAACCTTTACTGAATCTATTCTTCTAGAATGGTATGTACTTAAAAAGTTGTGAAAAACTAGACACACACACAAATATACATTATCATTTGATTCCTGCATTAGTGTGTAGGGGGGTTACAGTGAGAGAAAAAACTGGGTATTGAAAGGATAAAATATGAACAAGATTCAAGAAGATAAAAGATGCATTTAAATTTTTGGACATTGTAGATATCAAGGAAGCCATTAAATGAAAGGGAGTTCCACAAACAGGAAGTGTTAGAAAAGAAACTGTTGGGTAGAATTGGTAGTTATTTTTAACTATTTGAACAGTAAAAGGGTGGGACCAAGATGCCAATTTAGTAGCATGTTTAAATTCACATGAACAGAGAATATGGTAAAAAAGCTTATCATCTGGACCAACTAGAATTTTTATACAGTTACATATATATAGCAAAATTTACAGTTTTCAAATTAGACTTGAAATCTGTTAATATCTGAAAACTTCAGATGGATGCATTACCTCTCATTGAATTTGGAACACTATAAATTATACTAACATTGGTTTGAAGAGTTAGTTGCACATGAAACATGATTGACCAATGAAAACCAAGCAACATAAAAGTACAAATAGCAAAATTTCTTTCTTCTTGATTTTCATATCTCATACTTAAAGCATTAATAGAAATAAAACATGTTAGATTGGTACATATTTCTTATTTGCTTTTTATCTTATGTAAACAAACATTTTATTCTAATAAACTATTCTAAGTATTAGCTAGATTCAAGGTTTACTTTTGAAGGCTTAAATCTTAAATTCTCCAAAAGTTCAGTTTTTTTAATGTGTCAGTATTTAGTAATGCTCAGTTATTGACAGCCCCATTTTAATTCAGCAAATATAAGTCTGCACTTCCCAGCTCAGGGATTGAATTAACAATGCCTGTTATGGGGGAAACTTAGATGGGGGAGTAAATTCTTCTTTCACAGCTCTCCCTTCCGCTATAGTGCAATCTTCTGCTTCCTTTGTGTGCCATGTCTCTCCACATTTTCCTTTGCCTTGTCCTCCTAAACCCATCACTTCCAGTGGAGCATAGGCCATCAAAGAGAGGGTCATCAATGTCTGTAACTTGTCAGTTTTACAGGTAGGGTGGTTGACCCTACAAAAACCCATTTACTTCTGGACAAGGTAACAGTCAGTTAAGTGCCATATGTGATACATGCTTGGGCAGTCATGTCTCTTTCAATCCATAACTGACTAGGCAGAAGAGTTTCCCACAGTAGGTTGCCATTTTTCCTGTCATAGACTGGTTGCCAATGAAGGCTATAAAACCCAACCTGTCCCATTATTTAACCAATAGTTGGAGAAGAGATGGATTAATACCTTTCCTAAGAGTATTTGCGTGTAAGTAAATGCAATGAATTCAACTGGAATTCAAATTTGGCTCTTCGATTTCTCCCTGTCTTTTGAAGTTCTTAATAAATTTTGTTGTTTTGTTAACTCTCCTAAACGTTGGTTAAGAGAAGGATGGAAACATTGGTGCATAGAGCGGAAAGGGAGAAGAACAAGATACAGGGAAGGTAGTCAGAGAAAGGATGGGAGTCAAGAAGATAACAGATGGCAGTTAACATTGCATAAAAACTCTTGGAGGTTGTAGCTATCAAAGAAGCAAGTATACGGAAGAGGGTTCCACAAGCAGGAAGTGCGAGAAAAGAAACTGATAGAGTAGAAGTTGCAGTTACATTTGATTGTTTTTACTATAAAAGAGTGGGACTTAGTTACCAGTCTAATAGTTTGAGTAAATTCGTGCAGAGGAGGAACCAAGGGGTTAAGCTTTTTAGAGCAGAAGCCATGAAAATATTTGTGGAAGATAAAAGGTTGCCATATCTCGTTGGTGAGAAAGAGACTGGAGTTGAACTGCAGGTTGGGAGTGATTATGTTGTGGGGTCTCTCGCTTTTGTATATGACAATGGACTTGACTGGGTGTACAGATAATCCTGCCATATAGAGAACAACAGTTGAAAATCTGGAATTTCAGTGGTAGTTTACAGCGGAGAGTAATTCGTAGAGATTCGTTACAGTTCTCAAAGTGTTTCGACAGATACCCAGAGACCAGACTAGCACTGAGCTCCACTCAGCTAGAATAAGTTACCCGGACCTACTATTTCACTTCAAGATTTGTATATATTTATTTCTACAAATAGTATTCTTGAATTGACTAACCCACGTTCTATTTTGTATATTACGTTCAATGTAACCTACTTTCTATCTCCATACTGGTTTTTGTTGTTCATTATTTTGGAACTTACAGCCATATCACATTGAATACATCGGTTCTTGCTCGATCATCAAAGTTAGGCAACATTGAGCCTCGTCAGTACTTAGATGGGTGACTGCTTGGGAATACCAGGTGCTGTAAGCGTTTAGTGATGGATGTGCATTGTGATGCAGTGGATATTGGCTCAGAAAGAGAAATCGGTGAGCCGAGTTCGAATTCCAGTTGAATACCCTGCGTTCACTTAAGCACTGGTACCCTTGGGAAAGGTATTAATCCATTCCTTCCCTCCAGTTATGGGTTAAATAATAAGGGTAGGATTTGGGGACCCTGCCCTTAAAAACAAATCCCAATGAATCTTGATACTCGAAAAAGAAAAAAGTATTACTAGACACAAAAACTTGTATAAAAACAACAATAAATTGTTGCAAGAAAAAAGTTATTACCAGCAATAAATAAATAAAATTTAGTTGGCAATAAATGACCCGCCGAGGTTGATATGCCATAAAACCAACCAACCAACCAACCATCATTATTTTGGCAGTTCCTCCTTCAGAATCTACAACAGAGTACATTTCAGCTTTTCCTTTGGATTTTGTCAAGAGCCCCGAGATGAATAGCAGGGGCGCCTAACCAGATGTGACAGCAGTATACAAAAACTTTCTAAGATCAATAGTTAAAGATGACTTTGAGCGAGTGAAACCTTGGTCATGGTGAAGACCATCCTTCTTCAACCATTTTAGACTGGCACTACAAAATCACAAAGAACTGTATCAAATAAAAGAAATCACATCCCTTGAAGACTCTCAACATCTGCAACAACTTAAATGGATATCATGTGTCACTCAAGGAGAAAATAATGACATAAGATGTTGATATTCCACACTACTTCAAATAAAAGGTTATTTACGTTTAAATTTCTTACATTACTGTATAAGCTTTCTAGCTATAGAATCGGTGAAAGAGTTTTTTGAATTATCAAGTCCATCATAATAATTAGAACTGTACCAAATAGCAGAAAACACATTACTTGAAGACTACCAATAGCAGCAACAACTAAAATGGATATCACATGGAACTCAAAGAGAGAATAATGATATAATCAAGATGATAACATTCTACATTACTTTAAGTAAAAGATTAGGAAGGAAAATACTGGAAAGAGTGATAACAGCTACTGGATTTGAGAAACCTATTTTCCTGAAAAGTTGTTTTAAGAGAGAGATTTTATAAATTTCAACTGACATTAGTACTGGCTGCTCAGTCAAAGAATGCAAACTGTTTCCTTATAAGAAAATCGCTAATATTACCATTGTTCTGTGTATAAATCTTGGCACCTTAAATCTAATTTGCCTGCTGATGAGACTGCTGCTAGGAAATATTAGGTTGTCCCAAAAGTTCGTAAACACTTGCAAAAAATTGAAATTTTACTTGCCAAGTAATTTAAGGTTATCAGAAAACACTTGCAAAAAATTGAAATTTTACTCGCAAAAACAACAAAAATTATTGCTCAAAATAAAGACCATCATTTTCCAAGAGGTTCTGTTATCAATCTGCAAGCTTTCAGATCTGGTCAAAGTACCATTCAGCCAACTTCGAATCAAAGAATTCTTGACATGCTTCCTCAACTTCATTAAATGAGTCGAATCAGTGGCCCTTCAGAAAGTGTTGCATTGAGCAGAAAAGGCTGGAATCTGATGGAGCACAGTCAGGACTGTAGGCTGGATGTGGCAGAACCTCAATGCTGTCCAGCTCTTCAAGCTTGTCTTTGGTCTTCCTGGCAGTGTGTGGCTTGGCATTGTCCTGCTGCATCAAAGCGCACTTTCAGTTGATCAAAGCCAGGTACTTTTGCTTCAACTTTTCGTAGACCCACTCAAGTTGCTGACAGCAAAGTTTGGCACTGATGGCATGACCATTCGGAACCAACTCAAAATGCACAATTACTTCAAAGTTCCACCAAACGCACAACATGACTTTCTTGCCGAATTGATTTTGTTTTGGAACCAATGGTGTCTCTTGCCCTTTCTGAATCCATCGCTCGTCTCGATTGTGCTGGACCAGATAGACCCATTTCACAAGTGTTTACGAACGTTTGGGACAACCTAATAGACAAGATATCCCTAGACATGATCAGCAGAACAAGTTCAATCCACTCCCATAGATTATATAAAGGTTTTAATCCCAAATTCCCATATCTGGATCAGTAAATACCTGAAGAAATCCAGAGGACACAATGACTGAAACATTGTGATATTAACAAACATAAGGAAAATGGGTAGACAGACTGAAGATCATTGTGATCAGTTTTTTTTAATCATTTCACCACAAGACAGGCAACAATATCATTAGGTTGTTGGTTGGTTGTTAAGTTTAATGGCATATCAACCTCGGTGGGTCATTTATTGCCAACTAAATTTTATTTATTTATTGCTGGTAATACCTTTTTCTTTCAACAATTTATTGTTGTCTTTATATAAGTTTTGTGTCTAGTAATACTTTTTCTTTTTCGAGTATCAAGATTCATTGGGATTTGTTTTTAAGGGCAGGGTCCCCAAGTCCTACTCTTGTTATTTAACCCATAACTGGAGGGTACCAGTGCTTAAGTGAATGCAGGGTATTCAACTGGAACTTGAACTCGGCTCACCGATTTCTCTTTCCGAACCGATATCCACTGCACCACAACGCACATCCGTCACTAAGCGCTTACAGCACCCGGTATTCGCAAGCAGTCACCCATCTAAGTACTGACCAGGTTCAACATTGCTTAACTTCTGTGATTGAGCAAGAACCGGTGTATTCAACGTGATATGGCCGTAAGCCAATGTCATTAGGATGCAGGGGGTTACAGAGAGAGGTGAAGAAAGGACAATAAAGGAACAGAATTCAGGGAAACAGAAAATTGTAAAAGACATGACAGGGAAGTAAGAAATTGGAAGGCAGTTCCACAGGTAAGAAGTGTGAGAAAAGAAACTATTAGAATAGAACTCACAGTTACATCTAGTTATTTCAACAGTAAAATGGTGGGACCTAGTTGCCAATCTAGTAGTACACTTATATTTGTGCAGGCAAGATGCTTAAAAGAACAGCTCATCATAACAACGGCCATGAAAGTATTTGTAAAAAAGACATAGGGATATCACATGTCACTCAAGGAGAAAATACAGTAGCTTGCAAAAGTCTACACCCCCTTTGAAAATTTATACATTTTTTATAATTTAACAGAAAACAACACATTTTTTCAATTCCAATGATTGTTGAATAACAAGCAGATCCATCACACTTTCCTTTGATATGAAAAATACATTTTAAAAATTTCAAAATGATTCTTAAAATTATATAACTTAGAAAAATGTCTTTGCAAAAGTTTACACTCCCTTTGGAATGTCTTCAGCTAATACTTTTTGGATAATCCTACTGAGTCAATTACAGCCTGCAGACACCTCAGGTAGTCTTCCATGAGCTTGCTGCAGTGGTCTAAGTTATATGATTTTAAGAATCAGTGTGAAATTTTTAAAATGTAATTTTTATATCAAAGGAAAATGTGATGGATCTGCTTATTATTTAAGAATCATTGGAATTGAAAAAATGTGTTCTCTGTTAAATTATACAAAATATATAAATTTTCAAAGTAGGTGGAGACTTTTGCAAGCCACTAACTATATAAGATGTTGACATTCAACACTACTTCAAATAAAATGTTCAGAAGGAAAATTCTGTCAGTATTGGAAAAAGTGATAACAGCTACTAGACTTGAGTCATTGTGCATTGTGTATTCCATACACCAAGCAAGGCAATAATGCCACTAAGATGTTACTGGTAATGAAAGAGAATGAGAAGACTTTAGTGAGGAGAAAAGGAAATAAAAGAATCAAATTTAGGAAGACAGAAGATGACAATTAAAATTTTTGAAGATTCTAGGTGTCAAGGAAGCAAGAAACTGGAAAAGTGTTTCACGGGCAAGAAGTGTAAGAAAAGAAACTATTAGAAGAGAACTTACGATTCATCTAATTAGTTCAACAGTAAAACGGTAAAATCCAGATGCTGATCTAGTAATACGCTTAAATTCATGAAGTTGAGGTACCAAAAAGAACAGTGTCCATAAAATCCGTGTGCACTTTAAAAAATTAATATTGTATTTTTAATCAATTGACAGTGTCACAAAAGATTTCTATTTATTTGAATCATAATCATAGCAGTATTGTCTTTTCTGCTGGATTTAAAAACATTTCAGTAAGTTCTGGCAAAACTATTACTTTTTATTAAAAAAGAAATCAAGGCATCTCTCGGGAATAACTTGTTTGTGAGACTTGTGTGAATGTAATTTTGAGGACATCTAAACTGCATAAATAAAAAATAATAAATAAATAAAATCATTATTTCAAAATAAAATCTAAACTGTTTGGCCCCATTTCAAGGACACCAAAGTTGACTGTTAATCATTTTAACATGTCTCTTCCTGTTTTAAAATTTACAAGATGTTTATTTGACAAATAAAAAAAATATAAGGGAAACTGCTCAGTAAGTAGCAGTCAAATTTCATTTTATGATTTTATGTAAAAATGCACAAACACATATGTCCTGAAGATTGTGTTCAGGCATGAAACAGACACAGTTTTCATTTTTACACACACACACACACACACACACACACACACATTTATATGCCCAAATAAATAAGAACAAAGAAAATAATTGCAACATTCAAAACATTAATTTAAAACAGTGCTTAATATAAAAATAGACCAATGAATATTTATTATTAATCATTACTTTAGAACATGTGCAAACTACTACAAAATTTTACATTTCGTTTCGACATTGAAAGAACAATGTCTCATCAGGTAGTTAATAATGATGATAATAAACATTTTATTGAAAAAAAAGAAAATTTAAAAACCCACCACTTCCCTTTATTTTTGGAATTTTTTTTTTGTATAAGGTAAAAATATATTAAAAAAGTGGGGAAAGAAAGAGGGAAAAATAGATCAGAAAATAAGATGAGAAATCAAGAAAAAAGAAAGAAAGAGGAAAGCAAAAGATACAGAAGAAATAGAAAGTGAAGAGCAAAATAAGTGAGAAAATATAGAGAAGAAGGAGCTAATGGAAATGGCTAATTTTAAATTTTGACTCGAAGTGAACTGCAGACAGATATTGACATCAGTTACACGGTATCTGGGTTCAAATCTTTTGGTATTTTTTTAAAAAAAGAATTGAACTTCTATAAAGATTAAGAAAAGAAAAAGGAAAAGGACAGATACAGAAGAAATAGAAAGTGAATAGGAAAATAAAAAGGAAAAAGTGAGAAAATGTAGAGAGGGAAGAAAGGGGAGAGACAATGGAAACAGCCAAGAGAGAGAAATTTTAAATTTTGGCCAGAAATGAATTGCAGACATATCTATATATATATATATATATATATATATATTCATCATCCACATACAAGCCTGAAGAGTTATGCAGTATGTTATTATTATAACAATAATAATATCTATCTATCCGTCTATAGATAGATAGATAGATAAATATTATTATTATTGCTATAATAATAGCATACTGAAACTCAAAAGCTATCAAGTTTTGGTGCTCAATTCACCACCATTATGACTGCCTGATGATCATGTATTTAACACCAAAATTTGATAGCTTATGAGTTGCAATGTGCTATTGTTAGAACAATAATAATGACTATATATCTATAAATGGTCTACTTTTGAGCACTTTTTATAAAAAGTAAATATTAAACTGTGGAATATATATCCATTAGTTTAAACTAGTTATATATATATATATATATATATATATATATATTAGTCATCTACATACAAGCCTTCTTTGATATATCATGGCTCATCAGTGTGGCTAGACATCCACTTGCTTCCAGCTGGGATTGAAATTTGACCAATTTGATGTCAGTTGGAGTGCCTATCTCTAAGCATGGCTGAGAGGAGGAAATTTTAGTGTGTTATATATACATAGTGTATACACATGCCAGCAGCCAAGGGAATGCAATTCATAACCAAAGAGTAATGCATATATTGCAGAAGTGGTTATTGCTTTTAAAATTTTCCCCTCTAGAGAGCTCAACTGTAACAGGAGCATATATATATATATATATATATATATATATATATATAATTGTGTATTTGGGCAGAAATCCTACTTTTATGTAAGTTTCATTAAAGACAACTGGCAAGGTACTGAGATAAATCTATTTAAACATTTTTTTTTTTGTGTGTGTGTTTATATAAGTGATTCGTTTTTGGACATCAAGTGTATAAAAAAGTCCAAATATTCTAAATATCCAAGTGCTTTTGAATATTTCTTTTTATTTTTACAATTTTTTTTTATTATTCACCTAATACAAGGCCCAAGAGCCACTCAAGGTAGAGGGTTACTGTGTGGAATTACATTAGTGCAGGAAAGGTCATGAGTTAGGAATATAGAGCTGAAGTAGACTTTTGGAAAGAACCAGTAACCCAATCCTAACTAGGAAACAAGGGGTAAACCTCTCAAAAGACTGTAAAGGAGTGTGAACTGGACGATAAGCAAATCTATCTACTCCTATTAGTTCCCATCAGCTATTATCAAAGATGGTTTTTATTTTTCGAACATGGTCAGCACACTGTCCAAGTTCATAGTTAATGTTAATTAATGGTGGCTATTCGTTCTTCCTTATTAGTAGTGCACCCATTATTTTTAACCTTTGTACATGTGGATAAAGCTGGAAGCGCATCGTGCTACAGTGGATATCAGCTCGGAATGAGAAATCAGAGAGCTGAGTTTGAATTCCAACTGAATTTGTTGCATTCACTTACGCACAAATACCCTTGGGAAAGGTATTAATCCATCATTTCTTGCTTCAGCTATGGTTTAAATGGCAGGACAAATTGGGTTCTACAGCCTTGGTTGGCAACCAGTCTACCCCAGAAAGTAATGACAACCTACTGTGGAAAATATTCTGCCCAACCAGCCATCTTTCAAGACATGATCACCCAAACATATATCACGTATAATACTTAACTCACTGAAGCTATTATACTATTATGCAATTATGACACTTGTATGACACTATTATACACGTATGACACAGATCTGTAGCTTCAACCACAACATAAATATCTATACATTCACTTAAAAATACAAAATAAAATTCATCCTTGATAATGGATAATAATTATATTGAACATACCATTAAATGCGTATCAAGAAAACTCATATTGCATCTCTCCAATCATAACTCAATTAAGAGCCATTTAGACACATTCAGAAAACTACCAAACTCTCTTGCCAACATACTTGTAGAAAATGCACGTATAATCCAGATGTAAAAATAGGCCAAAAATAATAGAAGCACTGATAATAAGAAAAAGAAAAACATTCAATAACATCAACTATGAACATGGCCACAATATGCTGACCATGTTTGAAAAAAAATCCTATTAGTATAGATACATATATATAAAAATCTACATATTCAACTAAAAATTAACAAAAAATTCTTGATAATGGCTAACAGAATAGTTGAAAGCATTTGTATATATAGAACATTCAGACAGTTTTTATATACTTTATATCCAGAAAAGAAAACACTTATATATATATATATATATATATATATATATATATATATTCAGGGCCAACTTTCCCTGAAGATCCAATTTAGTGAAACCTTGGTAGGTTCGTTGGCTCTCTAGGTTATATATATATATATATATATAAGATGAAATATAGTTTAAAGGTATGTCATATCCTAAGAAATGCTAATAGTGCTAATAAGTACTAATGTATAAAAAGTATGTACTGAGCAGCAGTTTATACCAATGTGTGCTCTTCTAAAATCTGCTGCAGTGAAAGTTATCCAAAAATATGCTGTCGTGGTTATTCTAACAGCAACAATCCCTGCAAAAAAACAACACCATTCCACACCAAAGATTAAAGAACATGGCCTCTCACTTTTGGTTTTGTTTGCCTGCTATGAAAATCATTGAAGAATTAGATGAACACACAAGTTGAAAGAATTTCAAAGAAAGCAAGATGAAAGCACTAATATATAAAATGAAAGAAAAAATTAAAAGTTACCTGCTTAAAAAAAATTGTTATGCTTGTTACCTTCCATAATGGCTCAAGACATATTCACAAAAGTTGAAGAACTGTAAAGTGTATCCATTTTTTAAGAAAATGTAACAATTTCATTTTCTCCTCAAAATAGGACTTAAACCATAAAATCAGTAAATAAATAATCATTAAAAAAAATAAATAAATAAACTGATTACATTTTGAAAATAACTTAATTACATTCCAATTTTTTATGGACCCATGTGGCAAAGTTAAGTTAAAACATATATCCAATTCAAGTTTATTTTAATTTTTAAATAAAGTGTATCTAGTTTCATTTTCGTAAGAGAAAAAGTCAATAAATTCTGAATTTAATTCCCAAGTCATGAGAATTAGAAAAAGTATTGCCAGCCACTGAATGTAAATGAAATGATTACCCATTAAATGAAGAACTAGATCCTTTTTTTTTTAATTTTATTTCAATTTCCTATGAACAAGCAGGAGTGTGAAATCCTCTTCTTCTTCATGTGCCATGTCCTCTCAGGACATAGGCAATCATGGACTTTGAAAAATCTCTCAGAGTTAACGTGTAGAAAAGACAATATTTATAAATGTAAAAGACAATAGAAAAACTGTATTAGTTGCCAATGCATTTCATCCAATGTGGACTTTTTCAAGGCAAAAAATTAAATGAATTTATTAAAAACCAAGTAACTAATAATAACAAAACAAAATAGCGTTCTTTATATTCTTTCAGTTGCTGAGGACATTTTGTTTTTTTTTTAATTATTAGTTACTTGGTTTTTAATAAATTCATTTCATTTTTTGCCTTGAAAAATTTCACATTGGATGAAACACATTGGCAACTAATAGTTTTCCTATTGTCTTTTACATTTATAAATCATGAACTTCCACTTGCCTCTATCCTTTGTCGCTCAACACTTTTTATCTTGGTATCTCTCCTAAACCTCACTATGCCTTTCACTCGCTCTGGCCCATCAAGTATCTCGTGCTGCCTTCCCCTGCCTCTCTTTCCCTCTATCAGTTATGTGAGTATCAGATTCTCCAAGACCTCCTTCCTCATTACCTGTCCCAGAAACCTCAGCTGTTTCTTCCTGATTCTAAGTATAAGTTTCCTTTTCGTTTGCATGTCTAAAGAATGAAAAATATATCCAGTCTATTTATTTATCTTTTTATAATATGAATTAATTTTATTGTTTTTTGAAGAAAATTCATGAAACCAGTAGCCAAGACAAAATTATATCAAGCATTACAGTTTGAACAAAATACTAGGAATAAGTACTTTATACAGTTTTAAAATGCACTGTTAAAAAACTTAGAAAAAGATTTAAACCTTAATATTCATGAATGAAACAAGTTTGATTTAAAATGGGGTTCAGTAGGTGCTATTCATTAACTAAGGCTTATTTTTCTATGTGTCATATTCCTTTAAGACATTATGGCTCTCCACAACTTCCTATTCCTTGTAATTCTTAGCAGTGTTTCTCCTTTTGCCAAGCCTCCTGCTACCTGTTTTGCCATCCATTTGTACAAGCACATCATCTTTCTCTCTTGTCCTGTGAGGATTAAGTTTTCCAAGCCTTCCTTCCTTATTATGTGTTCAAGAATTTTCATGTCTCTTTTTGATTCTCAGTTTAAGTGTTTTTTCATTGTCATTTTCTTTAAGTCTTACTCGTTACTTAATTCACTTACATACAAATACTCTTGGGAAATTAAATTGTCTCTTCTCCCTTCAGCTATGGGTTAAATAGCAGAACAGATTGAGCTCTACAGCTTTGGTTGGCAACTAGTCTATTACAGAAAGTAATGGCAATCTACTACGGGAAAATCTTTTGCCCAGTCAGTCATGTCTCAAAAGAGACATGATCATCCAAGTATGTATTATGTATGATAACTTAACTGACTGACTGAATTTCTCTGTCCATGGTAGTTTCAGTTTCCTTTGTTTCAGGCCAGGAAGTTTTTCTTGACAGAATCCATTTTACACATTTATAAATTTACCATTAATCCATGCATTGAATATTGTTGCTATATTTGGTTGGGTTCTTCTGCTATTTATCTCAAGTTTCTTGACTAAATCTAAAGGAGGTGTTTACCATGTAAATGATGCTGGTTTAGCAGCTCGACTTCAGTAAGTTTCTTACCATTGAATGGGGTCTCCCTCTGTCTTTTCTAAAAATATTTTTATGGATCTGCTATGATGAGCTTCTTTATCTGGTGCCCTGACCACATGAATTTACTTGTGCTACTAGATTGGCTTCTAGGTCCCACCCTTTTATCATCAAAATAGTCAAATGTAACCACCACTTGTACTCTACCAGTTTCTTTTCTTGAACTTCATGCCTGTGGAATGCCCTTCTGTATGCTTGCTTCCCTGACAGACTGGGTTCTATAGCAATGGAAATTACAAACTTGAGATTCCAAAATCAAGCAAGTACAACAATTAAAATATTTGGGAAGTGTTATAACAGTAGATGGAAAGTGGAACACCACAATCTGAAATTGAGGGATCAAAAGATGCCTTCCAATACATAAGCAAAGTATTTAGAAACAGAAAAATTTCATTAGAAACAAAGAGCACTAACTGTTATGTAATGTCAGTCCTCTTATATGACAGTGAATAATAGACAATCGCCTCATAGTTTGAGAAGAGGCTTGAATCAACCAAATCATGGTTCTATAGAATGATGCTGAGAAAGAAATGATGCTGGGAAAGAAATGAACTGAACTTGAAGATTTTTTTATTTAAATTAATGATTCTTTCATAAATAGACTGTGCATATAATTAAATTATTCATTTTTTAATTTTATAGCTATAGTTTTTGATCAGATAAAAATACAATATGGCTGACTGTCAATGACTGGCATTTATAACCTTGAATCATTCATTTACATTCATCAAATGAAAATAACAGTAATCTTTTTATGTTCATTCACAATTTTTACTTATTCATTATATTGTACAGCAAAATCAGTCTGGCCATTCATATATAATTTTCAGACATCCATTCATAAACTCCTGCATATTGGAACTAATCTTGACTAATCTTGACTAATCTTCAATTCATTTAAGCAGTGATAACATTTCGCATTCCTTAAATAAATAATTTGAATGAAAATCATGTTTGTTGATGAGTTCATACTATATTTTATTTTGCTTATCATTTCTTAATCTATGGGGAAAGCATCCAGTCATTTAATTTTAGCAATAAGAAGTCCATGCTACTTTTTTAAAATCAGTTTTACCCCAAGCAAGGTATTAAAGCTACTAATAGGCAAGGGGTTACAGGGTGTGGGTGTGGATGAATTAGGAACAGACACATGAATAGTGAACAGAAAGAGAAAAAAGTAATCAAGAGAACTTTTCAATTTTTGCAGATTAAAGTTGGCTGGAAAGCATGGAACTGGAAGGGAGTTTCATAGGTGAGAAGTGAGAGAAAATAAAACTGTTAGCATAGAACTTCTGGCTACATCCAGCCAACTCAACTGCAAATTGATCAGATTTTGATGCCTGTCTAGTACTGTGTTAGAATTCATAAAGTCTAGGTACCATAGTGAAGAGTTTATCTGAACAATTACCATGAAAGTATTTATAGAAAAGGCATAGAGCTTGAGTTTTTTTAATGGCATATCAACACCTCTGTGGGTTATTTAATGCCAAAAAGGTAGCATTTTAAGATATTTTTTTTTAATGTTTAGTTATAGTGATAAGGTTGATTTAGTCAGATTTGAATGATAATTTTTTGTTTTTATTCTTTTTTATTTTAGAAAACTGAAAATGTCTTCTAGTTTTGTATTAAAAAATGTGTTATGGTAATAATTTTTTCTTCAAAAATGTATTGTTGGTAATATTTTTCCTTCAAAAATATATATTTTTCTACAAAAGTCTATTTTTATGTATATATTTCTATAAAAGTGTATTTTTATACTTTCATAGTGTTTTGACCCAAGTTTTGGGGTTAACTATTTGCCCATAGCTGGGACCCTAACAGGTGCTACCACTCCAAGTCAGGGTGGATCTGGGAACAACAGCAATTAAAAGGTGGTTCCATGCTCCTCACAACCTCCCAGTCAGAGACCTTGCTGCCGGATGCAGTTTACTGTCATTCCCAGGAGTGAAAAGGCATAGAGAAATAATCTTATGATAATGGGTAAATGACTGAAGTTGATCCACCAGGTCAGGATCAATAATATTGTTGAGTCTTGTTTGGATTTTATCAAGGAACTGAAGATAAATAACAGTGTGAACCGACGCTCGGCTGCCTGGTCATTGATGGCTTCGATTCAGCGGCCAGTTTTCGAGTCGACTATTACAATGATGTTCTTCCCCGCCCACGCTGTAAATTTTGAACTCAAGGAAGGCGCGCTGAAATCTTGCTAGCTGTCTCTTCAGTAAGTCTTTGTTTGCTTCTTACTGAAGCTTTACGGAAACTGCTGAAGGTTGGTCTTTGTGCGTGGTGGGCAGCAACGGCGGTAATTTGTATTCTCTACCTCAGCTCGGCACAACTACTCTTTCTATCTGCAAAATCACTCCTTGTCTGTCTTTAACTCTGGTTGGCCATTTCAAACTTCATCTGCAAAATCACTCCTTGTCTGTCTTTAATTCTTTTTGGTTGATTAGCACCCAACGGCATGGCATTTATCTCAACAGGCTTCTTTACGGCTGGCACCCAACAGTGTGGCAAGTATCTCTGTCTTTGTACATCTTCAGTTAGGAAATCTATGAGATGCAGGCGAGCCTACAGTCCATATGTGGGGCAGCAATATTCTAAGCATGGACAAATGTTAGACTTATAGATATGTAAGATAGATTGAGGAGAGAAAAATTATCTCACCTGAAAAAGTGAACTGATTTTTAGTAGCCAATCTAGCAATGGATTCATTATAGTCTTTCCATTTTAATGTCAGCTGAGAATGTTAACTTCAGAAGGTGCAAAAGTCACTTTTCTGGAGGTTAGCATCAGCCATGCTGATGGAAGAGAGAGAGCGAGAGAGAGAGAGAGAGAGAGGGGGGTCTCTCTGATAATTAATAAAAAGAAGTTTATTTTTGGAGGCATTGAAAGTGACAAGTCATCATTTGACTCATTTAACAACAGTTCTGAGGTCATTTATGACATTAGCTGCCATTTTGACCTTGTCACGCTGATCAGACTTACTATCAAAGCAGGAGTAAATTTACTTGGGAGAGAAGAATAGAGAGGGCACATTAATTGTAGCAGCACAATGCAATGATCTTATGCACACAATAAAATTAATTATGTATATTGTCAAATATATATATATATATATATATATATTGTACTAGTTGTTACAATGGTTTTACTTTTCACCCGATGAGAAGCGTGCATAGCAGCTTCGAAATGAAAAAATTTTTGTGTAGTGATACTATGAATTTATAAGCCATTGTAACAACTAGTACAATATAATGCTCTACGTTGTATTGAGCACTCTTTATAAAAGTAAATGCATGAACAGCAGATAAAAAAAACCTACCAGTTCCACAACTTTGTTACAATATATATATATATATGTGTGTGTGTGTGTGTGTGTGTGTGTGTGTGTGTGTGTGTGTGTGTGTGAGAGGTACCCCCAATAAATATTGAATATCGATAATCGAAAAAATCAGGTTATAGAAGGAGTGGTCTACTTTTAATCAAATTTGATACACTCATAGACAAAGACATAAGAAACAATATTCAGAAGTTTCAAAGTTGCAGTTCTTACAATAGTGCAGAAAATCAATAATATATATATATATATATATATATAAAAGGCAAGATGTTTGTGTGTGTGTCTGTTTATCTGCCTGTATGTCTGTATTTTTTCAGCCCTTTTATTTTAGTTTTTGCTTCGAGTTTGGCTCTAAGTAGGTATAATTGTAGTTCTTAATCTCTGCCATGAGAAATTCAGTTTATGACAAAAAAAAATTATTTGATATCGATACCAGGAAATCAAAATTTGACTTACATCCATTCATTTTGCTTTCAGTCTACGGTTTCAGCTTAACTGGAAACAACTATTGGTTTTTAGTATTTTGTGCCAACATCCAAAGAATCTGAGCTCCAGGACCATGGATTACTTTTAAAGCTTTTATTACTCCCTAGCAACGCCGGCTATACTGCTAGTATATATATATATATATATATATATATATATATACCATTTGAAATATATACGGGTCTTCTATTGGGGATCACTTTATAAATAATCCGAGTTGTGCTGCTGATTTTAGTGTTAACTGGTTTTCTGTTTTTGCTAGAGTATCCTCGTTGTTCCATCTGTTTATCAGATCCAGGCAACCTTCTCTTTGTAAAGAAAGGGAGTGTTGAGCTTGCTTTGCTGGGTCCCAAACATCTTTAGATGTAATAACCTTTATTTTATTTTTTCCCTGTCTGTTCATTCACATCATCCACGATAGACTTTCTTCTCATAATTTGTTTCCCTGTTTACAGTTCTGATGAGAGGGGATGAAACCGGTTGACTGGTGTCTTTTGTTTTAAAATTTATCATGGCTCATAGTAAAATATTTTTTTGCCTTTAACACCATAATACATTTCTGTACTGTCAAAAATATATTTAAATATATATGTATATATACTAGTAACACTAGGTATCGAAATCTTAGGAAACATTGGAATAGTGAAAGATGTCTTCAACAAAGCTAAGCAAAGTATTAAGAAACAGGAAAATTTTGTTAGGAACAAAGAAAAGAGGGCTGAATTATTTAATATCAGTCTTCTAATATGATAGTGATTGCTGAGCAATCTTCTCACAGATTAGGAAAGTCAAAGCAACAGGGATAGAGTTCTACAGAAAGATACTGAGAATATAGTGGACTGAACATGGTAATAACAAAGAAATTATAAGGAAAATTAAAACAAAAAAGATCCTTATATTTAGAATCAGAGAGAGAGAGAGAGAGTTGAAATTTCTAGAACACATTATGAGGAAAGAGGGTTTAGAGAATTTGACACTCACAGCAAATATTGAAGGCAAGAAGAACAGAAGGTAAGCATCAAGAGACCTACCTAAGGAGTATGAGTATATGGATAGTAGAACAGGGACTTAGAGGGATGGTGAAAAGACAAATATTACTATGAGCTGCAAAGGGTAGGAAGTTGTGGAGAGCCATGATTGCTTATATCCTGCAGAGACACTGCATAAAAAAGATGAACAAGAACAAGAAAAAACTGAGGACACTTCTCAGTTTAAATTTGGAATCAGTGTAATTGATTCGAAAACTTTATATTTTTAGGAATAACCAAGCACATACAAACTGCATGCATATGAATTTTAGCTGTACACAAAAGCATAAGAAAGCATACGACAAGGTATTCCTGACCATGTGAATACTCCTGACATGCTAGGGCAAATTTGAGTACAAGTTCACAAACTATATAATTTTCATTTTTAAATCAATTCACCCTAAGCAAGACGATAATGCCAAAAGCACTCAAGGGGCTACTGGGATTGAAAGAAAATGAGAAGACTTTAAAATGAACCAGAAACCCAATCCTAAATGGGAAACAAGGGATAAACCTCTACTCCTGTTCAATAGAGAGGGGAAATGTGTGAACTGTATGATAGGCAGATCTATCTACACCTATTGAGGTAAAAAAGACAAATAGTAAATAAAAATTTAGGTGGGGATGCTAAAAGTTTTTTCTAAAAAACAACCACTTTTGGGTTTTTTGTTTTTTTGTTTTTTTTTTTAATCGTATTACCCCGAGCAAGGCAGTAATGCCACTGATGTGCAGGGGGCTATATAAGAGTAAGAAAATTAAATAGAAAGAGAGTAAAGAGAATGACAAACCAGGTAAGGATGGGAATACAGGTGTAATGACAGTTGCAAAGGTAGAGAGAAAGGAAAAGTGGTGCAGAAAGAACTAGAGTCAAGTGGTTAAGAGATGGGTATTGATAAAATTCCTGGGGGTTGTAGCCATCAGAAAAGCAAGAATATGAAAGAGAGTTCCACTGGTGGGAAGTGTGAGAAAAGAAACTACTGGAGTAGAATTGTCATCTGCATTTGGTTGCTCTAACTGTGAATGGGTGGGACCCAGTTGCCAGTCTGGTTGCACGAGTAAACACCTGTGACAGGGGCACCAGTGACTTAAGTTCGTTGGAGCAGAAGCCATGAAAATATTTATAGAACAGACAGAGGGAAGCCACATCCCATCAGTGAGAAAGTGACTGGAGTCGAGCAGCCAAGTTGGTGCCTATCACTTTACTGATTCTCCTTTAAAGCCTGTCAAGAACACTGAGATGAACAATGGGGGAAAAGCAGAAAATACAGTGTATACTGAACTTACTTTAAAAGATCTACCATTACATTCATCATACCCCTGCATTTATGGTTTCTCAAACACGAATATCGTTAAAACAGAATTCAGTAATACTGTGGACGTTTTTTCTTAGCTGCAGCGTTTTCATTTTAGCTAAGATATCAAAGAAGAAGCAGACAAATAAAAAGTAAATAAAATTTCAGATTTTAGGCAGAGTCATCAGAAGTAAAGAAGTGAAATTGACTTTAGAAAGAACCAGAAACCTTATATTCAACAAGAAACAAGAGATAAACCTCTAATTTTTCTCAAAAGACCAGAGAACAATGTGAAAACTTAGACACTTAATTAAATATAAGCTTCTACCACAGTAACAGAATTTTTATTGTTCAGCAGTATAGAAAAGCAAGGATATATGGGTGCTGTAATGGATAGTGGCTCAGAATAGGAAATTGGAGTGCTGAGTTCAAATTCCAGTCAAGTTTGATATATTAACTTACATATAAATATGCTTGGGAAAGATTTACATCCGTCATTTCTCCACCAGTTATAGTAGGACGTATATCTGAAAAAATCATTATCTCCAAAAACTTGTTGATGCAATGCTCCTCTTGCACACTAATAAAAAAAAATTATTCTTACAATTCCAAATATGTTTTGGCTTACCAAAAAAAGTCTATTTGATAAACAAAGGGTTAAGCTGTAAAAAACGACTGAATAAAATCAATTGTTATAGAAAAGCAAGATTTGTTTTTCCTTTATTGCATCTTTACAAGACTTTCGTAACGTATGACATGCATGACTCCAGACCCATTCAAGAATATCTACACTCTTAGCTGTATACAACCGCTTCCTAAGATCAATGATCAAAAAAAAGGCTTTGAGAGTGAGTGAAACCTGAGCTTCTTGGCAAAGATCATCCATCTTTGAACATTGTGAACTGGCTCTACAGAATCACAAAGAACTGTACCAAATAACAGAAATCACATCATTTGAGGACTACCAACATCAGCAACACCTAAAATGGATAGCACATGTAACTAGAAAGGAAAATAAGGACATATTCAAGATGTTAACATTTCACACTGCTTCAAATAAAAGGTTAGAAAAAAAAAACAATCAAATAATGGAAAGAGCGATAACAGCTTCAGAAACCCATTTTGCCTGAAATAAATATCAAACAAAAGCAGTACCAGCTGCTTGGTCAATGAATGCCAAATGTTTCCTTATAGGGAAACAGCTAGTATTACCATTATCATTCAGTTATTCATTCAGTCAGGTACCATAGGTGATATACATTTGGACAATCATGTCTTGAAAAAGACATGACTGACTGGGCAGAAGATTTTCCACAGTAGGTTGCCATTACTTTCTGCAGTAGACTGGCTGCCAACCAAGGTTACAGAACCCAATCTGTTCTACTATTTAACCCATAGCTGGAGAGAGAAGAAATGGATTCATACTTTTCCCAAAGATATATATGCTTGATTGAATGCAACAAACTCAACTGGAATTTAAACTCAGGTCTTCGATTTCTCATTCTGAGCTGATATCCACTGTGTCATTACCATTATACCATATTTTAATATATCCACAGCTTAATGACATAAAAGTAAAATTTAATAATATATTATATACCATAGAAGGGAGGTCATCAGAACAATTACCATGAAAGTATTTATAGAAAAAGTACAAGGAGGCTACATCACATATAACAGAAATCACATCCCTTGCGGACTATCAACAGCAGCAACACCTAAAATGGATAGCACATGTAACTAGAAATGGAAATAAAAACATATTAAAGATGTTAACATTCCATACTGCTTCAAATAAAAGGTTTGGAAAGTAACTGTGGGAAAATGACTGAAGCTGAGATGCCACATCAAGACCAATAATATTGCTGATTCTTCTTTGGATTTTTCAAGGATCTCTAAATATATAGTGGGAACATCAGACCATATGTGGTAATTTAAAGCAAGGATGAATGATAAACTTATAAATATACAAGATAGATTCTGGAGGGAAAACTGTCTAGCACAATATGTTAAACCAACTTTCTTAACAGCAGACCGAGGAATTGATTCAATAGAGTTGTTCCACATTTTCATGGTCTCAGTAGTGAAGTTGCTTAAGATTTAGTAAAATTTAAGTGCAGCTGCTTAGAAATGAGTTGTTCATAAAAAAATGTAAAAAATGTAATATTTTTTTATATATTGTGTAACACACAACACACACTCATTAACATCCGCAAAACTGTGAATGCCCAAAACTTGAAAGACAAAAATGATATTTAAAGATTTAGAGACCTTAATTTAAAAAATATTAATAATTATCATTGGATGAGAGGTCATTAACTTGAATTTACTCATTAAGACATGTTAGGTATCACATAGGACACAAACTTGGAATGGTAGGATGAATTTTTTTTTACTTTTTTTATTTTTTTATGATCACAAGGTAAGGGTGTGCTGTAAAGGGGGGTTGAATTGAACATACTCATTAAGATAACTTAGATATCAGGCAGGACCCAAACATGGAATTTGGGGGCAAGTGTTTTTTTTTGTTTTTTTTTTAAATTTTATTTAGTATTACTAAATGTATGAGACCCAAACTTGGAATTTGGGGGAAAGTATTTTCTTTTTAATTTTTTTAAAATTTTGTTTAGCATTACTAAATGTAAGAGATATCAGGCAAGACCCAAACTTGGAATTTAGGAGCAAGTATTTTATTTAAATTTTTATTGATTTTATTTAGGATTACTAAATGTATAAGATATCAGGCAAGACACAATCTTGAAATTTGGGGGCAAGTATTTCATTTAAATTTTTTAAAAATTCTATTTAGGATTACTAAATGTATGAGGTAGGGGTTCTGAAAAGTAGGACTGACCCACTTCCTAAACTCACTCTCCTGATGTTTACTCATTCAAATACTGATTAGTTGTGGGTCAGGCTGAAAAATTTTCAGCACCCCTTCATAAAAATGTTATGACTAGACAGGGGGAAGAAGAGTTCATTTCCTCTCCACCCACCCCTAACACACACATGCATACTTAATAACCAGTATACCCCTTTGTGTCTTATTTGCTATCATTGTACATATACAGGATATTAAGTTCTTGAGTGGGATAAAGTGGGGGTGCAGTCACATGTGCTTGGGGGATAGGGGAGGGTAGATTGAAGCCACTTAAAATCAGGCACTCTTCATAAATGGTTCACACATTTGGAGAATTTCCTTTCAGTGAACCAAAACCAGAATCATGGCCCACTTCCATTTCTTCCCTTAACCTCCTCCTTTTCACCTATTAACCTTTTCTTAATCCACCTCTAACTTTCCCCCACTTCTTTCCTCCTCCCCCTTCATTTTATTTTTCTTCTTCCTCATCTTTTCTCAGCCTCCTCATCATTTTTATTCCCTCTTTTCTAATCTTACCCCCCAACTTTCATCCATTTATTCCCACTTCTCATCTTTCACACTATTTTTCCTTCATATGACTCCCCACCTCCACATCTTTTTTCTCATTCTCCCTTTTCTTTATTTCACCTTTTCTTTCCTTCGAACTCACCCATTTTATTTTTCTTCTTCCCATCTCTCTGCTGTTTTACTCCCACTCTGCTTTTTTTTATCACCTCTTTTCTATTTTACTCCAACCGTCTCATCTTCCTTCCTTCCTTTCTCTTTCATTCATTTCAACCTTCTACTTTCAATCTTTCCTCCTCTCTCCTCTAATTTTATTTTTCTTCTTACTCATCATTCCTCTTCTTCATCTTTATTCCCACATAACATTCAGACAATTTCTACATAATTCATGTTCAGAAAAGAACAAAATCATAGGAACACAATCAAATAAAAAGCTTTCAAACAAAACTTGTATAAAAGAGAGATTGCTCTTGAAATACACAAATAGAATTTTGCAACAAAAATAAAGTAGATATAATAGTCAATTAATAATGCTGATCTCAATTTAATCAAATTTTAATACCAATGCCCACCAAGATTATTTTTAAGTCTGCCCACATATTCTCCAAATTAGAAGTTGCTTTACTCTGATTGGTCCACATTGTACATACAACAATGCCTCCTTGATTAAACCTTTTAAAACCATTCAATTTAAAATAAACCACATCACTTGACAAGACACAAGAAGTGTCGAAACGAAATAGCTACTTTTGTAGTGATATTGTAACATATCCATGTTATAATTTCTGAATATATATATATATATATATATATATATATAGTTCTGAATTAATTGTACATTGCGACATGGAAATTTCTATGTTTCGGGATAGATTCTCATCATCAGGCAATGTTGATGTTGGTTGTGCAGATGATTTACATTTAAATGACAAAAACTTTTCTTCCCACATACATACACAGCAAACCAAAGGTTTTTGTCATTTAAATGTAAATCATCTGCACAACCAACATCAACATTGCCTGATGATGAGAATCTATCTCGAAACGTAGAAATTTCTGTGTCACAATGTACAATTAATTCAGAACTATATAATTATATTAAGCTCTATAATATCTATTATATTGAGCACTGTTCATAAAATAAATGCTGGGGCACTCAAAATAGTAAAACCTTGAGTCCTCTTCACCTGGAATTATACATGTGTGTGTGTGTGTGTGTGTGTGTGTGTGTGTGTGTGTGTGTGTGTGTGTGTGTACATTGTATATAACATGCTAAAGTCTGCCTTCCTCTATCGAGCACCCATAGCTCACAGGTAGAATTGCCGACTGATGTCAATTCAGTTGGGTTTCAATCCTGCCTAGAAGCAATCGGATGTCTAACCGTACTGATGAGCTGTGATATAGCGAAATGAATCTGTCTACGGATGAGTATATATATATATATATATATATATATATATATATATATATATATATGATTAAAATAAGTAAAGAACAGGTACAAAAAAAGTCTCTTTAATCTAATGTGTTTCAATTTAATAAGCTGCTTCAAAGATTTTTTTAAAGATGAATGATTTTTTTTTTTAAATTTCATTTTTCAAAAATCCAAAGAAACAGTATATTGATTGAGGTTTGATTTCATTGGTCAAATACACATATAAACTGGCGTAAGATTTTTTCTTTTTTTCCTCTACATTAAAAATGTCCATCTACTGCTTTATTATACCTGACATGTATTTGACCAATGAAATCAAATCTCAATCAACATATTGTCTCTTTAGATTTTTGAAAAATTAAACCTTTTTTTAAATCATTTGTCTTTAAAAAATCTCTGAAGAAGCTTCTTAAATTGAAACATGTTAGATTAAAGACACATTTTTCCTACCTGTTCTTTACTTATTCTATTCATCTTTCTTCCATTTTACTCCCCCTTCCCATTTTTATTTCATTTTACACCTCCTTCTCATCTTTATTCCATTTTACTCCCCCTTCCCATCTTTATTCCATTTTACACCCTGTTTCCATCTTTATTCCATTTTACACCCTCTTCTTATCTTTCTTACATTTTACTCTTTCTTCCATTTTACTCCCACTTGTTAACTTTCTTCCATTTTACTCCCTCTTCTCATCTTTTTTTCTGTTTTACTCCCTCTTCTCAGCTTTCTTCCATTTGATTCACCCTTTTTATCTTTCTTTCATTTTACACCCCATTTCCATCTTTATTCCATTTTACACCCTCTTCTTATTTTTCTTACACTTTACTCTTCCTTCCAGTCTTTCTTCTATTTTACTCCCACTTGTTAACTTTCTTCCATTTTACTCCCTCTTCTCATCTTTTTTCTATTTTACTCCCACTTGTTAACTTTCTTCCATTTTACTCCCTCTTCTCATCTTTTTTCTATTTTACTCCCTCTTCTCAGCTTTCTTCTATTTGATTCACCCTTTTTATCTTTCTTCCATTTTACTCCCACTTCCCATCTTTATTCCAGTTTATTACCTCTCCTACTCTTTCTTCCTACTTCTCTCTTTATTTCATTTCAATCTCTCTTCACTTCTTTCTCTCCCTCTCTCTCCTCCATTTTATTTTTCTTCTTACTCATCTTTTCCCTGTTTTAATCTCCCTTATCTTTCTCTCCAGCTTTCTTCTATTTTATTCCTCCCCTTCATCTTTATTCCCATTTTTCTTTTCCTCCATTTTATTTTTCTTTCTCTACTTTTCTGTCTTTCCTTCATTTTACATATTCTCTTTCTCCTTTTTCTCCTCCACCTTCTTCAATTTGTTATTTTTTACCAGCAAGTCTCTTCATTCTTCTCTTTTTTACCATACACATACTTTTCCTCCCCTTCAACCTCCTCCACCTATGCTTAAATCTTCATTGTGACATTTAAAAAGGAATTAAGTTTCCATATTTATGAAAATGAAAGGGCTATCATCGGAACAGTGATAATTCAAATAATTAACTTTCTCGTCTTTCTGACCCAAACATCCTCCATTTTTATATTTTTCCTCACTCTTAAATAATGGTCCATTATTATATCGCCAAAGCACAAATTCTTTGTAGTATATCAACCAAATCTGAAACATCTCATTTTTTTTTTTTTTGAGGTAAGGGGGTATTGAACTATGTCATATTTTAAAAAAATGGCAGTTCTGTTTTGTAGTCAAGAAAGTATAGGTGTACTTATAAAGTTTTTCTAGTCAGACAGTTTCTGGGATATGTTTTATGTGAGAGATGATAATTTAAAAAAGAAAGCTTTCAGAGATTAACTTTTAGGAGTATAGATATAGCTGAGAATGAGACTGGACAAAAATCGTGTTAGCAACTGGGGATGTAATCCTATCTTATTCTCTTGCTAGAATAGCTTTTAGAAGAGAGGAATGTTGGTCATAGCCTCATAAAGGTCAGATGCCAAAACAAACAGTTTCTAGTCTTATCTCAAATCATTCCAGGTGCATACACACACACACAAACACATGCACAAACATGCACACAAACACACACACACAAACATTTACCAACATCAATCTGCAAAATACTTATGGGATATATGACCATAACAGACTCATCCAGATGCAAAAATACAGTTAAAAATAATAGAAAAATTAATAAAAAGAGAAGAAACCAACTCAAAGTAATATTTTTTTTTATTTAATGTGCGTTGTGGTACAGTGGATATCGGCTCGGAACGAGAAATCGGGGAGCCGAGTTCAAATTCCAGTTGAATCCATTGTATTCACTTACGCGCAAATACCCTTGGGAAAGGTATTAATCCGTCTCTTCCTTCCAGTTATGGGTTAAATAGCAGGACAGATTGGGTTCTATAGCCTTGGTCGGCAACCAGTCTACCACAGAAAGCAATGGTACCCTACTGCAGGATAATCTTCTGCCCAGTCAGTCATGTCTCTTTCGAGACATGATCGACCAAGCGTGTATCACGTATGGCACTTAACTAACTGACTGATCACCCCAAGCAAGGCAGTAATGCCACTGATGTGCAGGGGGCTACGTAATAGTGAAAAAATTGGAAAAGAGAAAGCTGGAAACCACATCCTAAACAGGGAGCAAGGGATGAGCCTCTTCACCTATTCAATAGACGTGGGTGGAGTGTGAACCGGGCGATAGTTAGATCTATAGAACATGGCCAAAATGGTCTTACCATGTTCAGAAATTAAAAACATTCTAATTTCTATATATGCATAAAAAACAATCTACATCTTCAGTTAGACAAAAAAAAAAAGTCCTTGATAATGGCTGATATATAATCAGAAATGCTTGGATCCACAGGTCATTTAGACAGTTTTTTGCAGAATGTCTTAGACAATCATTTTGGGCACTTGATGTGATACAATATTTAACAAGCTTGTCTCTTTAGAATCATTACAATTGAGCAGTGAGTTGGATCCTCACTAGGTGTCCCATATTGTACCATGTCTAAGCTACACTTAGAAAATCACCTCTGTGTCCAGAAAAGAAATCACTTAAATGAATGCAAGAAAAATACAATAAAGAGCTTAATGGAAGTACCTTGTCAGTAATCTTTCTTTTTTTTTTTTTTCAATCATTTCACCTCGAGAAATGCAGTACTGCCACTGATGCACAGGGGGCCACATAAGAATAAAAAGTTTAGACAGGAGAAGAGTGAAGAGAAAGATGAACCGGTTACAGGGGATATCAGAGAAAGAGCAAGAGAAGGATGGAAACACAGGTGTGAAGACAATTGCGAAGGTGGAGAGAAAGGAAAAGAACAAGATATACGGGGTGATATAGAAAGGACTGGTGTCAAGTGGATAAGAGATGGATATTGACATTGCATTTAAATTCCTGGAGGTTGTAGCCATCAGGAAAGTAAGTAGATGGAAGGGAGTTCCATAGGCAGAAAGTGTGAGAAAAGAAGCTGATGGAGTAGAATTGTTGACTGCATTTGCTTCAATTAAACTTGTATAAAAGAAGGATTGCTGCTTAAATACAAATTATATATATTAGATATGCTACAACATACCTAAGAAGAAGACTCGTGTTACATCTTTCTCACTATAACCTAATTAAGTCTAGTTTAAATACACATGGAGATCTACCAGTAAATCTGTAAAATGCTCATCGATAATACAAATATAATAGCCTCATCCATATGTAACAAAAGGCTAAAAATAATGGAAGCATTATTAATAAAAAGAAAAAGACCAACACTCAATAATATCAATTATAAATACAGCCACAATGTGCTGACCATGTTTGAGAAATGAAATATTCCTATGACTCTAAATACATGGATAAAACAATCTATACATACAGTTAAAAGTAAAAATGAAAGTATAGCCAAAAGTGCTCAGATATGCTGAACATTCAGACAATTTCTGCATAATTTATGTTCAGAAAAGAACAAAATTATAAGAACACAATCAAAATTGAATATAATCAAATTCCAGTTGATTTCTTTGCATTCACTTATGCACAAATGCCTTTAGGAAAAGTATGAATCCATCTCTTCTCCCTCCAGCTATGGGTTAAATAGTAGAACAGATTGGGTTCTGTAGCCTTCATTGTATTATTTTAAAACTCCCCAACAATCCTTCAAAAGAGTGAAAAACTGTCAAACGCTAAAGTCTCTGTTTTAAATCATTTTACTTGTTTTTCATTTAATTCTAAAGAAATGTTAATTCCTTTGAAAATATTTATACCAAATGGAACAAATATAGTATGGTCTGATGAAATGAGCTAATTTAGCTCATAGAAATGAATAATAATTTATAACCAAAACTTGCATAAAAGCAGGATTGTTTCCCAAAACTTACAAATATTTAGCGTATCAAGGTAGCAAAAAATATTTAGCGTATCAAGGTAGCAAAAAATATTTAGCGTATCAAGGTAGCAAAAAATATTTAGCGTATCAAGGTAGCAAAAAATATTTAGCATATCAAGGTAGCAAAAAATTTTCTAAAAATATAATTTTAAATATAACAGACAATGAATGTCTATTATGTCTAATCATGAGCCATTCTAAACATTTTATTTTGGCTTTAATTTCAGGTGAAAATAAAGACAAAAAATTGTCCAACATTAGGATATTTTTTTATTATGCTAGTTCTAAGCTTTCAGCTCACATGAGCCATCTTCAGTTAACATTAATGGTTCTGTTAACATTTTGGCCTCTCATGCATTGTGACTTCATAGAACTAGATTACAAATTTATAACCTGTGCCTACTATTCAGTGACTGTTTTTATCACATAGCAATGTTTTATGGCAACACAAGATAATATCATCTTTGATGGTGAATGTCTTTATGTTAACGTCCCTGTAACCTCTCTGTCCTAGTTTTGTTTTTGAGGGTTAATCAATCTCGTTTGCAGTTTCTTATCAAAGTTGGGCTTGTGGTCTTTAAAAAGTAAGTATGCAAAAACAGAAATAGGACTTATCCCTAAAAATATTATTAAAAACATAAAACTTATCTCAAAAATATAATTAAAAATATAACTGATCATATACAAGAATCGTCAGTTATCAATCTGCGGAAAGATTCTGCAGATACAATTAAATGGTTGAAGAACATTCAAAACAAAGATAAAGTGACCTTCATCCAGTTCAACATCCATATCAAAAAGTCTATTGTTGGATAGTCTGCATTTCACGAAGAACTTTATGAAAATTACTGCTAAAGAATCCAAAATTATATTCACCTCTAGAACATCAGTATTATCCAATAATAATTCTATGTGGATAAAAAGCCTTGGTGATAACTTTGAGGTCCCTATGAGTGCATTTGATTCTGCCCAAATCACAGATTTGGTAGGAATTTATATCCTAAACACCCTTAGCAGGATAGTCCAAAAAAATATGGCTATACAGGGATGACGGACTTATCATTATCCCTAAAAGTAATGGTCCACTATCATTTTGGATAGAAAAGAAATTAATTAGGGCCTTTAAATTGCTCAGATTTAAGATAGATGTTTCCCACAATTTAAAAAATAGTCAACTTCTTAAATATTACTTTAAATTTGTCAAACAATACATTTAAACCCTACCAAAAAAATGATGAAGCCTCAACCTACATAAATGTTTTCTCCAACCATCCTCAACAAATAATCAAACAAATCCCTGCCATTGTAAATGCTAGGATCAACACATTATCATATAATAAAAAAATATTCAATGAAAATAAGATCTCTTAAAATCTTGCCCTCAGAAAAAGTGGCTTCAAACAGGAATTACAACACATAGAACCCCCAATGAAGGTACCTGAACAAATAAACCCAGAAATAGAAAAAGAAGAGTATGATGGTTCAATGCCTCTTTCTGTCAACTATCTAATATTAATATTGGGCAACATTTTCTGAAACTGAGTGATAAACATTTCAAGCAGAACAACCCACTAAGTAAGATTTTCAATAAAAAAACATTAAAAATTAGTTATTCCTGCACGAACAACATTAATAGCATCATCAATTCACGCAATAACAGTATACTGAATAAATTTTATAACGATCAACAAACAGATAATACAATCTCTTGTAACTGTAGAGTCAAAAACGAATGCCCAGTTGGAGGTATATGCAGATCCGAACAAGTCATATACCAAGCAACCATTTATCCTAGTGAACATAGAAATGAGAAAAAAGTATATATAGAAATTTCTGCTGGACCATAGAAACAACACCTATTTAATCCTAAGCTATCTTTTTTTAAACCCCACCTAAAGTATCAAACCACTCTCTCAAAACATTTCTGAGAATTAAAAGACAGAAATCTCTCCCCACACATTGAATGGAAGATTATAGGGAAATATCAAGCCCTCAATAGCTTCAGAAACAAATGCAATTTGTGCTTAAACAGAAAGATTAGAATTATCAAATTCAGAGAAACTACACAATTATTAAATCGAAGAAATGAAATAATTTTCAAATGCCATCATAAAAATAAATTTAAACTATCTAAACATGAAGGAAAAACTTGAAGCAACTGAAATATGGTTCTACAGAAGGATGCTGTGAATCTCATGGATCAAGCATGTGAGCAATGATGAGGTCTTGGAAATGATGGAAACAAAAAGGAAATTAATACTGAGCATCAGGAACAGACAGCTGAATTTCCTGGGACACATAATGAGGAAGGAGGGCCTGGAGAACCTGATACTAACAGGCCAGATAGAGGGAAAAAGAGACAAGGGAAAGCAGTGGATAACATATTTGAAGGGCCTGAGCAGGTGGATGACTGAACGAGGATTGCACGGTGTAACAAGAGAAGGCGTGCTCAGAGCTACCAGGGATAGGGAAATGTGGAAAGCCATGATTGCCTACATCCTGAAGGGACAGGGCACATAGAAGATGAATACATAAAATCTTAGAATTACCCTGTTCTTTTCACACTTGCCGATTCATTTATATCTTACGTTGATCATTCATTGGAGGAATTTATGAATTGAAGAAGTGAAGGTGAAAATCTGCCATTTCATGGGTAGACATGTCAGTGTATGTATGCACTAACTCTATATTTTTTCATGTATGAATTTAAGAATGTCCTATTTTGTACTGTGTGATTGTAAATGTATTTTAGTATAAATATTTCACATGTATAAGGGTGCACCTAACTGTAATGTTATATATAAGGTTATTTCATGTATATGGGTGCACCTAATTATGTGAATGTTCCGTATATGTAGTTGCACCCAAGTATAATTATAGATACATGTATGACTAGGTGTATTATTGTGTGTATATTCCCTGCATATGGGTGCATCTAATTATAAGTATACTCCATTTATAAGAGTGCACCTAATTATTTAAAGGTTTTTCGTGTATATGGGAGAACCTGATTATATGTCTGTTGGCATTAATCTTGGATTAAGGATGTAGTCGATTGTACCCTCCTGAATTGATTATACCCTCCTGTATTGATCAGTTTACTCATGTATCTACATGTTGATATCAAAATCCAAATGATATATGCTGGTATATGAATGTAACATTTGTTATGATGTATGAAATAGGAAACATACCACCTCATTTGGGGGGAGAAGAGTGGACATGTATGTGTATACAAGCTCACAATGTTCTTACATACACACACAGATATATATATATATATATATATACACACACACTGATCTGCTCTCCATAGATATGTGAGTATGTGAACAAAATCATTATATATGGATATAAATGGGTCGATGGATGTATGAATAATACATTTGTATGTACACATATATATAAGTACAGGCATATACACATATTAGTTCTTATAAGCGAGTATACAACAAAAGGTGAGAGAGAGCAAAGATAAAAAATTAATAGATATACATTAAAAAGTTTGTTTATGGATATATATATATATATATATATATATATATATACACACACATGGATCTGCTCTCCATAGATATGTGAGTGTGTGAACACAATAATTATATGTGGATATATATGGATGGATGAATGGGTGAATGCATGTATGAGTAATACTTTTGTATGTACACATACATATAAATACAGACATGGCTGAAGGGAAATATATGTATGTATGTGTGTAAGTATGCAAATATATGCATATCTTGTGAGTATATGTGAGAATTGTTAGTATAGTTGAGCAAATATATGTTACTACTATTTATATGTGTGGAAATCCGGTTTTCATAAAAATATATATCTGAGTGTGGGAACAAAAGATTTGTATGTGAGCATGTATGGATGTGTGTCTGTGGGTATATGTACGTATTAGCACAGATGCATTTGTATGTGCATATGTAGATGTATGGGCATGTGTGTATGTGGATATAAATAAGTATACGTGATTGTGTTAATATGTAGGGTTACACATATATACATATACATGGGCTTATAAGTGGGTGTGTACTGAGCTTATGGTCACTATCCACGAAAGATGACCCCTTTTTGACCGGTCTAGAGATCCCCAACTGAGATAATGCTAAAGTCTTTGTTTTAAATCATTTTACTTGTTTTCCATTTCATTCTAAAGAAATGTTAATTCTTTTGAAAATATTTATACTGAATGGGACAAATATAGTATGGCCTGATGAAATGAGCTAATTTAGCTCATAGAAATGAATTATAATTTATAAGCAATCTAAATGATGTGTTGAGTTTTCCTTTATATATATATATATATATATATATAGTAAATTTAGTGTATCGAGGCAACAAATAATTTTCTAAACATATACTATTAAATATAAGAGACAATGAATGTCTATTATGTTTAATCATGAGCCATTCTAAACGTTGTAGTTTGACTTTAATTTCAGTTGAAAATAAATACAAAAATTCTCCAACATTTGGATAATTTTTTATTAATTTGGTTCTAAGCTTTCAATTCACATGAGCCATCTTCAGAGAGGTCACCAAGATGGTAACACAATAACATCCACCATCACCGACGATTTTATTTTGCATTGACATAAAACTTTGCTAATATATATTAATGCATGTGTCTAATTTTGCATTATTTTCAAACTCCCCCAACAATCCCTCAAAACCGTGAAAAACTGTCAAAGCCTTAGGAGCACATATCCTAATTTACAGAATATCCACTGAGACAACTCTTTTTTGCACATGCATGTCTTTCCCACGCCTCAGTAAAACTTTACAACAATGAATCAAATTCCCACACATTGTAAAACAATTACACAATAAACATTCTCAGAAGTTTGTGCAAATTATGTTTAAGTCATTCTCCTGTATTATGGAAAATTAAAAGTGACTTCAAAAATGTTACTCTCATTTATTTTCTACTAAATATCGCAAGAAGATAAAAATTAACAAAAAAGTATTAATTATCAATTAAAAAAATAAAAGTGGAAATTATCAATGATAGCAAAGCCCACAGGCTACTGTTATGATGTAACTAAACTTGACAAAAATATAATTTCTGTCTGAATTTCTAAGATGAAGAGATATCATTATTTGCACTATTTCAATGCAGACTGTTGTCCTCATCTTTATTGTTGTTATCTCAAGAACCTTGGCACTAAGCATCATCACAACCAACAATATGTATATCTATATACACTATCGGCCATAATTATTAGGCCACCCCAGTATTTAAAAAAAATGATGTATTTCATACTATTTTTTAGTATTTATTGCCAAGTGAATAATTGTAAATGAAAATAGATTGGTTCTTTTGTTAATATTGCACAATAACATGTGCATCAAATGAATTTATAAATACTTAATAATTACCAATATTGCAGTTTCATCAATGAAAGAAGGAAGAAAATTTAGGGTGATTCGGACGAGTTCATCTTTGCTTTCTTGCCTTGTAAAAATTTTGCAAAATAATATAAACAAAAGAACCATCCTATTTTTATTTAGCAATAAATACTAAAAAATAGTATGAAATACATCATTTCTTTAAAAAAAACTGGGGTTGCCTAATAATTATGGCCGGTAGTGTATATACACACATATACTCTCACAAATATCCTCAAGCATACGTGCACAGATATATATATAATATACAATAAAAAAACAGAATTCAGGAAGACGTAAGATAGCGATTGACATTGCATTTAAATATTTGAAGATTGTAGGTGTCACGGAAGAAAGAAATTGGAAGAGAGTTCCATAGGTGAGAAGTACGAGAAAAGGAATTATTAGAATAGAACTTACGGTTAAATGAGGTATTTCAACAGTAAAATGGTGAGAGTTAATGTCCATCTAGCTGTACGCTTAAATTCATGCGATTAAGATGCCAAGGAGGAGAGATCATTTCTTTAAAAACGGGGAGGGGGGGACTTATAATTATGGTCAGTAGTATATATAAGTGGACATTGAGGTCATGATAGTTTGTTTCATGCTTAAATGCAGTCTTCATGGCCTGAAAATTGTGTTTAAGCATAAAACATTGTAATGACTTTTTTTTTCTTTTTTTTTTTAATCGTGTCACCCCAAGCAAGGCATTCCACTGCCACTATAGTGCAGAGGGTTACACAGAGCGATTGGGTATAGGAAATGTCAGAAGGAGGGTGATAGACGACTTAGGATGTACAGAGGGAGAGAGTTGGGGAGGGTGGGTGTGAGTTAGTGTGTTAGGAGGTGTCTATTGACCTTACATTTAAAGTCCTGGAGGTTGTAGCTGTCGGGGAAGCAGGCATGCAGTAGGGAATTCCACAGGCAGGAAGTGCAAGGAAAGAAGCTGTTGGAGTAGAAATTGCGGTTACATTTCATCGGTTTCACTGTAAGAGGGTGGGACCTAGTTGCTAATCTAGTATCTTGTGCAAATTTACATCTAGGGGGCACCAGTGATTTAAGTTCATCAGAGCAGAAGCCATGAAAGTATTTATAGAAGAGGCACAGGGAAGCCACGTCACACCAGTGAGAGAGAGACTGCAGGCGGTCAGCCAAGTTGGTATCGATCACATTACAGATTCTTCAATGTATTTTGTCAAGAACCCCAAGAAGAATAGAAGGGGTACCTGACCAGATGTGGCTGCAACCTTTTCGGGTTATTTATCACTGGAATCTAAATATTTTGAACACAATTTTAGGGCTTCAATTATAGATAAGATGTATTATTAGTAATTCTACTATATTTAATATAAAATGTATTGCTGGTCAGTTTGCTTTTAAAATGTATTGTTGATTTTACCATAAATAGGCATTGTTAGTATTTCATTATAAATATATATTGTTAGTAATTCCTTTTATATAAAAATGTATTACTGAAGGAACAAAAAGTATAAAAGGAGAAAAGACAATAAAAGAACAGATATTAAAGAAAATTCTCTTTTCCAATCTTTTCACTCTTTATTTATTTATTTTTTTTTCAATTGGAGTAGATAGACTAAACTATCGCCCGGTTTACACTCCACCCACATCTATTGAACAGGTGAAGAGGCTCATCCCTTGTTTCCTGCTTAGGATGCAGTTTCCGGTTTTCTCTTTTCCAATCTTTTCACTCTTACATAGCCCCCTGCGCATCAGTGGCGTTATCGCCTTGCTTGGGGTGATATGATTAAAAAAAAAAAATGGTGATGGTGACTAAGGTTACATTTATATTGAAAAACAGAAATGGCAGGGAAGCAAGAAACCAGAACAGAGTTTCACGGGTGAGAAGTGTGTTGAATAAAAAACTATTAGAATAGAACTAACAGTTACATCGAGCTATTTCAACAGTAAAATGATTATACCTAGTTGCCCATCTACTGCTACTGTGGCTATAGGGAGATGGTTAATGTTTATTGGTTTGGCCTTGTGTCATACATAACCAAACTCCCTACAGCTTACAGATTTATTCAATCATCAGAAGGTTTTCACTAGAAAGTTGGTTGTCAGCAGGTTAGAATGTGTGGATTAGTGTGGATGTGTGGAAGAATAAAAATATGCATTTGCATGTTAAAATAGAAATTTATTGATGGAAAAGAATAACAAAAATTGGTAGAAGTTAGCATTCAATTAGAAAGTTAAAGGTATCAAGAGTTCATAGTAGTAGTAATGTTATCAGTGAGTTGGAATCATGAGAATGAAAAAGAAGTAAAAGGAATCAGCACACGTGAAAGAAGGAGAAAGAGAACAAATGTGTGACATGACCTTATGTCTGAGTCAACTTGAAGTTTCTACCGTTACATCTGACTGCCTGGCTGACACTGATGAAATTGTTTTATAGTCATTTAGTTTTTTTGCACTGGATTGCTAAGTCCTTTTAGTCTTGCAAATCACTTCCATTGGTCAGAAAATCAATTTAACATTTAGATGTGGCACAAGGCTGAAAGTAAGGGACACCCAGTGAGGATCAAACTCACTACTCAATTGTAATAATTCTAGCGAGACAAGCTTGCTAACCATTGCACCACCATTGGTTTCCTGCCACCTTCCATATATATCATAAAAAACACCTAAAAATAATGGAGGTATTAATAATAACTCAATAATTTGGTTTCAACTTTTTTCTTTAAGCACATGATCAATCCTTTTTCTATAGAGAGTACTGGATTGCTATATGATGTCAGTTCTTTATTATCACAGTGAATGCTGGACAATATCATCAAAGATGAAAGAAAAACTTGAAGCAACTGAAATGTGGTTCTACAGAAGGATGCTGCGAATATCATGGATCGGGCATATGAGCATTAATGAGGTTTTGGAAATGATGGAAATGAAAAGAAAATTAATACTGAACATCAGGAAGAGACAGCTGAAGTTCCTGGGACATGCAATGAGGAAAGAGGGCTTAGAGAACCTGACACTAACAGGCCAGATAGAGGGTAAAAGAGACAGGGGAAAGCAGCGAATAACATATTTGAAGGACCTAATCAGGTGGATAATGGAACGAGGGTTGCATTTTGTAACAGGAGAAGGTGTGCTAAGAGCCACCAGGGACAGGAAGACGTGGAAAGCCATGATCGCCTACGTCCTGAAAGGACAGGGTATATAGAAGAAGAAGAAGAAGAAGAAGAAGAAGAAAGTTGCTTTTAATTCTTAATTTTCTATCCACCACACTACTTCTAAATTCATGTGGTTAGCTTACCAAGGTGGAAAGCTCATTTCAGCAATTGCAATGATATTTGTAGAAAAAGCACTGGGAAGCCACAAGAAATAATGTGGGATTATTTATAAAATCTATTAATTCTTCAGAAAATATCAGATTATGCATTGACCTTGTGTCAGACAAAATTTTATCCAAAGAAGGCGGATAATAAACTAATGGAAATATAGTTAGAACAGAAGGTAAGGATATATAAATTATGTCGTATGCCATTTTTTTTTTATTAGTGGTTGCCCTCTATCTCAATTGTGTTACCAAATTTGTCTCAAATATCTAAAAGACGCAAGGGGTTACTGTGAATGAAAGAGAATGAGAAAGATATCAGTGAGGAGAAAAGAACAATAAAAGAACAAGATTAAAGGAAGATAATAAATGGCAATTGATGCTGAATTAAATTGATGAAGAACACAAACAGCAGAGAGGCAAGAAACTGGAAGAGAGCTCCTCAGGTGAGAAATCCAAGCAAAGAAACTATTAAAATAGAAGTTACAATTGCATCTAGTATCCCTGGAAAATGGAATCAGAGATCTGAGTTCAATTTCTTGGCTTGTCTGTTACATTCACTTTTGTATAAATGCCCTTGAAAAAATTAATCAGTCTATTCTTCCCCATCCAGCTATAGGTTAAATAACAAAGTAGATTGCACTCTCTAACCTTGACTGGTCGTTAGTATTAGAGAAGGAAAACTCTGAATTTAAAATGATGGGGCTTACGGCCATATCATGTTGAATACACCGGTTCTTGCTCGATCACCAAAGTTAAGCAATGTTGAGCCTGGTCAGTACTTAGATGGGTGACCGCTTGGGAATACCAGGTGCTGTAAGCGTTTAGTGATGGATGTGCATTGTGGTGCAGTGGATATCAGCTCGGAAAGAGAAATTGGTGAGCCGAGTTCGAATTCCAGTTGAATACCCTGCATTCACTTAAGCAGTGGCACTCTTGGGAAAGGTATTAATCCATTTCTTTCCTCCAGTTATGGGTTAAATAACAGGGTAGGACTTGGGGACCCTGCCCTTAAAAACAAAATCCAATGAATTTTGATACTCGAAAAGAAAAAGTATTACTAGACACAAAACTTATATACAAACAACAATAAATTGTTGAAAGAAAAAGGTATTACCAGCAATAAATAAATAAAAATTTTGTTGGCAATAAATGACCTGCCGATGGTTGATATGCCATAAAAACAAAACAATCAAATCAAATGATGGAGAAAGCAAAGGGAAATCACTCAACTATCTTTCCTAAGAACGCATGACAATTTACATATAATAAAGGAACCTACATTTTGGAGGGACATGGCATTAAAAAAAGCAAAAACAGGAAATTATATAAAATCACAACTTATGCAAATTAAATATGAAGTGAAATGTATTTTTTCTATATAGTCTGGTATGTGCACTGTGGTGCAGTGGATATCGGCTTGCAATGAGAAATCAGGGAGCCGAGTTCAAATTCCAGTTGAATTCATTGCATTCACTTATGCGCAAATACCCTTGGAAAAGGTATTAATCCATCTCTTCCTTCCAGTTATGAGTTAAATAATAGGACAGATTGGGTTCTATAGCCTTGG